>CM031950.1:591353-976353 GCA_018749465.1 Paracanthobrama guichenoti | reverse complement strand
ATCTGCCAATGATTGAAATCTTGTTTCTATCCCAAACAGAAATAAGATTATCTTTCTCATCCAATTGGCATTTATTTATTTATTTTCTTTTAGATAGATAGATAGATAGATAGAGATAGATAGATAGATAGATAGATAGATAGATAGATAGATAGATAGATATAGATAGATAGATAGATAGATAGATAGATAGATAGATAGATAGATAGATAGATAGATAGATAGATAGATAGATTTAGGTCACATGATGCACTGCGGCTGCATGACTCTTCTCACCTGTATCCTCTGAAACACTCCGGATTATTAAATCGAGTTGGTAAGTGTTTGTCCACTTTGTACACATCGCTTGTCTTTATTTCAAATGTATCATTATCTAACATTTCGGGCTCCGTCCTGGCCCCTTCATCTGCCGAATGATCGTCCATGTTTCTGTTTATGTCGATGCTCACACTTTTAGACATTTCCTGCTAACGTTAGCTGTTTGTTGCCATCAACACTGTAACTAGGTGACGTCATGTGGGCGTCCGCGCCGTCTTTAGTTGGTCATTTTTTCACAAAATAGTTTTTTCAAAGATAGTTTTTTCAAAAATAGATCAGCATTTTATGAAGTAAAACTATATGCCCTTTTTTCACAGACAGTGTTTAAATTAAGCCAGGATTAGGCCTTAGTTCAATTAGGACATTTTAAGGAGCTTTATAAACATTACTGACTGATGTCTTGAGACAAAACAATGGTATACTGGCACATTTCAAGATATGTCAGTGCAAGTTACTTTCAGTTAAAACCATAGACTGTAAAATAAATAAATAAATAAATAAATAGGTTAAACGGCTGAAAATGAATTTTAGTCTGGGACCTTGTCTGTGAAAGCGGGGGTTTATTTGTAAGTAACGTTACTATCTAACATTGATTTTTGTCTGAAAACTGATTGACTTCGGCAAACTAAAAAAATAAAAATACTCAGACAATCTCTCTCAAAAATAGAAATATATATATTTTATTGCATTCAAATTGAATAGTAATGTTCTAATTTTTAAATGATTTGTATTTAATAAAACACATTTGATCATTGTTTACACATTACTATTTTCATCAATTGCATGTTACATTGTAATGACCGAATCTGTTGAGTTACAAAAGCATAAAGATTAAAAGGTAACACTTTATTTTACAGTGTCCTTGTTATATATGTTACATGTTCTTACCTCAGTAAAGTATGCATACTAAACAACCCCACATATACATGCAACTAAACCCTCAACCAAACCCTAACCCTATACTAAGTACATTAATAACACTCAATACTTAAATGTATAATACACTGTAACAATGACACCTTAAAATAAAGTTTAACCGATTATAATGCATGCAAAAGGCTGTCAGACATCCACGGACCTCTCAACCTAGACAAGAGCAAAAGAACAACCGATTCAAACATCTTTGCTTTTTTACTAAATTCATTTTTTTATTTTTTATTTAGTTGTCTGGACATCATACAACCACTTCTAAATCCCCCTTTAACACATTTACATTTAGTAGCCTCGTTTAGTTTTTATACATGAAAAATAAAGTAAAACACAAAATGTATAGCCAGGTAAACTCTTGATTTCCGCTGGAGCTGATGCTCAGATGTTCCAACTGCTTAATTAAACGCTGCATACATTAGTGTAATACTGCATACACTTTATGAACATTTTAAGTTGTCATCCAGAGTTTCCACACTTTTGATCGTATGCAATTTACTTCACTTCAAACCTAAAATGAAAACAAGTGTGTCCATTATCAAGTGCCGTCTCATTATGCCAAAGGGAAGTGTGGGCATGGTTGGGTTTTTAATTAAGTGTAAAGTGTTAATTTATGCAAACATTCATATTAAAATATTTCCCCTTTATTCACTTGCTTCCAAACCTGACTTGAGTTTCTCCACGCTGATAAACACACTGCCACGGTGCATTATTACTCACGGTACGAGTTTGAGTCTGGCCTAGCGCGTACCAAAAGTAATAATGGACTGTGAAGCAGTTAAAAGGGCTTCTTTCTTCTCATCGAGGCATGACAAAATTAATCCGTTTATAGGGTTTCAAACATGTAGAATTATAACATATTTGTGATTTTCTACAGTTACGAAGACTTTACCTTTTGCAGACTTCGGAAGCAACATCTTCATTAGTCCTCTTTGGCTCTCAGATGTGCCTGATTCATTCTGAGAGGTTAAAGGGATAGTACATCACTTACTCACCCTCAAGTTGTTCCAAACCTGTATGAATTTCTTTCTTCTCCTGAACACAAAAGAAGATATTTTGAAGAATGTTGGTAACCAGACAGTTGACTTGCACAGTATTTTTTTCCCTGCTATCAAAATCAATGGCTACCGTCCAGTTACCGACATTCTTCAGTTTATCTTCTTTTGAGTTCAGAAGAAGAAAGAAATTCATACAGGTTTGAAACTATTTGATGGTATTCAAAATACACATTCATAAAAATAAAAATCATTTTTGGGTGAACTATCCCTTTAAATCTGAGGTGATGAAGCAGAAAAACATGATGTAATACTTTAAACAAAGCAATTTTCTTAGACTAAGCAGAAATAACATTGTTCAGAACATTGTTCCACTCTAATATGAACATAAACACATGCTCTTCCACGCCCTACTTTATATAAAATTGCGCCCTCTGTTGGCAAATTGTAATATTATGTGATCAGCTGACCTAGTGTGATTAAAAAATATGTAAATCTGTTTCTAAAATGTATTACAATATATAATATTCTTGTATTATTCTATAATTCTTGCATAATACCTTTTCAAAAATTTCAAACAAATATGAAGTATAATTAGGTCATAGATTGATGCATTAGTACAACTTTAGGAGTAAAGCCAATGGCCAACTGAAACATACTGCAATGCTTTAAATTACAGTGTCCATATTGCATATGATTGTTATGAACTAAAATAGCAACAATAACGTAATTTAAAGCACTTCCACAAAGTGAGTCACAAAGTAGCATGTAATGTAAAGTGTGACCCAAAATCCTTAGAAAATTGTTTGTTTTAAACTCTACCTGAAAATTATGGATCTGTTCCCAAATTCAGTCCAGCTGGTGAATCTGAGACATGAGGAGGTCCACAGACGAATGTTTGAGCTCCAGAAGCAGGACTTTACTATCGCAGTCATTGTAGGCTATGGCTCTGTCCAGACATGTGAGAAATGAAATGCCTTTGTCCTGTAAGAGGTTCTTTTTATTTAACCTTCCTGTGGAAGTGAGGAATCAGGATGGTCATTCCCCAAACCGGAATTCCTGTGTGTGTTTGGAACTGATAAAACTGCTGTAAAGAACAAGCTCCATCCTCCTAGAACCGCTGGAGTCTTTCAGTGAACTCTGAGAAGAATTGTTCATTCCTTTGAAGTGGGAAGTAATGCACACTTAAGCAAAAAGAACTGTTTTTAGAATGACTGCATCTTAATTATATATTAAGTAGGTTTCATGTAGTTCTGCTTGGGGCTGTTGAAATATGAAAAAATGGGAAAAACTGTGCTATGAAATATGGTGAACATGATTCACCAAGTACAACACGTTTCTGTTGATCCTGAAATAACATTCCAATCAAGATCAGATTTGAGGGACAAGTTTATGTCACGTTTAGGCTTACAGCCAGGGTTAGGTGCTCCTACATCAAAATTATTCACCACCGTCAGGGCTGCAAACTCTCGCGCATTCGCAATTGACACTGTTCTCACGCTCTCACGCCACACATACATTTTCTCACGCAGTGAAAAAACATTGCAGAGCAAAGAGGACACTGACAACGCGCAGACAGACGAGACACGGCAGGCTACTTTTTATATGAAACAAAGTCTCAGCTTTCAAATTCTGTCTCAAATAATACATACCTAGTTCTGGCATGAAACTCTAGATGGCGCTGGCTGATCTTTAACTCATTTGGTAGCGATCACATCATTGTAGCTCATACCACAGCTGATTGGTTGCTGTTGCATCAGTGGCCAATGAGCTGTGGGTCAACATTCCAATAGTTTGCTGTTAGCAGTCTGTAGTAGCGTGCTTTCAGAAACCCTCCACCTTCCCCAGCTCCTCCATCTGCTACGGGAGTTATTTCATGCATGTTACTGTGTTACTGTGCAGCAGCAGCATTATGTCTTACATGCTCACAGCAATGTCTGTGAATACTGGCAGTAGCAAATCTCAGCAGCAGTGTAGCAGGTCTATTCCAAGACCAAATACATCAACATTGCCATATCCATTACCATGCCAATCTCTATTACCATGCCAATATCCCCGAGAGTTGTTATGACAGAAATATAATTTTGGCGATGTGGTGTGACAGATCGCTGTAGCACCTCAATTCAAGCCACACATGAACCGATGTCTTCCTTGTTATTACTACACTAGTCTCGCGTAGCCAGACCTTCAGACTGACGGCAGAAGGTCTGGCCTCTATCGCAACTTTCATTGGTCAAGAACCGCCCAAGAGGACATTTGACTAACATGTTTTGTTCATGTTTAGGGGTGTGAAAATGTAAAGCCGATGTCCCTGCAATAACAGACCGGCGTGCGTCTATAAATGATTCATTCAAGAACGTTGTGCAAGTTTACTGCAACAATGGAGCCGCGAACTTCACATACTTTTGAAAATCCAGCGTTTAGCTGATCCTGGTAAGTGCTCATTGTCAGAGTTGTAAACACGAATTCAACCAATCAAAAGACGACTTCGAAACTCCTGAAGTGTTTCTAGATAAGTGTGCCATATGCATCAGACGTTCAGCCAACGGTGGGCGTGACGTCTGAGGCTGAGACTATTACTACACTAGTTAAGTAGTAGGCCTGACGCTAAGCACCAAATAAACATGAATGAACATCAGAAGATGAAAGATACATTTACACTTAGTCATTTAGCAGATGCTTTTGTCCAAAGCGCCTTACAAATGAGAGCAATAGAAGCAACTAAAAACAGTCAACCCTTACGAAAAATAACCATGGTTTTATTGTAGTAAAAGTGTAGTAACCATGTTTTTTTTGGCTAATTGATTACCATTTATATAACCACAGTTTTACCACAAATACCATGGTTAAACTATGGTTAGAGTCGCAAAAGCATGGATAATTTGTGGTTACCATGGTTTTTTGGTTTTATTTGTAGTAAAACCATGGTTCATTTTCGTAAGGGAAGGGCAACAATATGCAAGTGCTGTAACAAGTCTCAGTTAATCTAGCACAGAACACATAGGACAGAACAATTCTTTTTTTATTTTTATAAATAGACAAACAGAAAACGAGTGATAAGTGCTATAGATACAGCTTACGGAAATCTACAGAAGAATGAGTTGTTAATTTTAACCTTTAATAATAGCATCTGACAGGTTTCCCTGATTGTTTATAAAATTAGTTGAGAGAGATTTGTTGCCTTGAGAGAAATTGACATGTAGGCCCTGATTTTGCTCTAATGAATCAATATTGAATCATCAGAATCAAATCAAAGCTTATGAATAGAATCACATTCACTCCACGCTAAACTCAAAAGTTGGCAGCCCTTCACCTATCATTTCCTTCTGATTTTAAGGATAAGTTATGGCCAGATATATTGTTAGATTTAGGGATAGGACAACATTTTCGGACCGGAATATTGTTCCATGATCAAGTATTCAGTCACAGCAACTGCAAACATAGGCCTATCTGCACTTTTCAATAGTCAATATTTTATTTCAGGACTTATCCAACACAAGTTATTTTTCTACCTAAAGCCAGGTCATTTTTCCCAGCCATTGGGTTAGTAGCTGAGCGCGGGCTTTTTGCATCCTCGTCAGGAGAGAGCAGTTCTCAACGCCGCCGAATTGGTGCACTTCTTCAGTTAAAAAGAAGAAGAAGAAGTGTATACATCTTATTTCATCTATAAAGTCTTTATTGTGCTTTAAATCGCGTCAACATATCGGTCATTTCACGTGATGGAAACGGCTTTTCCTTGCATAAATAAACTGGTTTTAAATAGTCCCTGGCACAGGCTGGCAGAATAACAAAATGACTAAATCAGAAGCCAGGACCATAACTGCCTGTTAAGTAAAATATCACAAAATATGAACACAGAAAACCATTGAAAATAAAGAACAAACAAGAGGCCAACAGGTTTTAATTTATGCCTGAAGGTTAGCCTGAGGAGGGGGAGACAAACGCAGCATTTCCAGTGTTGGAGGAAACAGGAAGCCGCTGCTGGATGAAGATAGCAGGGCCTGCTTCATCCAAACAATACAAATCTCACCCGCTCAGGAAAAGGATCTGCGTCAGCAGTGAGTGACAGATTTTAGAAAGACAAAATGGTGCCAAATCCAAAGCGACGGGAGAAAATGAGTGTTTCACTTAAAGCCCTCAAACACAATGCCGTGTTCCTTATTTCATCGAAAGTTAATTCCACGTCGATCGAGAATTGCTGTTATGAAACACTTCCGTGGGCATGGTCAAACATTTCAGAAATGCAAACCCTTAATTTACTTGGCCGCCCAAAGTATGTGGGCACTTAAACTAGGCTTAAAATAGATGTCATTAGATAACACAATTTCAAACCAATTTACAGCAAAACAAAGTTTCGTATTTTTTGTATTTATTTAAAACAATTAAAAGTACTGTTATGTGTAAAATGAAGACAAAAGTACTTAAGCACTTTGTAGTTGTCAAGAAAATGTTCAGGTCACCTGTGAACCTGAGGAGAACTGACTTCATACATAGCCTACATCCACCAAATGATTAAACACCCAAAATGACACAGAAAAGTGAAGTTAGTACAGAGAAGCTCCTGAAGCATTTGTTTGCAGATGCCACACTCTTGGTTCCATGAAGAACCTTTATAGTTCACCCAATTACTCACCCTCATGTCGTTCCAAACCCGTAGGCCTAAGACTTTCGTTCATCTTTGGAACACAAATTAAGCTTTCTGTTTCTCTATTTGCAGCTATGCAACTGACACTTTGATGCTTCAAAAAGTTGATCAAGAGATCATAAAATGAATCCATATGAACTGATTGAGTCTGAAGAGACTCGGTTGATTTATATGATGAACAGACTGAATTTAGGCTTTTATTCACATATAAACATTCATCAACTCACACATCGGTTATGATAAACGGAAGCTCAAGCATGTTCGCCTGTCGTGCAAGAACCAATGAGGTTCATTCTCATGTTACGCAGCACGTTTGAGCTTCAACAACAACCAATGAGGTTCATTCTCGTGTTACGCAGCACGTTTGAGCTTCAACAACAACCAATGAGGTTCATTTTTGTGTTACGCAGCACATTTGAGCTTCAGCAAGAACCAATGAGGTTCATTCTCATGTTACGCAGCACGTTTGAGCTTCAACAACAACCAATGAGGTTCATTCTCGTGTTACGCAGCACGTTTGAGCTTCAGCAAGAACCAATGAGGTTCATTCTCATGTTACGCAGCACGTTTGAGCTTCAACAACAACCAATGAGGTTCATTTTTGTGTTACGCAGCACGTTTGAGCTTCAGCAAGAACCAATGAGGTTCATTCTCATGTTACGCAGCACGTTTGAGCTTCAACAACAACCAATGAGGTTCATTTTTGTGTTACGCAGCACGTTTGAGCTTCAGCAAGAACCAATGAGGTTCATTCTCATGTTACGCAGCACGTTTGAGCTTCAACAACAACCAATGAGGTTCATTTTTGTGTTACGCAGCACGTTTGAGCTTCAGCAAGAACCAATGAGGTTCATTCTCATGTTACACAGCACATTTGAGCTTCAGCGAGAACGAATGAGGTTCACTCTTGTGTGTTACGCAGCACGTTTGAGCTTCCTCAAGAACCAATGTGCTAGTTTGTTTACATTTTTTCTATTTTTAGCATTATTTTTATAATGTAATTTTTGTTTAACTTATTTCAGCCTGTTGCCAGGCTTCATCTAATATTCATCTAATATTTTTATTTTATTTTATTTCAGCTTTATTTCAATTAACAAAATTTAGCTAACAACACTTTCATATTCTGTTTGTTAAAAAATAAACTAGGCAGTATGTAAGTTTTCCATTACAAAATAGTTCTTCTTCCTCCATAACATCAGGGGGCGCTGAGTAGGTGTATATTTATCTTCAGTAAGTCTATGCCTGTGCCACTTCCTGTTGCCCAACACACCTATTTACAGTAGATAGTAAGCAAAAGCAAACATTAGTTTGTTCCATCAGTATGGTACTTAAATCTGTTATTACTTCGTTCAAAAACAGACTGCTACAGAAATGTTCAAACGAAAAAGGGGTTTGAGGCAGGAAATCAGTTCTTGGAGGCTGACGGATGTATTGTGGAATGGCCTTTGTGATATTAGGGTGGGGTGGTGAAACACAGCTTTAAAAAGAAGACGCTATTCAAACTTAATGAACTTGTTTTGAATTCCTCGCCTCCTGAACGGCAAAGCATTCCATCGCTTGGAAATAGAAAGAAGAACAAACAGCGGAAGTGATGCAAGAAATTCTGTTCTTTATCTGGCATTCCCAGTCCTCACCTGCTGAACCAATCGCACCCCCTTTTTCCCTCTAAAGCCTTTTCAACTTTGAGCTGTAGACCGCTGGGTACGTTTTTAGGAGTAGGAGGAAGCCATTTATCTGAAGCGCTGGGTTCCTGTTCGAGCAGACAGACTCAGCGCTCCACGTTCCTGCACCGGACGATCGAGGATATGACCCGTTACATGATGTACAAGGGTTTCTTGAGAGTTCTGAGAAGAGGCTGCTCCAGAGATTTTACGTAATAGCAATTTGCGTAATTGCAGTAGCTGTTTTAATTTTTTTTTAAGTTCTATTACTCAACTTAGGCCCTCATGCACACAGAGAAAAGGGTGTCAAAATGTTACCTTTAGGGGTACAACAGCTTATCACTGGGGCAGTACCCTTAAAAGGACACATTTGTACCTTTTTACCACAAAAAGGTTAATAGTAGTACTCCAAGGTACTAATATGCACCTTTTAGAAGTAAAAAAAAAAGGTACAAAGATGTCATTTTAAGGGTACTGCCCCAGTGACAAGCTGTTGTACCCCTAAAGGTAACATTTTGACACCCTTTTCTCTGTGTGTGTGGCAAAGTCACAATACTGGATAAAGATGTACATGTGTGCCATTTTTTAACCTTTGCACCGTGTAAATGTATCAGAACAGATCTTAAAAAAACTCTCTACATTCTTTGTTATGACACAGCATCTCTGTTCTTGCTCATACTTGAGTAACTCTGGAACGTATTGTGGCACCCATTTGTCACGCTTCTGTTGTTGCATTTTTCATGTACTTGGACCTTAGCAAAACAAGCACTTACAGTGTAGTACTGTCAGGCTGTAGCGGGGCTCTCTTGGTTTGGTTTTGTGGCGCAGTGGTGATCCCAATCCGATCCTCGCGACTGGGGGTGGGAGGATTTCGCCGCAGGACACCCTGAAAGCACACCAGTTGCACCGCTCTAAGGATGCCCCTGAGTACCGTATGATCAAAAAACACATTTAAGAATTTCGCCACACTTGATTGGGCTCTAATGCCCCCTAGTGGTCACTTTTACCATCAGCGGTTCTCAACTGGTGGGGTGACCTGAAAATGGGTGTCAGGTTAAAAATAATTCCAATACTAGTGTTTTATTTATATACTATTATAGTATTTATTAATATTCCAAATGGCTTTTATTTTTATACTATTTTAATTTTTAGTAATTTTATGTGCCTTTAATATTTTAGTTTATACTTCTATTTAGCTTTCATTTCAATTTCAATTTAATTTTCGTTAGGTTTAAGTTTTTTCATCTAATATTGTCTATTTACAGATGGCATGCCTTGTTGGCAAGTGCTATTCACTGTAGCTCCACCTAACAATGCCTGATTGGGCCTAATAAGATTTTAAAAAGATGCATATGTTTTAACGTCTTAAGTGGCGTAGTCAGTAGAGCGTAGGGCTCGAGGAACAAGGTTCTGATGCAATCGACGCATGTTCGAATCCACCTTCTGCCGAGCTTGCTCTTTTCCCATCACATCAGAAAGGCATTTACTTTCAATAAAAATGTTTTATAAAAGTGGAAATAAATTGCCTCATGAAATGTTTAATAATAATAAAAGTATTTATTGGTTAGGTGTAGGGAGGGCTTTTATTATCCCATTAAGGCTGCATACTGAGGTGCAAACAATATGTATCTGTCAAAATGAAGTATAAATATCATCTAATTACCATTTACACTTAGTATGCTATTTCACTTAGTAAAAGCTACAAATGAGGCTGAATCAAACTCCGCTACCATACAGTAGCAGTATAAATTGAGCTAAATTAGGGACATAAATGGGTTGCATTGCAGTCATTTATGCAAGACCACATTAAACACCAGGTTCACTTTGTTACAATAAACAATACTGGATGTCCAGAACTAAATCCAGCTGATCTACACAATCATTTAGGAAGATGAGAAACAGGACAAACTGAACCATTTTAAAATGACCTTTAATTTGTTAAACTTCTACATAAAAACTGCCCAGTTTGACAGACATACAATTTTGACTTTTACAATATGAATGATTTGATAACTGAAATAAAACTCAACTCATTATCTACTATACTGGTTAGCATTTGCAAAAAAGTCACAAGCCTTTCACACTTGATTTGGCAGTTTTATGTTTATGAGGTCTTCGAAGGAAGGGATCCAGCAAGTTCAAAAGCACAATATACAGAAAAGCACAGACATTTCAGCTCTGCAGTAGTGTTTCTTCATGAATGGATATGACAGTATTTGTCACGTTCAGAACCTATTATTGAAGAGCAGTCCAAATCTATCCTGAATGAGGTAAATATTTGCGTTTAACATCAAAAATGAAATCAGAATGATATTGACAGGGTCCAAAATTAACAACAGCAGGTAAACTGACATACTTTACCAGCCAGAAATATTTCTCATGGACTGAGAAACCCTATTTTGCAATATTTTTATTCAAAACACAGTAATCCTGTATGAGTTTGTTTTGGTGCAATAAATATAACACAATACATTTTATTAATGGTGTTACATATTTTATTTGTCTTTGAATCACATTTGATTCACTTATATCAGATAAAACCAGCAGGTTTTAATCGACTTAACCCATTTATTATCATTAGTAGTTAACTGGCAAGTGTCATATTTACTCACCAAGGCCAGTTTTTACATGCATGCCTGTTAATCTTGGACCCCGGATATCAATCATTCAGAGACTCAAAAAAAGAAAGAATCTAAAACAGTGTAAACAATTTAAAAGAATAACTTAGGGGGATGTGTAGAGACAAGACCATGCATATCTTTTCCAAAAGAAATAAAACACTCAAGATAAAGTAGAGAAGGAAAAAAAAAACAGGCACAAACACAATTCAAAATGCTTAAGTTCAACCGTCAGAAGTCGAAGGCTTGAACTTTATGGAAACTTGGACCCCCTAAGACTGGCACACACACAGAGACAGGGCAAGCATGCATGCGTCGAAACACAGCACCAGCTGAGGACCACCATCAACATCTACTGCACCACTACAGCTACACCATACACAGCCACATCCACTGCGCTGAGAGAGAGAGAGAGAGAGAGAGAGAGAGAGAGTGAGAGAGAGACAGAGAAAGAGAGAGAGACAGAGAGAGAGAGCGCGAGAGAGAAAGAGAGAGACAGAGAGAGAGAGAGACAGAGAGAGACCGAGAGAGAGTGACAGAGAGAGAGAGCGCGAGAGAGAAAGAGAGAGACAGAGAGAGAGAGAGACAGAGAGACCGAGAGAGAGTGACAGAGAGAGACAGAGAGCGAGAGAGAGCGAGCGAGAGAGTGACAGAGCGAGAGAGTGACAGAGAGAGACAGAGAGCGAGAGAGTGACAGAGAGAGAGAGACAGAGAGAGAGAGAGAGAGAGAGAGAGAGAGAGTGAGAGAGAGAGACAGAGAGAGAGAGAGAGCAGAGAGAGAGAGAGTGACAGAGAGAGAGAGAGATGACAGAGAGAGAGAGAGTGAGAGAGAGAGAGAGAGAGAGAGAGAGTGACAGAGAGAGAGAGAGAGCGAGAGAGAGAGAGCGAGAGAGTGAGAGAGAGACAGAGCGAGAGAGTGAGAGAGAGACAGAGCGAGAGAGAGACAGAGAGCGAGAGAGAGAGAGAGACAGAGAGCGAGAGAGAGAGAGAGCGCGAGAGTGAGAGTGAGAGAGAGAGAGAGAGAGCGAGAGAGTGACAGAGAGACAGAGAGAGAGAGAGAGAGTGACAGAGAGAGACAGAGCGAGAGAGTGACAGAGAGAGAGAGACAGAGAGAGAGAGAGAGTGACAGAGAGAGACAGAGCGAGAGAGTGACAGAGAGAGAGAGAGAGAGAGAGCGAGAGAGAGAGAGAGAGAGAGAGAGAGAGAGAGAGAGAGAGAGAGAGAGAGAGAGAGAGAGAGAGAGAGAGAGAGAGAGAGAGAGAGAGAGAGAGAGAGAGAGAGAGACAGAGCGAGAGAGTGACAGAGAGAGAGAGAGACAGAGAGAGAGAGAGAGAGAGAGAGAGAGAGAGAGAGAGAGAGAGAGAGAGAGAGACAGAGAGCGAGAGAGAGCGCGAGAGAGAGCGAGCGAGAGAATGGAAGGAAAAGAAGGAAAAGAGCAGAAGAAGAGAGAAAAAGAGGCTGATCACTTTTTTAAATGCCAATTAAACTTACATTTATTAATAGAGGTCATCTGGGATTCCATGTACTGATTCAGATGGAATCCAATTATTAGATTATGCAACAGTTGCTTGCAGTCCTCTAATATACTCCAATATAGAGCAGTGAGACTTTGTCAGCATTTCAGACCAAAACATTAAAAAAAAAAAAAAAAACAAAGATTATTGGAGTACGTTTAACAAGAAAATACTTTTTTAGGGTACAGTTACACAACAACGATGTACTAAAAATGTAAAAGTCTTTTCTTTGTGTTTTTGAAACAATATTGTCAAAACGATCCCCGTTCACACGGATTTGTGAAAACGACTAAAAATGCTGTATTATTCATGTCAGGTCAGTAGTTGGCGATGTGATACGCGCCTATAGACTGAACACGTAATACGTATGTGCGTTATGTCACCGCTTCCACAAATTTGCATTTTTGGAGTTTACATTGAGACAATAATGGTATTGTTTTCAAAAACTTGCACTTTGAAACTCATTTTCAAAAGTTTGTTTTCAAGCCCCCAAAATGCCGTTGTCGTGTAAATGAACCGCCAAATACCATAATACGGTTTCAGTTTTTAGTTGAAAACGCACCCTTAGTCTTTCTACCTCAAAATGACATGTTTAATTCTGTTACTTGCTGTTTCTTTGTAATTATTTGTGAAATTTACTAGCATTAGCATTGTGTGAAAATAGTTTTTTAGGCTTTATTTGGTGATTTTATTTCTTACTCCAGGATCAGTACCAACTATTACTATCCTGAATCTGCTAACTAACCATTTACCTAGAAACTTGGCAATTCATAAAGGTCTATCAGGCAGTGCAATGAGACATTTAGCCTTAAGGCCTGTTCATACCTGTTCATGACAACTATAATGGTAAAGATACGGTTCTAAAAATCGTTTAAATGTTAAAGAACAGCAGAGTCCAGACCACATCTATAACGATAACTGCACAGAGGAACGATATGGTTGGAATCACTTTCAGAGCTCGAGCATTTAAAGCAGCAGAGGACAAAACTGCATCAAGCTTAGATTAAACAAAAAGATACTGTGCGTTGGTTTGGATGCTAATGTAGTTATTGTTATAGTTCTCTTTATAGTTATAGTTCTTGGTGTGAACGGGCCTTTAGTTGGGGTAGCTGTGAAACAATAATATACCGTTAATTGCAGACAAGCTTATCCAGATGAGATTAGACTTCCCAAGTTATCTGATAAACATAGATAATTTGCTCTTTATTAAGGTAGTGTTTGATTCAGGCGATATTTAAAAAATCTGTAAAACACTAATTTACCTGACCAGACCACCTCCGGTAAAACTAGCCCATCAAAACAGAAAAATATGAAAAGAACAAAGATAGAGAGGAGGCGAAACAGAGAGCGTTTGAGACAGCAAAAGTGAGAGAAACAGAAGACGGGGTGAGAAAGAAAGTGAGAGAAAGGAGGGAGCAGCTGTGGTGTGTGTGCACACATCGCAGGAAGAAAGTGTGAATGAGTGAGTGAGTGAGTGAGTGAGGTGACACTTCTTTCTTCTCTGGGAGGAAAGAGTAAAGAACCAGAAAAGATGCTTACCACTTCACCTGCCATAGAGAACTATTCATCTACAACAGCACCTCACATAAAATGTAGGGGATGATTATGCATTCATCATAATATTAATAATAATAATAATAATATTTGCATTTCCTGATAGAAATACCAGTGCTTGCAAGGCAGCAAAAGAACAGTGTTAAGGTAAAATGATAGCTTAAAGTTACAAACAGAGAGAGATATTAATACAGATGGAAAAGAAACAATTCAAGATGCATATATTACAATGACATTCACGGTCTGTTAAAGGGGTCATGACATGAGAAATCAAATTTGCCTTGATGTTTTGACATTCTACCATTAAAACACACTGCAAATTTTGAGAGCTTAAAACGTCCTCATTATAAACAAAGCATTTTGCTTAATCAAGCAGCTCGTTTTGAAAATGCGGGATCGTTCTGTATCACAGGGCCCCCAAACACACAATGCGTGCCCTACCTGGATTTGAATAGCATCTTGGATCATGTCAGAGGATTATATGTTTGTTCAGAGCATTTATATGGATGTTTTTTTAAACACTTACATGGAATAGTGAGTAGGCTGATACTGTTTCTTATGCAATGATATTAGCCAATCATAACTGGCCTTTACTGACAAGCCTTAAATTAGCCACCCCATAAGAATTGATAATTTCAGACAGTGGGTCAGAATGAAGGTTGAAAATTCCCAAGGAATATTAATTTAAAAAAATCCATGTCATGACTCCTTTAAATGTTAAAAACATTCTATCATAAGTCGGTTTAAAGACCCCTAAAGTTTGGGGTCAGTAGATTGTTTTTGAGCTCATGCTTATGCTCACCATGGCTGCATTATTTGCTTTTTTTTTTTTTTTTTTTTTTTTTTTTTAAATGATTGTTTTCTATCTTACTATTAAATGTAATTTATTCCTGTGATCAAAGCTGAATTTTCAGCATCATTACTCCAGTCTTCAGCGTCACATGATCCTTCAGAAATCATTCTGATATGAGGATTTGTTGCTCAAGAAACATTTATGATTATCAATGCTGAAAAGCGTGATACATTATAGAAATCTTCTGTAACATTACGAAAGTTTTTACTGTGACTTTTGATCAATTTAAAGCATGCTTGCTGAACAGAAGTATTCATTTCTTTCAAAAATGTTATATATCTTACTGACCCCAAACCTTTTGATATGTCCATTGATTCACAGTCATCAACATCATAGGAATGAAAATTGCCATTTTAAGGCGTCTTAATCTTAAATTTCTTATAGTTTTAAACGGATTAATTGCACAAAATTGTGGCAGAAGAAAAAAAGAAGGATTTAAATACAGTGCCGCCTTGCAAACACTGTAATACCTGAAAAAACAAAACAATGCTAGCCTATAATATATAAAATGAGTCCCATTTATCCCCCACATTTTTATAGTTTTCACACAACTGAACAGCCTGCACTGACAAATATTCATTAAGTCTAATGTCTTCATGAGAAAACTCCTCTCGGCTCTGAAGCAAGCCAGGCAATAACAAGACATGTACACGGCACTTACTCTGTGCCTCAGCAAACAAACCTAAAGGCTCTGCTCTGACGGCAAGCAGCTACGGTACAAGGCTAAATATTCTAGGTCCATACGAGAAGCAAGCTTTAGCAAATAATCAGCACGCTAGTCATGTAAAAGATCGGTTTGGATTATTATGGCAGACGAGAGGGTTCAGTGAAAGTGGTTGCATTAAAAATGGAATATCCTTTCAGTTAGTCCCACATTGTCCCACATCTCTGACTACAGTTACAAGAGGAGGACGTTTCACGCAAGGACGCTTGCCCTGCCACTCCTGTGCCAGCCAAACACTTTTAGGGATCTGCAAAGAAAGGAACAGAAACAAAAAGCAAAAAAAGAAACAAATAAAAAAAAAAAACATCACACAAGACATGTTAGAGATGTTGCATAAGAATTGAACAATCGTTGATTCACAGACAGCAATGACATGATGGGTTAAAAACGCTCAGTAAACCACGGATGCTCAACTATGTCGTGTGAATTGAAGACAGGAACGGTATAAAACGATACAAAACTCTTCATATATTTAGCTTGCGACACTATCAAGCATTTATATTTAACAGCTGCTGATAAAGCTATGAACAAATTATGAATCCGTTAAGCAGCAATAAATAGCCTGTCTGGTTTATAGCATGCATATAGAGCGGGATTCCTGCTGTAAATATACCTAATACACACACTGCGATGACCTTCTGGAAACTTCATGTTCTGTTCGTTTTCCATGCTGGTCAATGTACAAATAACATGCATCTTTTGAATTATTGCTTCAACGCTCACTACACTGAAAGGCATCGTGTTATACATGGGTTCATGAGTATATTTTTACTTCTAAAGCTGATCTTTTTTGTACAGGAGTAAATGCAAAGCTAGCAAAAGCCTCAAAGATACATGCATTAATTACTTGAGCTCTTCACATTTAATGATATGCATTTAAATTGAACGTGATTTGCCGTTGGGGAAAGAAAAAAAATCCTGTATATTCAGGATTTGAGGTACAAGGATGTACACCAACGTAAACGCGTGCTGAGAAAATATTCTATTCAATCTCTCATGCAAAAGATTCTCTCAAGTCAAATATTTTGACGTCTTAAAAAAATTATTACAATTAAAAACACACTTTGACTTTAGTTAAAATGCAGGATTGCTACTTATTCTGTAGTTTTAAGATCAAAATGTTAGTAAATATTTTTATTGCCAGAAGGTTTGCTCATGACATTTCATAATCATTTCGCTGCTAATCTTAAAAGTATTTGATTGCATGTAGATCATTAAAAAATATGAACACGAATGAGTATCTAAATATCTTGGTTATAGCAGAAAACCACCATAATCCCAAGCTTATAATGCCATTCCATCAGATATATCAAAATTTCACAGCAGCTGTGTCTTTATTGCCTAATTTACCCTTATGGATGCAGAAATAAAGTCTGAGAGACAAATAATTAAAAAACGTAAATAAAGACCAGAACTGAGAAATGACACATGGCATCTTGAACAAACAGGAATTGCTCCGCTTCCTCTGTTCAATAAGGACATTTTCATGATCTTCTACTGTATGTACAGTTAAACGGCGTTCACTAATGACCCTTTCCGGGTGTTCTGTGGCGGGGGATTATATGTATGTCATAGCACCTTTGGCATTCGTGTCCAAAAAGAGTTTGATGTAGGATGTGGGCACGTATCCCTCCTCGTCCTCGTTTTTGCGGACACGGGTCCATCCGTCACCCTTATCCTCCTCGATTACATACAGCATCTCACCCTCGGCCATGGATATGGTACCTTCGTTCTGACCTACAGGCACAAAAACATTTCCAAAACAAGCATGTCAACTTAATAAAATAAAAAACTTCACCCACAACACTCTTTTTTTTTATTATTACTATATCAACGATGCGTTCAATGGCCAATTTGACTATTCAGTTGTATGTTTTTAGTTAATTTTGAGTACATTTATTCATTTAGAAGACACTTTTATCCAAATGAGTCTAAAAAAGTGTTTTTACTAATTAAAAAAATGTATACTGGTTTTTGTTTTTATTATGTCGTTTAATTGAGTAAATTGTTTAAAGTTTTATTTTTCATTCTTATTTTAATTGTTTATTTAAAATATTAATATTTTTATTTTTCTATTATCAATTAATTTAGTATATATTGTATATTTATCGATTCATCAGTCAAAAAGCTAAATTTAGTAAAAGGTTACACTTACACTTGACTACATTTCTTTCAATTAGAGTAAAATGTTTTTTTAATTGTAATTTAATTAATGTTTGTGTGTTCATTTTTATATTTCTGCCATAAATTTAGAACCAGTCAAAAGTTTAGACACTTACACTTGAATATATTTCTAAAAATCAAATAAAAATCTAAAATTTTATGCTTAAATGCAAATGTTTATGCTTACGATTTTATCCAAAGCGACTTACAAATTATGCATTCAATAAGTAAATAATTGTGTAAAAAGTTTTCACTCATTTTTTATTTTATACTTGTTTATTTTATTGATTTTTATTTTAGTTAATTGAGTGAATTGTTTAAAAAGTTGTATTTTTAATTCTTACATTTAATTTAATTGTTGTTTATTTAAAATGTTTGTATGTGTTAATTTTTTCCATTCTGCCATTTCTCAATCCAAATTTGTATATATTTCTGCCATAAAATTATCTAAATTTAGAAGATTTAACATATTCAACATATTTCTCATAATATTAAAAATGTTTTGATTTAAAAATGTATGCTTAAATGCATTAAATTAGTTTTGTAAACAAATATAAATGAAAAAAATAAATAAAAATAAATCCTATTTTGGTTGAAGCGACTTTAAACTTTATTTTCCCAGAAACTTACAAAGGGCTTTGTAATCATGAATTCCTGGCACAACTTTTGACACATTTTTGCTTCTGGGAGATAATCTAGTAAGTTTTTTCTGTTACCTTCAAATGGATAAAGTGCTTTGCATGTTCCAATAGTGGGTAAAGGTTCTTCATCATCAAATTCGTCATCAAACTCAGTACTGCGTGATTTGAACTGCATCGTCGTCTCTGTGCTGGGGTCCTCCGTGTAGCTGCCATCCGGACTATGTGCAGAAGACATGCAATGCGTAAAACAGACAAAATTAACTTTGACGTTATAGTCGGATTATACAGTTAAAGGGATAGTTCACCCAAAAATTTAATTTCTGTCATCAATTACTCACCCTCGTGTCATTCCCAAACCCATTCCAAGAATTTAGTTCATCTTCAGAACACAAATGAAGATAATGAAATCTGAGAGCTTTCGGTCTCTCCGTTGACAACTGACACTTTGACGCTTCAAAAAGTTCATAAAGAGACTGTAAAACTAATCCATCTGAATTGAGCGGTTTAGTCAAAATTTTCTGAAGCGACATGATTGCTTTATATGATGAATAGATTGAATTTAAGCTTTTATTCACATTTAAACATTGATCAGCAAACATAAACAGAAGCTCAACTGAACCTGCTTGACGTGCAAGAGCTTCCACATCTTCTCTCAAACGTGCTGCGTAACACACGAAAATTAACCTCATTGGTTCTTGAGGAAGCTCAAACGTGCTGCGTAACAAGATTCAAGATTCAAGAGTTTTATTTGTCACATACACAGTTATATACAGAATATACAACCGGCAGTGAAATGTAAACAGGTCCGCTCCAAGGACAGTGCAAGTTAAAAACACAAGGAGGAAATTATAATAGAAATAGGATAAAAAAGTACTATATATATATATATATATATATATATATATATATATATATCTGTAGAATTATAAATAATCAAGTCAAGTAGAAGAAAAAGTAAACTGTAGACTTATAAATATGTGGTTAACAAATGTATAAAGAGTATAATGTGCGAACAGGTTTATAACAGGTTGTTACACAGTAACAACGAGAACAGAACAGAAAGTGCAGTGCAATGTCAGTGTATCGATGTTTATCCTGAAGTGAAGTCACGTGGTGTTAAGTGACTGAGTTCAGGAGTCTGATGGCCTGGGGGAAGAAGCTTCTCCTGAGTCTCTCAGTTTTGGCCATCAGGCTTGGAAGCGCTACCAGATGGCAGCAGCGTGAAATGAGGGTTTGCAGGGTGATTAGAGTCCTTGATGATTTTAGTAGCTCTACCTTTGCAGCGTTTGGTGTAGACGTCCTGCAGAGACGGGAGAGCTGACCCTGAGATACGCTCGGATAAGCGCACGACTCTTTGCAGGGCTTTACAGTCATGACTGGTGCTGTTCCCATACCACGCTGTGATGCACTGAGTTAATACACTTTCTATCGCCCCTAAATAGAAAGTTTTCAGGATAGCTGGTGAAACCCTGAATTTCCTCAGCTGGCGCAGGTGGTACAGTCTTTGCCTGGCTTTTTCACCTGTGTCTGAATGTGAGCAGTCCAGGTCAGGTCCTCGGAGATGTTTACACCCAGGTACTTGAAGCTGCTCACTCTCTCCACTGGTGACCCGCTGATCATGAGGGGGGAGTATGTCCGTTGCTGTCTCTTCCTGAAGTCCACAATCATTTCTTTGGTCTTGCCAACATTCAGAGAGAGACAGTTGTCCTGGCACCATGATGTTAGATGCTCCACCTTGTCCAAGTATGCCGTCTCATTGTTGTTGGAAATGAGGCCCAGGACAACAGTATCATCAGCAAATTTGATGATAGAGGTGGAGCTGTGTGTGGACAAACAGTCATGCGTGTAGAGAGAGTAGAGCAGGGGACTCAGGACACAGCCCTGTGGAGCTCCCACACTCAGGGTGATGGAGGTGGAGGTGGACTGGCCTATTCTCACCACCTGAGGCCTGCCAGTGAGGAAGTCCTCAATCCAGTGGCAGAGAGAAGGATTCAGGCCGAGATCCAGGAGTTTGGAGGTTAGCTTGATGGGAACTATGGTGTTAAAGGCTGAGCTATAGTCAATAAATAGCAGCCTTACGTAGTTCCCACTTTTGCTGTCGATGTGAGTGAGGGAGGAGTGGAGGACATGAGAGATGGCATCTTCAGTCGATCTATTGGGACGATAGGCAAACTGAAGAGGGTCCAAAGTGTCAGGAATGTAGGCGCAAATGGTGTTTTTAATGAGTCTCTCAAAGACCTTCATGACTATAGATGTGAGAGCCACTGGACGATAGTCATTTAGGCAAGAGGGTTTACTGTTCTTAGGGACAGGGATGATGGTGGATTTTTTGAAGGAGGTGGGGACCACAGATGTAGCGAGGGACTCATTAAAGATAGATGTAAACAACCCGGCGAGCTGATCAGCACAGGACCGCAGAACACGACCTGAAATACCATCTGGCCCAGCAGCTTTCCTGACGTCCACACGCTTGAGTGCCCTCCAAACTTCATCCTCCGAGACAGAGATCACGTGGTTGTTGCTGCACTGAGTAATTCCCTCTGACGCGCCACTTGGCGGAGTCGCGTTGCTGCGGTTACAGTCAAAGCGAGCGTAGAAAGAGTTTAACTCATTCACAAGCGACGGATCAGCGCTCACCTCTGCAGAGGTGACAAGAATGAACCTCATTGGTTCTTGCGGAAGCTCAAACGTGCTGCGTAACACGAGAATGAACCTCATTGGTTCTTGCGGAAGCTCAAACGTGCTGCGTAACACGAGAATGAACCTCATTGATTCTTGCTGAAGCTCAAACGTGCTGCGTAACATGAGAATGAACCTCATTGGTTCTTGCAGAAGCTCAAACGTGCTGCGTAACAAGAATGAACCTCATTGGTTCTTGTGGAAGCTCAAACGTGCTGCGTAACACGAGAATGAACCTCATTGGTTCTTGCTGAAGCTCAAACGTGCTGCATAACACGAGAATGAACCTCATTGGTTCTTGCTGAAGCTCAAACGTGCTGCGTAACACGAGAATTAACCTCATTGGTTCTTGCTGAAGCTCAAATGTGCTGTGTAACATGAGAATGAACCTCATTGGTTCTTGCAGAAGCTCAAATGTGCTGCATAACACGAGAATGAACCTCATTGGTTCTTGCTGAAGCTCAAATGTGCTATGTAACACGAGAATGAACCTCATTGGTTCTTGCTGAAGCTCAAACGTGCTGCGTAACATGAGAATGAACCTCATTGGTTCTTGCTGAAGCTCAAACGTTCTGCATAACATGAGAATGAACCTCACTGGTTCTTGCGGAAGCTCAAACGTGCTGCGTAACACGAGAATTAACCTCATTGGTTCTCGAATGTCAAACAAACATGCTTGAGCTTTCATTTACCACAACTGATGTGAAGTTGATGAATGTTTATGTGAATATAAGACTAAATTCAATCTGTTCATCATATAAAGCATTCAAGTCTCTTTAGAAAATTTGGACTAAACTGCTCAATTCATATAGATTAGTTTTGCGATCTCTTCATGAACCTTTTGAAGCATCAACATGTCAGTTGTGTAGCTGTCAATAGAGGGACAGAAAGCTCTCAGATTTCATAAAAAATGTCTTCATTTGTTTTCTGAAGATGAACAAAGGTCTTAAGGGTTTGGAACGACATGAGGCTGAGTAATTGATAACAGAATTTTCATCTTTGGGTGAACTATACCTTTAATGTTACACCGCTGCATGCCTGTGAGGCTGTACTAAATTCACAATCCTCCTATAGGATTACTGTAGTGTCAAAATAAGATCAAGTACTAATAGCATTAAACCGCATTATGTAATTTTTTATATAAAGTCCTCTTGTAATATACGTTTTTTGGGGTTTTTTTTGATAACGTCAAAGAGTTTAGAGATGCATCCACAGTCTTTTTGGGGAAGTTGGAAAGTTAAAGGGATACTTGACCCAAAAATAAAAATTCTGTCATCATTTATTCACCTGTATGATTTTCTTTCTTCAGCTGAACACAAAAGATAATTTGAAGAATATGGGTAACCAAACAGTTGATGGGCCCCGTTGACTTCCATAGTAGGCTCATCAATTGTTTGGTTATTCTTCAAAATATTTTCTTTTGTGTTCAGCAGAAGAAATAAATTCATACAGGTTTTGAAGAACTTGAGGGTGAGAAAATGATGACATAATTTTCATTTTTGAACTATCCCTTTAAAGAGTATGTTTTCATAGTAAAATTAACTGTCATTACATGAGCCCTTTAAAGAAATGTGACACATCTCATTCAGTGCATCGTGTTTGGCAGCCCTGCTGTCTAGAGACTGAAGTACCTCTCTCGGTTTTGACCGTAGTTGTTTGTAAGAGGTGTGTTGCCCTGCGAGTCAAAATGACTGCTCTGTCTTCTCTGAGACTCAGATCCCTTTTCAAGTAACTTCCTCTCAACCTCCGTCAGCCAGCCCTGAGAACACACAAACAACAGATCTTTCTTAATCATTCTAATCAAATCACAACACCATGAACAAAAGTGTACAGGTGGTGAAATTTTTTGGTGCAATCTCTGCAGCATGACAGTATGAATGACAAGTATAGAATCTATATTTGTTAGTGAATTTGTTAGTGACTCACCTCAAATTTCTGTGCCTCAAGTTGCAATTTTTCCAAGCTTTGTGTAATTTCTTCTAAACGTGGATCTATACTGTCTGGATCTCCCAAGTGAGGATTTTTAATGTAGACATCTTTCATTTTAGTCAGGGCGTCCCTGCAAACAATTATAAGAAGTGTTAGAAGAAACAATAAGCATGTGAACTCACTTGATATTTTGTTACATCATGTCTTATATTACGTGCACGATCATTCAAAAGTTTGGGGTCGGTAATTTATTCCTGTGATGCAAAGCTACATTTTCAGCATCATTATTCCAGTCTTCAGTGTCACATGACCCCTCAGAAATCATTCTGATGTGCCGATTTGGTGCTCAAAAAAACATTTCTTATCAATATTGAAAACAGTGCTGCGTAATATTTGCACTTTTGATCAATTTAATGTAGCCTTGCTGAACAAAAGTATCTTTTCCTTAAAAAACAATCTTACTTTTGAACATGAGTGTATGTTTTAAACAATGATGAGGTATTTTGCAGAAAGGCTGTTACTATTATCAGCATGATTTACCTCTGATCCATCTCTTTCTGGATGTCCTTGTTGATGTCATTGAGTTTGGCCTGTAGTTTCTTCCTCCTCTGCTCGGGGGGCAGATGACTGTAATCTTCCTGCCCTGTTCCCTGTGAAAAGATATGGAAAGTTATGAGTGGAAAACAAACTAAACACAAAAAGATTAATATACTGATTACTTGCCAGTTAAATGGCCTGTCCTGTCTAAGGCTACATTCAGACTGCAGGCAAATGTGACCCAAATCGGATTTGTTTACTCACATGTGTCTCAGATAAGTTTTATCTGAAAAAACCTTTTTCTCATGACAGTGTGAACAGCACAAACAACATGCAATCTGATCTTTTCAATTCCGATTTATGCCACTTCCAAATGTGGTACTAAATCCGATACAGGTCAGCTGTTTTGCAATGCGACCTCAGTCTGAACAGTTATATCAGAATTTATGTGACTTTTACGTCACTCTAGATCAACATTTGTTGTGCACTCATGGGAGTCACAAAGTTACAAAAGGTAGTCAGTGAAGGACAAATACACTATATTGTCTATTGCCACTACAAGTATTGGGACACCCCTCCAAATCATTGAATTCAGGTGTTCCAATCACTCCCATGGCCACAGATGTATAAAATCAAGCACTAGGCATGCAGACGCTTCTACAAACATTTGTGAAAGAATGGGTCACTCTCAGGAGCTCAGTAAATTCAAGCATGGTACCGTGATAGGTTGCCAGCTGTGCAATAATTCCATTTGTGAAATTTCC
This sequence comes from Paracanthobrama guichenoti, assembly GCA_018749465.1. NCBI lineage: Eukaryota > Metazoa > Chordata > Actinopteri > Cypriniformes > Gobionidae > Paracanthobrama > Paracanthobrama guichenoti. Next base: position 951,831 of record CM031950.1, on the reverse strand, counting down.
TGAGTGGAAGAAATTGGGAACAACAGCAACTCACCCACGAAGTGGTAGGCCACGTAAAATCACAGAGCGGGGTCAGCGTATGCTGAGGCGCACAGTGCGTAGAAGTCACCAACTTTCTGCTGAGTCAATAGCTACAGACCTCCAAACTTTGTGTGGCCTCCAGATTAGCTCAAGAACAGTGTGTAGAGAGCTTCAAGGAATGGGTTTCCGAGCAGCTGCATCCAAGCCTTCATCACTAAGTGCATAACCAAGTGCAATGCAAAGCGACAGATGCAGTGGTGTTAAGCATGCCACCACTGGACTCTGTGACTGGACTCTGGCAATCCGATGGACAAGTCTGGGTTTGGTGGTTGCCAGGAGAACGGTACTTGCCTGACTGCATTTTGTCAAGTGTAAAGTTTGGTGGAGGGGGGATTATGGTGTGGGGTTGGTTTTCAGGGGTTGGGATTGGCTCCTTAGTTCCAGTGAAAGGAACTCTTAATGCTTCAGCATACCAAGACATTTTGGACTATTTCATGCTCCCAACATTGTGGGAACAGTTCCCTTCCTGTTCCAACATGACTGCGCACCAGTGCACAAAGCAAGGTTGGGTTAGGGTTAGACATGGATAAGCGAGTTTGGTGTGGAGGAACTTGACTGGCCTGCAACTGGAATCCTGACCTCAACCTGATAGAACAGCTTTGGGACGAATTTGAGCGGACACTGCATGCCGGGTTAGTTCAGGACCATAATCTGTTCGCACTGGAATCTGATATTGGCCACATTTAAAACAACGTCTGAGCAATAAATTGAGCGCTAAGGCTCGCAGTGTGAACGTAGCCTAAGTGGACAGTTCTTGGACAGAATAAGCTATAATGTAGATGTATAATGTAGCCAAAAGTTAGACTGTCAAACCTTATTTACTTAAATTTTCAAGCATAAAAAATTAAATGTGTAGTCAAAATTAAAATACATAATATATACAAATATTTATTATTAAAAGTCTTGAGGATTTTAAAGCACATTTTAATATCAAGTCAGACTTACCAGCTTTAGAGAAAGCTGTGAATGTTAAGACAAGAAAAACATGTTAGGGGAAACAGTTAATACACACACAGAGAAAACATGGAGTTTTATGTTGCTGTTAAGACAGATATGTTTAGGATGGTGTTGATTAAAAGCATGAGAACGAGACACAGATTACACATCCACACATTACTTTAGAACCAAACTGAGCTGATGGTGCTTTAGTGTTTGGAATCGTCCAATCAGATCCACAGGAAACACACACAGGTGAACTTACCCCACGTTTCAGGCTCCGCAGGCAGTGCATTTTGTGTTTGGTGCTCATGAAGTCGTTGAGGCGCTGGCTCAGGGGCTCCTTGGGCTGCTGCGGGGACTGGGGGCCGTTGAGGAGGCCGTCCGGGGACGGGGAGGTTGGGGGAAGGGGAGGGGGCTGGCGGGGTGACGCTAACAAAGACATAAGCTACAGATGAGGGTGTGATGGAGCACATTGAGAAATGGAGAATGGAGAAAGACAGGAAGAGAGAAGATGAAGAGAGAGAAATATTCAAGGACAAAGCCAATGTTCAGAGCTTCTCATGCGCTGACAAAAAACTCATTGCAAGGTTGCGAATTGCAACCGCTCACCGCTCACCCCTCCCTTTCGAAGCACATTTTTTCATTTAACACGGGTATACGTCACGATAGGGAAGAAAAGACTATCGAAACTTCCATTTCATGCTGACTTTAATCATCATAATAAGATTCTATTATAACAAACTGCATGATCTAGTTGCATGAAATAACCACTACAAACGTAATAGCAATAAAACTACTTGAATATAACTGCATCTCAATGGACCATAAATGTGCAGTGTAGTTTTCCGTTCTTTTATTTGCTTATCTATGATTTTAGCAGGTGTTTATGATCCACAGATCCATCCGTACCTTATTTCTCTTGAGTAAAGGCCACAGTTTGCTCCTGCTCCGGCGTCTGCTCTCTCCGCGAGCATTCAGGAAGCTTGATTCTGACACTGCCCTCTTCATTGACACACTGTAGTCCTCAAACTCCACGTCACCCGGCGGCTCAAAGCCCGACTTGTATGATTCTACAACTTGCTTACTGTCCTGAGATTAAAAACAGGAATAAAAAATGTCCATAAGGCTTTGTGCTATAACAAAGAGAGAGATGACTCTTCAAGTTAAGTGCATTGTTTTATGTTTCCTGTTAACATTCCTTATAATGTTAGTATGATTTTTACATAAAAATCACATTTTAGAAATAAAAGGCATTTTTGTGAGTGAAAAATACAGAATACAAATAAATAATGCTCAACTGAGACATTCACATTGTTGAAATAACCACATTCCTAGCATTAGGATCATTTGGAAGGTAATGTTATTAGTAGTCCATTCTGTATTGCTCTTCTCTCCTCGTCATCTCACTAACATGCCAGTGGGTGTGGCCAAAGTTGCAATGATGAAGTAGGCATTGATTTTCTTCAGCAGAGGTGGTCTTTCACCCATCACATTCCACAATGAGTCGTTCTCTGGGCTTGGTTAAAATAAAATCTGTTTTTAGACTAACAAGGAAGTTTTCAGTTCTGAAACTTACAGGATATTCTTATAGTATGATGACCTCTTATCAGTGGTGTAGTCGGGGCCATACGCACACATACGCCGTACACCCAGGGCTGTTTGCGTATGGCGACTTCTAAGGATCAATATTTGCATATACCCTGTTTTGTTGCTTTTAAAGTCCATAATCTACTGTCATGTTAGCTTCCCCTTTAACTGTGTGTCCAATGCTGTTGTGTAAACTCGCGAATCGATTCTTTGTTGTAATTGGTGCACTAGCACTTCTATCATTCTACCTTTTTCCGCCCATCTTCAACGGTGCGTGTTCGAGTGTTCCGCTCAATGAGGCTCTGTGTTTTGGAGTGGTGTATTGAGCGCAGTTCTCTCACTGCAGCGGACACAGTGCAAGACGGTGCTACTGGGTAATAGTGCACCACTTATTTTTTTAGGACTATACCACTGCCTTTTATATGTCAAAAGTTCAAAGAAAATTTGATTTCTCAGTTCATGACCCCTTTAAAACCATGCCATTTACTGACATAAACCATTGATAATTAATTTAGCACATTCTGTTCACTGAACCATTTACAAGATACAAAAATTAAATATGCTATAAAATATTGCATATGGTCGGAATCGGCAACTTAACTTTCTATTGCATTTTTCCAAAAACGGTGTAAATACATCCAATGTGTTCATCTGGTGAGGTTCTTTTTAATGAATTAGTTAAACTAACTGACGAATCAAAACTGTTCACTTCTTTACTGAATCAGATGAGTCGGATTACTAACTCATATTGTGAACTGCAGGTAATTATGCCTATTCAAAATGAGCCCAGAACTTTTATAAATAATTAAATTAATAATATTATATTTTAAAGGTGCATTGTGTAAATTTTAGCGGCATCTAGCAGTGAGGTTGCGAATTGCAACCTTTCGGAGCACACAGAGAAGCTACGGTGGCCGACACAGGACAAAGATGTCATCGTCTGAGACAGCAGAGAGTAGCTAGTTCTCTGTAGAGCAGTTTGTCCGTTTAGGGCTACTGTAGAAACATGGCGGAGCAAAATGGCGACTTCACTGTAAAGGGGTCCGCGCCGTATGCAGATAGAAATGACTCATTCTAAGGTAATAAAAAGGTCTTTATACACCAATGAAAACATAGTGATGTATATTATATTGCATTTCTGTCAGTAGAGTCACACTGCACCTTTATATATATATATATATATATATATATATATATATATATATATATATATATATATATATATATATATATATATATTATATACATTGAACATTGATTTCTCAATGTTAAGTGGTCTCTAATTTTTTCCAGAGCTGTATATAAAGAAATACAAAAATATCATTGTCTATGAAGTTATTAATCTTGCTAAAAAAAGCAAAATCCTGTAGAAAACACTGCCATGGATGATTTACTATGGCAATACAGACTTCACTGTAAGCTATAGGTTAACCCAAGGTAACCGTCAGACTGACATCAAAAATTACAGTACAGTTATGTACAACAGACTATGAAATGCACATCCACCATAGAAATAAGACTGCTGTAAATCCCCTCCATCTAATCCCTCTACTGCAGTTCAGGTCAGACCAAGAGATTTATTTTTAGCATATGAATATGGCATCCATAACCCAACCAAATGAACCAATGACTTCTATAGGATGTTGATTTAATGGAGGACTGCTTCATATGGCCAGCTCACTATCTCTGAAAAGACACACACACATACTGTACGTGCACACACGCAGCCCAAAAGCCACAGAGAGGCTTAAGTCTTTGTTGCTAAGCCACTTCAAATCTGCTGCAAAACCCAGCTTGTATGAGTCAATTAGTGCTGCGCTTGAAATTAGACTTCCCATCTGCCATATTTGAACAGGACGGTGATGGCCACATGAGCACTAGGACGGGATTTAACAGATGAGACAGACAACAGGCACATCAGCCGTTGGCTGCCAGCGATTCCCCCGCAGCTGTAAATTATTGATGGTAACCTGGGCGACGACGCTCCATTACGATCATCACTCGTTAGCTTGAAAGTGGGCCAGCGATAATCACAGAAATCCAGTCAGCATTTTGAACTGGTATATTATTCATCTGCTGGCTCAATTTGGAAACGTTAATTTGGAAACCTTGCAGCCAGAAAACTCCTACAAATCATAGTCCTACCTGTGACGTGGTGCATCAATAAGTCATTTTATTGAATCTTTATGATTATTTTACCCTTATTTCTTATTCTTTCTTAAATTTGTGTATTTTTTATTTTTTATACATCTGTTTTTATTTAATTTTTACATTTTAAATGGTCTGTTTTACGCATACTATTGTTTAAAAAGAAAGTTTAACGTTAAAAAGATTAATAAAAACTGCAACAAAAATATTGCTCAATGTTAGTTAATGTATTAACTGATGTTAACAAATGGGACCTTTATTGCAAAGTGCAGATATTACACTTCATATTTAGGTGGTAATCTGAGTCTAAAGCCCTCTTCGGAAGGTAATTGTTTCTCATGAGGTTGTAAGGTATTTTCAGCATTTACAGGGGCTAGCCTGTGATTTTATCCGCATCCAGAATGTCAGTGTTTTTCTCCCACCTACTATTATTATTACCTACTATTTCTGGCAGACACCAAGGTCGTGTGGTAATTTAAATGAAGTTCCAAACATAAGTTCGGGAGCAGCCTAAACATTCAGTCCTGTCAATCATCATTACGCATGTACTATATAAGCGGCAAACACAGCGTCATCCCATTGAAAATATTTTCTGGCAACCCTCCTTCTCCCTGTTCTCCTCTAATTCTCTCTTTCCTCCTAAGTGCAGTTCCGTAGTGGGTTATTTTGAACTCGGAGCTTGAGCCGAGCTTCGGGTTCAAGCCTCCTCCGTGGACAGCAAGCCAAGTTAATTTTACTATTATCTGTCTCAAGACTGAATGGGCAGCCGAACTTATGAATTGCACTGTTGCACTTCCCTGTAATTTGAATGCATTTTAAAGATTTAGGATCCTATTTTAATGATCTGAGCGCATGGTCTGAAGCGCATGACGCAGGTACACTTAAGGCGTGTCCGAATCCACTTTTGCTAGTTTAACAGCGGAAAAAAACACTTGGCGCGCCAGGTGCATGATCTAAAAGGGTTGTGTCTAGTCTCTTAATGAGTAATGGGTGTGTTTTGGGCGTAACATGCCATAAACCAATAAGAGTCTCATCTCCCATTCCCTTTAAAAGCCAGTTGCGCTTGCACTATGGTGGATTCGCTATTTACATAGAGGAATTTGCGAGTGGAAAGACTGAACGCTTCTCCAGAGAGGAATTCTTTTATTTTTATATAGGCTATAGGCATGTTTGTGTGCTGCTGTGTGTCCCGGTGTGTGTAATAAGCAGAGTGTAGATGCTAGGGCCCTTACACTTTATATTTCATCACCGCTCCACCTCAGCGAGTGGGAAAAAAAGCATGTAAACATTTGAAATGGGTCGTTATTGTGGAGCGCAATTATATACATAAAAAATATAAACCAAGCAGGTTTATATTTACTTCTTCATTTACTTATTTCTTGCTAATTTTTAAAATGACATCCATCATTTTGAGATAAAATGCAAGACAGAAAACCATTTTAACTATATCTTCTTATTTTTAAACATTAGATTTAAATAATCAAACAGTAAACAGGATATTATTTTTCTATTATTAAATTAAATATGAATTTATTATTATTTCAAGCATATGACATCTTATTTAGCAGCGCATTCCCGGGTTCGTAGAATCCCAAAACTCGCTCCTCCACCTTGAATAAATCGCCATCCAAATGCATGAGTTTTACCACTGAGATGCCATGCAAATGTATTTTTACAGACATCCACATGAGAAACAATCCAAATAGGGCTTAAGACTGATTCACAAATCTTTTTGACTGATTCATTAAAAAGACCCGATCTAAATGAGTCATTTGACACGGATTGGACGTTGTGTATGTGTTTTTTATTTTAATGGAACCAATTCTGAACAAGAACCAGTTCTCGATTCTCAACCACACTACTAAAAAGGTATTTTTATGGCCTATATAAAAGATTGTCATTGAATAGGACTTTCCGGCAATAGTCTGATCAACAGATGGTCATGTAAGTCGGAAACCACTGTGCATTTTTAGTATAAAGGAGCAATAGCACTTAACGTACCATTTTTGGCTCGATGGATTCAGCTGCCTTGGTCATGCCGTCCAGACACTTGCTGACGATGGGTAATACTTTACGCTCAACCTCAGTGTACACCCGCATGCTCTCCCTCACCCTGCCCACCCGCCTCTCCTCCATCTCCTGTATCCTCTGCAAAAGAGAAAACACAATTGAACCATGAAATATTTCATTGTGAAGTTCATGCTCAAACTGATGAATATCAGACATAAAAGTTAAGCGTAGCATATTATTCTTTTATCAGCATTAGAATATTGTAATTTAATGTTTCATTTATGATCAAGAGAGACTCTTACTTGAAAGATGTGTGGTATGAGGGTGTAGTAGTGCTCGTGTTGGTCCTTGTTGAACTTCTGCAGGTATGTCAGGTACTCGTTTTTACTGTCTTCGGCTATCTGATGCCTCATCTGAGCTTGCTGTTTCGCCTAGAAAGACAGATAGCACAAAAGACAGAGCGAAAAAAGTCATTAAGATCCTTTCCACAAGGATGAGATCAGAACGTAAAGGGCAAGGACTGACAAATAAAACAATCACCTTCATGACATGACAAGTAAACAAACAGTGAGAGTCAATTAGCAGATTACAGAAAGATATAAACATGTAGTCTGATGTCAACTTCATATCAATAGAGTCAGTGATCTACACACTTAACCAAGCGCTCTGTGAGAACAAACAACGCAAACATCACAGATCAAACACAGAAATATAATCAAATGATGTAATCAGGAAAAATAATAAAAGCTGTTTATCAGTAATTAATTCATCAGATTTGTGGTTTATAGTTTTTTATGTAGAGTTTACCTGATAGGAGTATGATTTTCAGTAGACTATTTACATCTCATACTCATATCTTAATGGAATGATTTATTTTACACATATTCTGAGTGTCCACTCAGAAATAACCAGATAAATGTGCATTATCCGATAACAAGGCCATCAGTTGCTTTACTGCTGAACTGACATATGGGACAGGGATCCAGACTAACATTTGAGAGCAGTAGCACTGGTGCCATTAAGTTCTACAGATGGTGGCACCAGCACCTGACTGACTAGCGCTAGGGGGTTGGGGTTTAAATTGTAATTTTATTTTTGTCATCACATTAAAAATAACATTTAATAATATTTAGAGCTTTGAAGTGCTGGAAAAAGTGTGAAGTACTTGAAAGTTTCACTCTCAAAAGGTTGTACGAACTCTGAAATAAATGTAAAAACATTTGACTATTTCTGCCACAATACCATGGTTACAGTTAGCATTACTACATTAAATCCATGGTGAATGTTGGTGATTTGTGGACTGAAAAGCCTTCTATAACTTGTTTGTTTATGGCACAATGTTTCTCCTGGTTTCCACATCAGCACTGTTTGATCTGATATGGTTTGTAACAGAGAATTCTGTGCTGAATCTGAATGCTTCTCACTAGATCTTGCAGCGATGTTATTAATTCTTCAGCGAATTCAAATGCTTTCTCACTGGATCTCCCAATGCCGTGTAACGATGTTGCGTGATCGAAATCGGACTGCGAAGTAAACCTGTTCTAAGTTTGCACTGCGCTGTTTAATATTCATCCGAGCTAATAAATTGTCCGTGCTGCGCAGCTCAAATGAGAAGCACTGTTTCGTTTCGTTTGATGTTTTTCAAATGCAACAGAAATGACAGCTCTGGTGGTGGGGGCACCAGTGCGACCTCTAACAAAATTTACTCACACCGGCAAGAAAAAACGTTGCAAAATGTGACTATTTGGTCGCAGTCTGGAGCCCTGTGAGGGCATTAGTACATTTACTTAGTTAACTTTGACATGAAACAGAAGTTGCTATAGTCTTATCTTCTCTTTTATGACGTATATCCAAGTGAAACGGCTTCTCAAACAAGGAGAAAAAAAAAAGTAGGGTGGGACTTGATTTTGTCCAAAAGGAACTGATTGAATGGTTGTGGTTTTCTATTAGTCGATCTCATGTGAGTGATAGGTTGTCCCGCCCATGTGCTGAAACACGTCATCAGAGAACAGATGTCGCTGCAAAAGGGAGGAGAACTTATTTTGATTCTATGAATTTTTGAAAAACATTGATGTGCACAGGTAAATAATTTATAATAATACTTCCCAATATTACATTCTGGTGAATGTAAGCAGACGAATTTGTCAAAATGATGCTTTAATTGCAAAATGGTGGTATACGGTCCATGACTAACATTAAACAGTGTAGATGTGTTTATATGTGAAAATATATAGCTGCCTCATAGCGAAAACAAAAAAAACATTCAGTCAATAGAATAAAATTATTTGTGAATAATCTCAATCTCAGTCTAATTTCTGACCAGTGTTCAGAACGCAAAAGAGTCGATTTTGGTAATATTTACCTTATTTTATTAGTAGTAGTAGTAGTAGCAGTATTATTATTACATATTTAATTTAATGCGTTATAAAAAATAAATGTTTCAAACAATAGTTTGCTACATGACCTAATCAATTTGCATGTTTCATTCATCTAGTGGTGTTGAAAGAGTTACAGTATAATTTTAAATTAAACAGTTACTCTGAATTTTAATCCCATTTTACGGACCCCTAAAGGGACATGGTGATGGGACAAAAATACAAATGTTTTGCGTTCTCCAACTGCTATATCCCTTTACGATCTCCGTATCCTATTTTGTCAATAAATGTCTTAACTCATGCTAGTCTTGACTGAGTCAAAAAACATGCAGTTGATATTCCTTCAGGATCATTTGAAACTGGAAATGGAAGGTCAAGTTGACTGTATTGCATTGTGGGATATCTCAGGCAGTGTGCTCTGGTTGTACACTTTGACTAATGTAGGATGGGTACTCCACTAAATATAAAACAATACACTCCAGAAATATTAGTATGAGTAAGAGTAGTATGGTTACGATGAAGAAGACTTTGACAAGAATAACACGATGGTGTACCGACAGTGTATGAGAAAATAAATACACAAACACACATACACACACACACACACACACACACTAAAATGACAATGAATGATCCAAAACCAAATGTGAAAATGGTCCAAATTATTCGCACCAGACATCCATTCATCATGCATACTAACTAAACACATACAGCAGACCAAAAAAGCATTTGGATACTTAAGTCACACACAAATTTTAGAATGTCATTGCATTAAACACAAAACATAAATCCAAGTTGCATATGCAAAAAAGGTAAAGATTTTCTCAGAAATAACTTCAATAAACTTGCCATTTTTGCTCAGTTGTGCTTGTGGATTCTTACAAATCATGACCACAGGGATAGTTTATCACGTTAACTATGTTCCACTCAAATTTTGCTACCCTAAAGTGTCACAATATTTTTATAGCAACATATCTATAGTGTGATCATTTAAAACACAACAAACTAAAATTTTTTGTTTTGTTTGAAAATTGTGCTTGTGCCACTTGATTTAATACAGTACATAATGCAATGAAATTCGTTCATTTCATGTCAAAGTGTCTAAATGCTTTTAGTGGCCGCTGTACATACACAACATCATGTACATGAACCAGACAGTGTGCACAGACTCTCAAACTCAGGACTTTTTGTGGTTGACAGTAATAGCTATTGATTTTGTGAAATCAGTCTCCGCTGTAACCCTTACAACGTAGCCCATTTTCGCAATCGAAATGCATTTTAACATCAGTCTTCCATGACAAGTCTTATTCTGTACATTTTTACAAGGTGAATACAGGAAAGATTCGCTGCAAGCATAGACGTGAACGTAACAAAGGCTAAAAACGAAAAAACAACGAAAATTACGACAAACACTCTTTGCTGATATGGGTAATACACCGAACAAGTTAACAAACTCCTCACCGACAAAGACGACTCTTGGTTCAAACCTACCTTGAGAGAACACCGCTTTAAGACATGTTAAAAAACAAAGACAGAGTCGATTAGTGTCACAGACACACTAATAACAGAAGTTACTTAAGAAGACATCTATACATGGGCTAAACAAAATCCAAATCGGTTCATTTAGCCTTATAATAATAACAAACAGGCCGCTGCCATATTAGTTGTTGGTTTTTTTTTAAGTTTCTTATTGAAACTACCTTCATTTTTGTGGTGTTTGAGCTTATTATTGAACTTTTAAATAATATAAATTTTCCGGTGACACTTTACAAGGTCCCACTCGTAAACATTAGTTAATGCATTATCTAAGATTAATTAACAATGAGCAATACATTTGTTACAGTATTTATTAATCTTTGTTAACATTAATTTAAACAAATATTCATTGTTCATTGTTAGTTCATGCTATCTGATGTCCATTAAATATTAACAGATACAACTTTTTATTTTAATAATGTATTAGTAAATGTTAAGCTTGTGATTCAGAAATATGCATTTTTATATTTTATAATTTCATGAATTTATTTATTTAAAAGAATTTTAGACCTTAGCAACATAAAATTATTTAATTATTTTTAACATAATTTGCTTACACATTAGTCACTTAACTGGTTTTGAATCAAATGATTGAAACAGTTTTCGAAAGCCATGAGTGTGTTTTGGGCATAACATGCAATAAGCCAATCAGAGTCTCATCTCCCATTCCCTTTAAAAGCCAGTTTAAAAATGTTTGTGTGTTGCTGCGCGTCCCTGTGTGTGTAATAAGCAGAGTCTACGCGCGTTGTGGACCCGCCTATGGGCACATATTACTAACGCGCCCTTTAAATAACAAACCAGGATTCAGTTGGTCAATGGCGCAGTCGTTTTCAGTTGCCTCAAAATAGCAACGTGCCAACAATGCTCCTGAACACACCTCGTTTTCAGACCAGTACGCCCATGGGCGCAAATGCATTTGCTATTTAAACAACGTGGCACAGGACGTGAAAATGATAACTGTGTCAGGCTGAAACTAGCAAAAAACACGAATATCCCGCCTGGCACCGCATTGCACCGGGTGTATGATTAACACTCTCCTATTAGCAAGAGATTGCGAAACTGTGACCAATGACCTTAAAAAAGTACATTAATATCACCTCAGTAGTCACAATGCTGATTCATTTTATTAATTAAATTCACAATTATAATCGTCGCTGTGAATATATTTACTACATTTATAATATACTGTATATTGTTTGGCCCTAGTGTTCATATTAAAGCTCCAGTTTATAATTTTGCCTACATATTTCTGTGTATAGTAGAAAAGCAAACCGTTTATATTTTTTAAACCTGGCATTGAATATAAAATTATTTGGTTTGTTTGAATTGGAAAATAATATATAATATTATCTGTTTAAAATATCTGCCCAATGCCAAATGAAAAAACAACGAAAAATTAGCAGGTACCAATTTGGATTTATTGTGCATACTGTCCAACTTCTCTTTGAACAAAATGGATAGTTTCTGCAGTACAGAGGTAGGAGCAGGTGAAGTAGTGAGGTGGGAACTTAACATTGGTCATATCAGCGTCCGTCACCACCACCTCGTTTCAAAGAGGGATCATCCACACAGACTCACAGAAAAAGGATGAAAGCAGTCATGGAGAATGAGGGGTTTATGATAGGATCGGTCTCTTCTCCTTCATACACACACACACAAGATCCATACCTTTTCCACATCTGCTTTAGTCACGTTAATGTCGGCATCCACCTTGTCGAAGTAATGCTGGGCACGATCTGCTTCCTTACAGTCTCTTTCAAACCTTCTCTTACTCTGAAAGAGCAAAGAAACTTGCAATAAAATGAGGAATTCCAAATTAATATTATTTACTACTCATTGGTGAAAAAAGTATGCTACTGTGAAGTGACTAAAAAATGTAGTTAAGCTTGTAGTGGTGCTGCTTTTAGTTGAAGTATACCCGGGCCTTTCAGTCTACTCTAGCCTCAGATTAAAATGCATGTTTGAGCTGTTTTAACTGAAAGACACTTGCACTAATATATCTTAAATATGTCAGTGCCATTGTTTCGTCTCCAGATGCACACCAGTAATGTTTTTTTCTAAGGCATGTTTATAAAAACTACTTAAGTGTCCTAATTAAACTAAAGCCTAATCCTGGCTTAATCTAAGCCCTGTCTGTGAAACCATTGGCACGCTCAAGCTCAAACCGGCGCACAGTGTTTTGCTATGGTTTCCGGGTTGAACAACACGTTTCCTGGAAATGGTGTGCAACGGGGTTTGAGATACGTTTTCTTTTGTTTGGTGGGTGTGTCAAAAATGTTAGCCCAATCAGCAGCAACATGTATATAAACCACGCTGTATTAAAGGGTCTGCATTGCCTACGTTCTCTTTAATAGATCCTGAGTCTTCACACAAATGCGATTCATCCACACTGTGAGTGTAACCGCTCTTTACGGTCATTTAACCGACCAAACGGCTTATAAAACTCCACAAAATAAGCCTCAAAAGTTATCAAAGTTATGCAACAGCGTGTTCATATATATTTTCGACGCAGAGAACAAATTGCGAATGGCTGTGCATTTAATTGTGCATTGAATTATAGCTGTCACAGGATATATATGTATTTGTGTAACGGTGAGCTTACAAATCCACGTGTATATTGTGTTGCCTGTAACTTAATGGTAATTTGCAGCATGAATTTGTGGGAAGCTTTGATGCTTTTAATGAGAGTGAAATACAATAGTCTGAATCAGAAGCCGTTGATGTGCTGTCAGTCTCCCCTCATCCCCCTCCACTCCGCCGCTAAACCACACCCACTTTTATAGCATTTTCCAAAACTGTGCTGAGAACTGACGGCTGCTGAAACAGGGGGTTTCATGATCCTTTAAAGAGACAGCTCGCACAATGGGTTCAAGTAAAGTTATTTACAAATGTGTCTGCTGCAGCTCGGTACACGCAACAATTGAAGATATAAGAAGACATGTTTTTCGTAAGAGTTTTATAGTTTTATAGTATATTTATACCAGTTTCGTTAGGCTCTGACAATTCTTCAAAAAGAACACAAAGAATGGCCTTCTCAGCTGCCATATTTGCAACTCTTGCGTCATCAGAACAGGGAGTTCAACGCACCACCGTTTCCATTTAAAAAACGTTTTGCAACATTTTGCTGGGGCTGAATTTAGTATGCCTGCCTGCATTTACCAATAGTTTTACTTTTTTGTATTAAAACCTATATCAGTAGGTTATTGCTTATTTTAAAGAAGACACCTTTTACAGACACCTGTGGCTCATTTCACACAAGTGTTTACTGTGCAAAGTGGCCCAGTTCTAACTCATATCTCAGACAGGTGATGAAATAGAGGCCAGTATCAGGAACAATTTGAATATTCACACTATGTTCTGTTCAGTTAAACTGACTCACCGATTCCAGCTGCTTCCAGGAATTCTCAATGTGCTGTTGCGCTCTGCGACCATCATGGAAATGCTTTAGGAAAGAAAAGACAAGAAATTTAATTACAATTTACTACACTCAAAAGTTTAGGGTTGGTAAGATTTTTTTCTCTCTTATGCTCACCAAGGCTGTATTCATTCCATCAAAAATGCAGTAAAAACTGTAATATACAATTACAATTTAAAATAACTGTTTTATTTTAATATATTTTACAATGTAATGTATTCCTGTGATGGTAAAGCTGAACTTTCAGCTGCCATTATTACTCCACTCTTCAATGTCACATGATCCACATGCTTAATTTTATTTCAGGAGTCTTTGAGGAATAAAAGTATAGAATTCTTTTGTAACATTATAAACATATTTACTGTAACTTTTAATGCATTCTTGATGAATAAAACTCTTTAAAAACAATCATACTGACCCCAAACTTTTGAACGGTAGTTACAAATAGTCATAAAAATAGTCTACATTCTCTGAAGAAAATTCAAAGAAAATGCGCAAATCTCACTGCCACATTTCTGTAAAAACAAAAATAGCACATAAAACAAAGTTTGGATGGAGTCTTTACAGTTGGAGGTTAGTAAAAAGGGTACAGAACATTCTTCATAGAAAAGGAATTACTTACATTGTTGTACATTAATTATATTAAAATAGCTCATTTTATCATAATTTACCCAATTATTTTCCTTTTTTTCCACGAAACTCAAAAGGAGATGAGTGCAGAGCAGTTTTTTTCCATATAAATTGCATGGTGGCCCAAAAACCACTTGTGCACTGAATTCCAAAATGTTCAGTTTTTTTATTCCTTTAAAACAATATAAGTGAAATTATTTTTTGAACATTGTCATTGAACATTGTCATTGAAGCAATCCATATAAGACTGTATTGTACAGTAACTTTTACCACAATTAAGGGGGTTTGAAGAACTCCATTTCAGGTTATGGAATTCTATTTCAGTTCTATCACAGTCAATACAACTATCACAGTTCAATACGTCCTTTTAAAATATTATGCTGAAAAGACATTTAATTAGAAACTAAGCTGATTAAATGAAATATGAGACAATCAAGCCAGACAGCAGCTGTTAGAAAGATTATATTCCAGAGCTATTGCTGTCATTGCACTCGTCATTCCATAAAGAATTCAATTACGGCAGCAAAGACATACTCATGTACAATAAATGTTAATTAACTCCAGAATTCCTCCCTGGAACACAAATCATTTATTTAGGGGTTCTCATTAGCGAAAACTTCACTGACAAACCGGAACAGGCGATCGCTTGTGTCTGCCCACTCATGGCATACCACTACTGTCTTTATGAAAAATACATAAAGACCACTTTCTCTCAGCATGACATTTGAACACAAAAGGCAGACAAAATGCATCAACGGAGGTCGGAGTAATAGTAGAGGGAATGAAGCTTCCCTCAGCTCGTGCGTGGTGGCGTTTTACTCTGCTGTCGTATTACTTCCAGCCACCAGCCTCAGACAGAGGCCTCCTGAACCCGTGCGAGAACCTTTAGACAAGAGAGGCCAAGAGCGGGGGGAGGGCGACCTTCTCATACTCCATTGACCTGAATACATGACCCACATTGGGTCTGGCTTCATTCCACTGAGCTGGGAGAAATCATAAACAAAATAATACCATATTCCTACGCGATTAACCCTGGATTTGTAAGAGGTGAGCTCTGTGCTGGAGCGCAGAGAAAAAATTACTTTAGTAGTTTCATACATGTCTTGAACGGGTGAATCATGTTATTGAGGGATTTGATTCTTTTTTTTGGGACGATAATCTCTTTAAATGGTCTCTAGAAAGCAGGATTTTTGGGATCGTCATGATAAGCAAAGCACAGAAAAGACATGTTCGTACCGATTTCCGTTCAGCCTTCAGTTCTTGAGTGTAGCGGGTCAATTCGGCGATGATCTGAGAGGACAGGTTTTCTGCGATGACCTCGTGTTGACCCGCGTAGTCGTTCAGCTCATTTAAGGTCATCAGAAATGCTCTACATGACGTGTACCTGATAGCAAATGTGAAAACATTAGAATACATCACCAAAAAGCAAGAAGTGACGATAATTAGTTTCTCTTCCTTAATTAGAAATGGTCCACTCATGATTAAGACTACAATAGTGGTCAACTTCATTAGTATTTCAATGGCTGATATTGATGCTGATATCACTGCTGGTCAATATAATGTCAAAAAAATACATATATATATATATATATATATATATATATATATATATATATATATATATATATATATATATATATATATATATACTAATATGTACATATATGTACAATACATACATATATTTATAATAATCAGCAAATCAGCATATTATAATGATTTCTGAAGGATCACGTGACACTGAAGACTGGAGTAATGATGCTGAAAATTCAGCTCTGCATCACAAGAATAAATTACATTTTAAAATCTATTCAAATTGAAAACAATTATTTTAAATTGTAATAATATTTCACAATATTCTGTATTTTTGATCAAATAAATGCAGCGTTGGTGAGCATAAGAGACTTCTATAATAAACATTAATAAAATCTTTCACTCCAAACTTTTGAACCCTAGTATATAGGAAATTAACTGTTTTGCATAAGTAAAGCTGATACATCATTAGTAAATGGCTATGTTTAAGATATCAATGCATGCCAAACTGTTCTCACTCACTTGTATTCCTCCTCATCTTTGGAGTTCTTCTTCAGCTGATACTTCTTGGACAGATTCCTATAATAAGACACGTAAGACAGTATTTTAAAGGTGTAATTTTTTTTAAAATATCTTTCTCATATTAAACAACTATAGGCAAGCCATTCGTAAATTAATTTTGTTTGTTTGAACCAGCCCAACACTGGCTCAACCAATGGTGTGAGTTTTAGGGTGGGACTATTTGTTTGTCCAGCCAATGGCAGAGGGAGGAAGTGTTTAGTCGTCATTTTTGGTGAAGCTGGTGGTGCATAAATTAAACATTTTAAAAGGTACACTGTAATTGTGAGTCAATACCTCAAATAATGAGTCGATCATTTTTATAAAATGTGTTTTTGTCTTGTCCTAATTCACTGTGGTAATCCTGTTATAGACATGTCGGATGGTTTTCAAGGGAAACTGCGTACATATGTCACTCAGCTGTGCATGTCTGGTCATATCCGTAAACAGAGAAAAGTTGCTCCTGCTACTTTGACATGTATGGTGTGGGTGGGAGTGGCAGAGGTTATCAGCCACAATGAGCAAGAAAGGTTGACATGGCGCTGCTAAATCTCAAACCTCCAGGGAATCACCCATTTTAAACAAACGCCAAACAGAGGAGAGTCTTCTGCATGGCAAAAAGAGAATGCGACTAAGCTTGTAATAAAGAGAGAATCAACATTCGCTTGGCTTTTCAAGATGTCGAGAACTGAGGGATTTGAAATGTAAAAGCAGAGATGTTGTTTATATAACTCAACAGGCGAGTATTACCATATAGCTCTTTAACAGAGTTCATTGCAAAGCATTATCTATTGTGAAGGGCCATTTCATTATGGTTGTTTTGGCTCTGTGCTGGAATTTATTTTCAAAGAAGTAACGTGCCTACTGTGTCAGCTTGAGATCATTTCCATCTAAACTGGTTATATCTCATAAAAGGATAGTTCACCCAAAAATAAAAAAATTGCCCATGATTTACTAACCTTCAAGTCATCTTAGGTGTATATGACATTCTTCTTTCAGACAAATAAAATGAGAGTTATATTAAAAAATGTCCTGGCTCTTCTAAGCTTCATAATGGCAGCCCAAAATTTTAAGACCAAAAAAGTGCATCCATCCATTATAAAAGTAATCCACACGACGGCTCCGGGGAGTTAATCCATCTTCTGAAGCGAATCGATGGGTTTGTGTAAGAAAAATATCCATATTTAAAATTTAAATTCAAACTGTGGGCTGCAATTTACTGCCGTTATAATGCTTGGATTTTTTTAAAATATAACTCCGATTGTATTCATCTGAAAGAAGCATGTCATATAGCCCTTTTAGCCTAGTAGTGAATGTTTTATGAGCAGCAGGATATTATTCATTCGATGAGTCAAAGCACTACCAAAATGCATGCAGTTTTTTTTTTAACCACTAGAGGACCAAAAATGTAATTACTGTACCTCTAAATAGTCATTTCAAAGTCAGAGTTAATTCATTTACATCCTCTCTCAGTTATAAAAAACAGCAAATTTAGCAAACATTTCTTCCACCAAAAAAAACCCACTGGTTTTGCAGAAAGCAAGGCAAACTAAGACATTTGACTGTTTTCAAAGGTGCCTTTGTCTCGCAGTAATTTGAATGAATGAAATTGTGCATGTCAATGACAGATCGAATGGTGCTTGCGGTGCAACGGGAGGCTGCGGCGCAAACAAAAGCTAATATTGTCCCCATCAGAATAATCGTATCATCCCACTGAACAAGGCGTCCGATTCATGAGGCTGACCTTTGTCGATCAGAGAGGAAAATTGAGTAGAGGACAACGTCAAATGACAGTAAAAACGAGAAAATCATTACTTTATACATGAATATTATGTGATTAATTTCAAGAGGGCCTATAAATGGCTTAAAATCAATTATGATGGTGAGAGCGCATGCTGATGGTGCCGCCCCCTCGATGCTTTTTCTGCAGCTTTCCTTCACTCTATCTCTCCCTCTCTCCGCACACACCCAACGGTACCTCCCAGGAGTCTGACGTGTTGCTAGGCAGATCACCATCTTGCAGTTTCTTGACAAGACCACACCGATGCAGTAGCTTTATTGTCTGCTAGTTTCCCTACGATCTGCTTAACGGGCCGCCCTATGTGTCAATATGCGACGGCAAATAGGAAAAAGGTTAACAAAGCCATAAATAAATCCTCATTAGAATAACCCAACCCAGCGGTTTTTAATGGACTATTATTCCTCGGCCAGACAGATCCATGTCGATGCCTGCTAACATGTGCTTAGTGTTTAATAAATCTTTCACCCATGACTGCGATCTGAACAACAAAAAAAAAAGCCTCTGGGAGATGTTGTGAATTAAAGACTCTTTCTTCAGAACAAAATACAGTCTGGCACACTTCTTAAAAATAACAACAATGCACGGATTGAGCAAAAGGCTGCATAAAGAGGATTTTCTCTTATGAGATCAGAACATGCTAACAGAAAGGGCCTGTTTGGTGTGCGTCTGGTCAAATCGGCGAGCAGCAGCACTGTGAGCTCCAGCTGTGGGGTTTATTATAAACGCTGAGGTTTCTCCGCATATGTCTTTGAGCAGGAGAGCAGATGATGCTGGTAAGTCATCCAATGCCCTCGGGTCAACATCTCTAGTGGAAACCACTGCTTAATAAACTTCCAAAATGCAGCCGGGAAGAAATATTACAGTATCAGTGGTGGATAATAAAAATGTGGGTCAGAGCTGTGGAAACTCAGTATCCATGGCAATACACATTGGATATGTGACCTGTTTTATGTTTGTTCTCACTGACATAATACCTTGATCTCATAAAACAGCATCTTTATGAACATTTGTATGCTACATTTGTCCTTTAATGTGAGTTATATGTTATCCAGATATCTGACATATTCAAATTTAACTAATCAGTTCTGTTTAAGAAAATATATACATCACATACAGTTTGACACAGCAATGTATTGACAGTTCAGTACTTTGCTGATGCAGTGATATATCAATCTATGAGGATCAAAAATATTATTCACTGGATTATGCAAAAATTGAGAATGCAGCATGGTTATTACATTTTTATTGAATTATAGTAATTATATTATAAATATACATTTACTGTGATATAAGATTTTGGTTACACCGCTCATTCATACAAAACGGACACATATTTATTAGTATTCAGAAAATATTATCGATGTGACTGTACTGATACTATCAGATGAGAACACAAAGACTTAAATTGAGCTGGATAATGATACTATTGTCTTCTGCCTTTGAAGACATTTCATAATTGACATACTTCGCAACATTTACACTGTTATTTTCCTGTTTATTACCATGAAGTTGCTGTTTAAACAATCTTGGTAGCACTTTATTTTACAGTCCTGTTCCCCATGTACATACTATATACTTATTATAGTAATTGCAATAACTGGGTAATAATTAGGTTAGTTACCTTATATTAATCGGTACTTTCTTAGGCAAGTACACTGCACATAATGTAAAATAAAGTGCAACCACAATATTTGTATTGACATTCAATTTGAGCAACTAAATGATGATAACTGTCATTATAAGATCAACAAATATGAGTTACAAATCTTACCTGATCTGTTTGGCATAGCTCAGTTCGATTTCAGACCGTTCCTTCACAAACTTGGTGTAGCGCTCCAAAAACTCAATGCCCCATTGAGTGTGTTTCTCTAGATTATCAAACTGATCCTGCAAAGGACAATAAAACAAGACTGAAAGTTAACATATGAAGGACTGAACATTTAGAGCGTCTCACGTTCATATCAGTGACAAATAGCAATGAAGGTACAGTGCCAACAGAACACTTTAGGAGATAAAAAAGTATAGATTTAGCTTTGATGGATTTGATATAACTATGAGAGAGGACCCAGAGGAGAGATATCAAAATACCCTCAGAATGAAAGTCATCCCATATAATTTCATGAGTTTGCAGTATTCTCTGACATTGGCACTGTGTCAGATCCATTATTCAGCAGTGCTGGCCCTCCAGCCGTAACATGCCTAATGCTTATCACTATGTACACAGTACAAACTTCATCCATCACAGAGCATTTAACTTGTTTTAACCACTAGGTTACTGTTACAAAACATATTGATCTGAAATCTCATGTGAGTTCCATAGTATAGCTTTTAAAGCATTTGTACATTTAAATAGCCAATTTTGAATGATGCTCATTCTATAACTTATTAGATTCGATTGATATTTTTATCTACAGCAACATTTTCTGTAACTGTGTTTTTATGAACGATACGTCTCAAACTTACAAAATATTTCTATATTTGTCTTACACAAATTAAAGGCAGAGTAAATTTTTTGTTATGCTGGTTGAAAAGTATCTTCACATCCTGATAGTAATCACTAAGTTAATTGGTCTAAATGTATTTGTATGTATATATTGTCTGTTGAAGGCGTAGGACCATAAAAAGTTTGTCCAATCTTGCATTCGGACTGAATGCAATGGTACGATGTCCTACCTGCCTGTCAACATATGTATTTATCAACACATCGCGCAGACATCACATGCCATCAGCGTGTTTCATGCTTCAAGTTAGACAGCCGTCAGTCAAAGAGCACCGCAACCGAAACAGCAGCCGCCTTTTACAGTTCCTCCAGAACCAAAACAAGCGTATGCTGCGTTCACGCCATAACTACTGTCATTTGGAAGACATGGAAACCCGTGTTCGTAACTCGAATTTATGCATTTCAATGCAAACACAAAGCAGCAATGAATCTGCAGCAGTCAGGTGGTACAGACGTGTTGACATGAGGTAGTTTAATGCCGTCTCGTGACGCTTTGCAAACTCTGCTATGTGCGCTCATGTGATCTGAAGGAGGCGTGGCTTTGGAGACGCTCTGAAGGGAAGGTGGGATCTCATGCTTTCAAAGCTAACGTGCTATTTCTAGCCAGTCTGAAAATTAAAGTAGTTTAGAAATCAACAACGTATCCCTAAATTTGAATTGTCGTCAAGTACAAGGAGCGCTGTTGTCATACTAATGGATGAATTCGTTAATTTATTGTTGTAGCTTTTAATTAAATTATGCAAGAACCTGCTGATTCAGATGATCCCAGTTGTGACATTTAACATCCATTAGCTTGGTTTTAGTCCTGTAAATCCTTTTAAAATATCACCCTTGTAATATTTTATGAAGACGTACAGCTTCTACTGTCACCTGAGGAGGGTGGTGCCCATCCAAGATGATTTCCCCCATAACTAATTTCTAAATGGTTAAAGTGATGATGCTAGAACCCATCCGAATTCCCTGGTCTCCTCTACACGTATTGGAACAATTTGAGATTAAGTGGGTCTTGGACCGAATCCCAAATCCTGAACCTTTTTGGTGAGCACCCTTATTTTCAACCACTAGGCTACACAACCCTGTATATTTCATCCTACATTATTGTGTTGTTACTAGGTTAAGGTCCCATGATGTTACAGCCAGCAAGGACAAGATATACTTTAAGACCACAATAGAAGCTGTAACAATACAACACTGTTACTTTGTTACAGACACATTGCAACATCAAAGCTGAGGAAAGACATGCATGGGAATAACCTGTGCACCTGCTCCAGCCTCATTCACTTGTGGTTAGGGACAGCATTAGCACAGGATTATTGCCATCTAGGGTATTTAGTCAACGCTGATGGCTAATAACTGCATTAAACGAGCTTTAGGGAGCATGCATTTGCTTGCATCAAAATATCTGGACGTGGATGCATAAAATCCAGGGCTAAAATCGTGAGATTCCTGTAACAGTAGCTAGAATTTGCGGTCTGCAACACTGTAAAATGGGCGGTGCGGTGCTCTATTTATCTATCCATCACTAATGGGCATATGCATGTTACTAATGGAGATAGTAAACGTTTTGTGCACTATATTGCCCAATGTCTTGCAGATGCATTCGCCTCCATGCCTCACGGCTGTACTCACCCACAGCTCCGTCCCCCAACTGCAGCTCATGGTTTCAAGGCAGTTCCTCCGCGATAATCCTCTGTTTGAATGCATGCGTGATTTTCGCCCAGGAACAGCTTTCAGATATTAAAAATAATACTAACTGGTCTAATACCAGTGTATACCGTCAAGGATTTGTACCTCGACCGGCGAGACCGTCCGTTTTCACCTCCGCATTCTGTAAATTGCCGATGAAACTGGAAATGAAGATAATGCCTTGTGTACTCGTGCATTCACGCGCCTCAGACAGAGCTAGACGGCCACGCGCAGAGCGGCACGCAGCGCCAAAATCCACCTCACAACACCAGTTACTCATAGATGAACCGCTGAGATTTGTGTTATAACATGCGTGGCTTCATGCGACAAATACGGATAAAAGGGAAAATGAATGGGGAAGGGCATTTTGAAATATTTTCTTTGAATAGTTTTTCTTTCTTCTTTTGTCCTATTCCAGATGTGAATAGTTTTAATTATTTCGTTTTTTTTTTTACTAGTTAGTTTCAGCTTATGTAGCAATTTTTCTCTTGAAATATAAATTAAAAGTAAGTTAGTCAAGAAAAAAAATTGTTTTTAACAGTACTTGGGTTGTAGATTAAAATAGTTTAATAACTGACCGCCTGAAGTAATTTTATAGCGCCCTAGTTGAAAACCTCGGTTCTATAGAAAATATTTCATATAATATTTAGTGTGTCATTCCATGGTTACAAGTTATGCCTTTGAAAACCAAGCTCATTTAGTAGGCAGTTGCTTTATGGCGTCCAAAAATAAAAATAATAAATAATAAAAATACTTAATTATTCAAAATGTCTTTGTACATAACACCGTTGACTAATATATTTTTTACTTATATTTTATTATCCATTATGATGTACACTAAACCCCAAAACAAATACTTACGTATTTTGTTTAAATGCAGATACTATTAAAAGTCTTTTATAGGGACTTTTACTTTAAAAAAAAGAAAACGCGATCTCTTCAGATGACTAACTTCCTGTTAGCAACCAGGCCTTGTGTGACAACGGTTCCTAGGCAGGATTTGTTGATGTTAGCGGTACACGCAGTTCATACAAGTATTTGCTATCATTTTCATTTTGCTAACGTCAAATAAAAATCATTTGATAAAATCGACATTCCGTGGCAGCGCTCCGAAAACTATAATACAATAATTAGCTCGACAATTAGCTAAGTTAGTTCAAAAGTCATCTTTTCCAACGCATCGCAAGCTAGTCAGGTTTTTTGTTGGGCTTAAAAGTCACAAACCCCTTCAAGATGAGCGAACAGCTCAAATTTATCGTTGAACAGCTGAACAGGGAGCCTTTTAAGAAAAACTTCAATCTCATTACCTTCGATTCTCTGGAGCCAATGCAGCTATTGCAGACTTTAAATGATGTTCTGGCTGAAATTGATCCAAAGGTGAGTCAAAAATTATCTTTAATATTACTTATGCACAATATTAATAATAAAAACAATCATAATATGAATATAATACTTAGCAGTACAGAACTGTATTCTTTGTTACATTTACATTTCTATTTTTAGAGACTGGAGTGCCCTGGCAGGTTTAATTGTATGTGATGTGTTCCCACAAATCAGCTGTTTGTCACACTTTATCTTGTCTTGATCCATGTATTTTTTGTTTCAGCAAGCCCTCGATATACGTGAGGAAATGCCAGAGCAGACAGCCAAGAGAATGTTTACTCTTTTGGGGATGCTGAAATACAAACCGCCTGGAGGAATGTCTGAAGTGTAAGACAGAAATAGTGAAAAACAGTATAGAGTATGTAACAATGTTTACATTTTTTTATAGGTATTATACATTATGCACTGCCAATACAAGTCACTGTTTGGATTTAAATAGGCAAATGCTTGCGTCTATGATTGGATCATTATTACAGCATTATTATGCTTCTATCATGTTATATGTTTGGCATCAGTTCTTCTAACTCTAATTGATGGAGTGTGTAGCTTTTCATTTCTTAAACAACCATGTATGAAGACACATCACGGCCATATTCCAGGATGACAATGTCATCAGGCTCAAATTGTAAAAGAATAGTTGTGAGGGAGTAGGGCTGTGCGACATTGAAGAAAAATGCGATATGCAATACCTTGTTAAATAATGCGATATTCGATATGTGATACAATATTGCTTTAATTGTGTAAAATCTATTTAAATTATATTTAAAAGTGAGAATGATAAAATGTATGTGTTTCACATTCTTTCTGGGAAAAGAAAGCATCGCCACAACTTCTGAAAGTGACCAGCAGTGTTTTAGCAAACATTAATGTCACAAATCTGACAATGTCATTTTAACATCAATGTAAACAAACAAAAAATGTAATGCAAATATTTAAATACCAAAAACTCTTTGCTTGACTTGGTTTTATATAGTTATATCAACCTAAAACTTAACATCAAGAACATCCAGGTAAACAAAGACACCTGAACTAGGGGTGGACCATTATTTTTATTCAGCTTTGTTATTAAAAGTAAGACCTAAAAACAGTAGTCTTTCACATTTATTAAATATACACTGATACATAATAAAGCTAGAAAGGTTATTCAGCCAAGAGCACTGAGTGATTTTCTCTTGTTCTTTTGTTGTTTGACAGACAGCGGCAGGATTACTGTACGAGCAGGCTGTCACTTTAAGACCTAATGCACGGATCCTATTGACACGCATTCGCTTTCTTTCCTGAAGAACTGATATCGTTCACTTAAAGCATAACCGACTGTGTTTACATGAATACTCATCAAGACAGCCATTTTGACATAACTGTGTGTGTATTTGACACGAAACAGAACTGAAGGGATCACACGCTTTCAGAGAGGCAGCTTGTGTGCACGTTTCGTTGTGTGTGTCAGACAGCGCAAGACTGCAAGGAGTTGTTTTTCACAAGTTATTGCGTTTAATAACTCTTTTTAGCATCAGGCAAGTCACATAACAGTCGTGTGTCTGCTATATGCGTTGACCTAAAACATACACTTTTCACAATGTTGAAGTAGCCTATTAAAATCATTCAGATCTTGCTTGCTGTTGCGATATGTACATGTGCAATATTTTGATAATTTCGATATATTGTGCAGCCCTAGGAGGGAGCATGAAGAAACATTTTCACACATGTATTGGCACCTCTGAGTCCAGACTTTACAGAGTGCTGGACTCTTGCATTGTCAATACAAGATCTTGACCAAAAATGGATGCACCTCTTGTAACACATAACATGCTAGAAACATAATAATCACTGGAGCAATGACCCAGCAAATGTTTGGAAGTTTAATGACCGCTGAAAAGACGTCCTTCCGAGACGTCCTGTCATGGATGAAAAATAGTTACAAAATGAAAGTTGAACGGATCTGAATGCATTTTTAGGAAATGTTCTGTGTTACATATTTTTACCAATTTATGCCGTCCTACCACAACTATTTTTGGCCAGGGACACGACATTGCCCTCGGACCGGGGATCCAATCATTGACTTTTAATCATTTGCCTATTTAAATCCAAACAGCGACTTTTTTGTTTGGCAGTGTATATATACTGTCTGTAACTAAATAGGCGAGTTGTATGGGACATCATATGTGACAGTAGTTGTGTATGATGCAGTATTAACTGTGTTTTCCCAGCTAACAGGGAAAGGTTCTCTCAAAGTTATGAACAAACATTCTACCAGTAACGTCAATAGTTATCTGGTTTTTAATAACATTATCAAACATTAGCACAGAAATGTCATTTATACATCATTCATGAAACTTTTTTTTTTTAAACAGTTGGACGTTTTAGTTGGACGTTAGTCTAATGATTTTTAAACGTAACTACTTATTACTTTTTTTTCAGACGGTTCAGAGAACATTCAAAAGTGTCATTCCCATAATACTTGCAAAATGATAAAATAGAGAAAACATTCCCTCTAACAATCTTTTTTAAAAACTGGTAGGACGTTCTGATTTATAAATAATGTTTTCATAACTTAATGGGAATGTTAGCAAAGCGTTCAAGAACATATTTTTGTTAGCTGGGTTAGATCAGGACATATGGGCACCATAGCATGGTGCCACAATCGTTTTCTGCTATTCAAACCGAAAGATGAAATTGATTTAAATACTTGAAATATCCAGTGAGCTTTGAAATGTGCATTCCTCAACAGAAGCAGTTTTCGTCAGGGTTTGGTAGCAGGCAGTAAGCCTGTGGTGCACCCCATCTTGCACTGGCTGTTACAGAAGATTCCAGAGCTGAAGAAGAGAGCATATCTGGCCAGATTCCTTGTCAAACTCGAGGTTCCTGCTGAGTTTCTCCAAGATGATATCATTGCTGAGACCTACCACCAGGTATGCCTACTGAACATATGGGCTTGGCCTTAAAGGGTTAGTTCACCCAAAAATTCATTATTCACCCTCAGGTCGTTCCAAACCCGTAAGATCTTCGTTCATCTTTGGAACACAAATGAAGATCTTTTTGATGAAATCCAAGAGCTCTCTGACCCTCCATAGACAGCAATTTAATTACCATTTTCAAGGTCCAGAAATATAGTAAAAACATCAATGTGACTACAGTGGTTCAACCTTAATTTTGTGAAGTAACGAGAATACTTTTCTTTTGCAAAAAAACAAACAAACAAAAAAACTACTTTATTCAACAATCTCTTCTCGTCTGTGCCAGTCTCCTACGCTGTTGACGTAGTGTAAACAGCCTCATTATTGGCTAGCCCCTGCGTCAGCATCACCCGCATGCGTTGTGGTACTCACTTGAACAGCGTCGGCCAGTGATAAAACAGCATTCTGACGTATTGCTTCGAAAGTACTGTGCTGTATTTACTACGTCAACAGCGTAGGAGACTGACACAGACGAGAAGAGATTGTTGAATAAAGTCAATATTTTCACAAATATATACAATTATTCATAAAATTAAGGTTGAACCACTGTAGTCATTTACTACCTTTCTTGACCTTGAAAGTGGTTATTTCATTGCAGTCTATGGAGGGGTCAGAGAGCTCTCGGACTTCATCAAAAAGATCTTAATTTGTGTTCCGAAGATGAACGAAGGTCTTACGGGTTTGGAACGACATGAGGGTGAGTAATTAATGACAGAATTTTTGGGTGAACTAACACTATAATAAAAAAACTAGATTATATCTCTTCCATTTTATTTCCATAACTCACATTCTGGCCTATTTTGTACCTGTTTGTGTATTTGTGCACGATTGTATATTAAAGTCGCATGAAACAGAAGTTGCTATAGTTTTTTCTTCTCTATTATTACCTGATCTGAGTGAAACAGCTTTTCAAACAAGAAAGAATGTAGAGCGTGATCTGATTTTGTCCTGATGTTTGATGGTTGTGGTTTGCTGTTGGTCAAGCTCATGGGAGTGACAGGTTGTCCTTCCCTGACGCCATTAAACACGTTATCAGAGAAAAGAAGAGATGTCGCTGCTAGTATTGGTATTTTGATTAAAGGTTATGAGGGCGCAGGAATTTAGAAAATAATAATGTGCACTGCATCTCAAGTAAATGCATCTTGATTTAAGATTCTTTAGAGATTTGCACTGGAAACATGCCTTTTTTTGCAGTGTGATCAGAAGTGTAAAACAACTTGTTGTTCTCCTTAGACATTTACATTTAAAAAACATGTTGACGTATTGTTTCCCCTTTAATTTATTCCATTCATTTTCTTTACTTGGTCTTAAAAGTCTTTACAAAGTCTTTTAAAAGAAACCATGAATGAATACTGCAATATTAAAAAAATGTCATGATTTCACTTTATTTTTGTGCATTTTTTGTTGTTGTTTTCATTCTATTGTTTTCATAGTATGAGGAGCTGGTGGAGGGATTCAAGAACATCCATAAAGAGTGTGAACAGCTGAAGAGCTCAGGTTTCTCCACCGCTGAGATCCGGCGGGTAAGAAAGCCATGTTGCCAAAGTCCCATCTGGTCATGTAGTATTTTGCATTATATATACAATAATAATGTGTCACTGCAGGACATTGTTGCAATGGAGGAGGAGAAGGACCAACTCATCAAAAGGGTGGAGCGTCTTAGAAAGAGGGTAAGGAGCTAAAATCCTATAGTATCTGTATGTGAAACAAAATAAAATAATGAAACAGAGAACTATCAAAGTGAGTTGCTGATGTCACTGTTTAAAAGGCTTAACAAACATACCTAAAGCTGTCTTTCCACTATCTTCAACTTGTGTGTGATTGTCGTATTATGCCCTCTAGTGGCAGTTGCACAGAACATTCAAGTTGGTCCAGAAGCAGCGAGATGGACCTCACTGCAGAACGAGATCCAGGGGGCGAGGTTGGATCCAGATCCAACTTCTCCCATTTTACATTTATTTTCCCTAAACCTGCTCATCTCTGCCCCCTGGACCCTAAACCTACCCGTCTCCGCCCCCTGGATCTCGTGTTCTGCAGTGAGGGGCTACGGGAAGCAGCTGTTGCCTTTCACTTATTCACCGGGGTAAAATAAGGAATAACCACTGTAAGCTTCTGAGATTTAAAAAAAAACCAGCCATTGTAATTCTCACTTTGTTCTTGGCAAATTTTTTGTCTAGCCAAAAAAGTTCTGATATTTCAACTCATCTGAAGCTCAAATCAGATCTGAAAATTCCACATACGCATATGATTGTAATTCCACACAGCTGCCATCCTACTCTACATTGAAAATGAATGACAGTCTGTCGTTTGTCGGAGATAGTGAAAAGGTGGCAAAACAGGACAGGAAACCCCATATAATGCCTGTTAGCAGGATGCCCACACAGAATCTGCACCTACAGAATTCTGACAAAAAAATATTTTTGTTTGTGTAATCCTTCCGGTCCTATAACATATTTTTTTACAATATTTAAATCCATTCCACAGAATTCACAAACTTGTGAATTCAGAAAATGTGAAAAAGCAGTGCTGATCCTGTTTTTTGTGATGTTCTTCTGCTCCTCTAGGTGGAAGCAGTGTCAAACCACCAACGCATGCTGGAACTGGCCAGACAGTTGAGAGTGGAAAAAGAAAGAGAAGAGTCTCTTGCTCATCAGAAACAGGAGCAGAAAAACCAGGTCGAGACAGTCTGAATACTTCACGAATACTTCAGTTTGTGTGTTTATTTCTGAATAAACTCATTGGAGCTCCATGACCTGTTTTAAAGCAATCACTGTCTGCTGGACATTCTGATAGCATAGGCTGTATTTTGTCTCTGGTGTAGCTCTTCCAGGCAGAGCAGAGACTGCAGAGATCTCAGATCCAGCTCAAAGACATGCAGCAGGCAGCAGCAGACGAAAAGCCAGAGAGTAAGTTGTTATACTTGAGGACACTTGTCCCAGAATGACTGAGTGTTCTTGTTGTTAGAGCCGGCGCTAGCAAAAAATGCATGGGTTATGGGTTTGGTTCCCAGTGCACACACATACTAATTAAATATAAATATGATTATTTTAAACAAAGCTGACTTTCTATTTTCAAAAGATATAATTACGATGTATAAATTATGGAGATTTGCCTACTTTTCTAACCTTTTGTCATTTGTACCTAGTTTTGTGACCCTTTTTCAGTTCGCAGTGCATTTATTTATTACTTTGTGACTATTTCTTGTGGTCTCACATTGCAAGTTTCCGCAACTCTGCCCTACAAAGGCAAAAGACCTTAACTTGCTAGAGTGTGGAACTGAGAAATATGACTCGATAGATTTTTAGTTGTCCAGCCAAATGAATTATAGGTAGGACACAGGAAATCTGGCAATTAGATGTTTTAGTAGTGAAAATTATCTACATAAAAAAATCTGGAGTTCACACTTGACTTTTGACCTCTATTTTGAAGTTACTGTACTCTGCCTTTGTATTGTCTGCAAAAAGTGAGAAGTCACACCAAGGCAGGTGGCAGTGACTTCCACATTATCAATATTTGGTTGCTGGTCGCCATTTACAAAATCATTATAGTAACACCTGTATAAATCTAGTGACCATGGAATTTATTTTGGATGATCTACAATTGCTTTTTTATATGGAGCAGTTTGGTAGCCTATTCATTGGATAGCTGACTAGCCTATTTGTGCTGCTAGCTATTGTGTGGTTCAGGTATTGTGTGTGTGTCAGAAGTTCTTCAGTGACAAATGTATGACACAGGCTACACTGTAATTTAAACGCAGCAAACTTTAATGGACAGTAAAACAAAGGCAGAATACTGTAACTCCAGGCTGACACAGTAACCTCTAAACAACGGCTAAACAATAGCAGAGTATTCAATTTGCAACTCAATTTGAGCATTCCAAAACAGGCAAAGAACAGTAACTGGTGTTACGGTATTCTAACTTGGTTTCTCCAGGGCTTTTGGAAGTTACAGGTACAGCAGACAACCCATTATTTTCTTGATGAAACAACGTAATTGACTCAAGATACTTGTCCACATAATAAAGGTGGTCTTGAATGTCCTAAAAATATAAACTCCTAATTTTCAACCAAAAATGAAGTTACTGTCTTTTGCCTTTGTAGGGCAGAACTGTTTCTTTGACGTTCACTGAATCTTATTACACTCTCACTGCAAAAGACAAATGTTGTGAGACAGAGTGAGATCACTTTAGAACATACATGTGATCCTAAACCACAGGCCTCATGAAGAGACTTGAGGAGGACATCAAGTTCAACTCCTACATGGTGTCTGAGAAGCTGCCCAGAGAGTTGGAGAACATGAGAAAGGTGGTGCAGTACCTACAGAAGGTGGCGTCTGAGCCTGCCATGGGACAAGCAGAGCTGAGGGAGCTGGAGGACAAGGTAAGGTCAGCTTGTGCGCATGGATTTGAATCTTAATGCTAAAGTTTAAACAAACACTGTTCCATACTATTGAGTACTGTTGCGTTCAAAGGGTTAGTAGGATTTTTTAAATGTTTTTGAAAGTCTCTTTGTTCACCAAGACATCACTGACATTATTTGGTCAAAAAACAATAAAACAGTAATATTGTAAAATATAATTTTCATGAATTTTCAGCATCATCACTCCAGTCTTCAGTGTCACATGATCCTTTAGAAATCATTCTAATATGCTGAATTGGTGCTCAAGAAACATTTCTTATTATTATCATTAACTGATATTATTATCAATATTTTCAGTATTTTTGATGAGTAGAAAATTCAAAATTGGAATAAAAATATTTTGTAAAATAAATGTCTTTGACATTTTTGATCTTTTATTGTGTCCTTGTTGAATAAAAGTATTTTTCGTTTAAAAAAAAAAACTGCTTACTCATACCTTTTGAATGGTAGTGTATATAGTGATGAAATGTGTCTTTTGTTCATTAGATCAGAGAAACCAACACAGAGATCAACCATCTGATTGAAAAGAAGATGATGCGTAATGACCCAATGGATGATAAACTCTCTCTGTTCAGACAGCAGGTTAGATGTTATCTCTCTTTCTCTCTTTTCTCATCTACGTGACTTTGAAAGCTTAAACAGGTGTTGTTCTTCACAAGTTACCTGATGGGTTGCGTATATTTTGGTCAGGGAGATCATTTCTGCCCAAACTTTGTTTTGCAGGCTATCTTTATTCATGCAGGATTGAGTAATCTGTGATTTAGTGTTTACCCCTTAAGCCTTTTAAGCCCAACGTGCCCAGAATGGAAACACAGGATATAGGTGACCATGTGACCCCATATGAGTCCTGCACGCAGGTGAACCGTTACTATTTGATGTAATGGGTAGAATAATATTTACATGGTCATTTGCAGTGCGGTGCGGTGCGGGAATCAATAGGTACGGGTGACTGCGGGTCCTATTTTGACTCAATTCGGTACCCACTGGTAGACAGCTGCTTTCAAATGGTTCCATGCTTATTTGTGTTCACGCTCTGCAGTCTAAAGAATGTCAAAGGTTTCTAATTACAACATGATTTGCAAGCGTTGAGCACAGCGTTTGCGCGCTCCAACTGAAGTGATTGACAGCTTCAGTCATTAAGGGAGCACTCTTTGCTCACTTTTTGTATATAATCTATTCAAAATTTAAATTAATGTTTTATCTTTCATGCTGCTAAGAGGATCAACAGCCACATACTGCAGAGTTTCAGGTGAAACAACTGCATTTAAATGCAGACTGAATTTGCTCAAATATCCCTGATATTTTATGACAGTGAAGGCTCATATTTGGCTATATTTGTTCTTTTAATGTATAGAGAACACATTTAATTATGCACATTATGTTTTGTTTTGTTTACATGACGGATACATCTTTTTTTCTTTTAATTATTACCATTGCTTGTGTTACATGAGAACATAAATATTTTTTGTCTTCCTGTTGTAGTAGATTTAATGTGGGTGCATTTCGGGTCGTCTGTCTTTGTCAGACGGGTCGGGTCAGGTATGGAATTAAATTAGTGCTGTTGATAATGGGTCGAATGTACAGTTGTACAGGCACATGCAGGACTCTGTAATGAAGAGATGATGCACTTGTCCTGCGAGTCTTTGAACTTGAAAGAATGTTTGATGTTCTCTGATTTGCTAATACAACAGTGTGCATTTGTTTCATACATAATTGCCAGATGTATATTATCATAACCTATTACATGGTTCTCCAGAATACTTGATTCTGATTGTTCAAATACTTTTGTATAACAACTAGGCTGTATAATTGACCTTTGTCCCAGGCAACTGATCTTCCTACACAGTACATACAGTGGTTTCTGAAGAACTATGGGGCCATTCACACAGAATGAAACGCAGGGCATAGAGATTTTTTTATTTTTTTATTTGAGAGCTGCACTTTTAGAATGCCATTTCATATGTGAGCGCAACAGTCAAATACATCTATCTATCTAGCATGTTTACATAAAAACAAAACAATGCAAAGCAGCGCAGCGAGTGGAAAAAATTGAAAAAAATGCATTCTGTGTGAACGACCCCAAAAGCCACTAGTGAGAATTTTGCTATTGAATATGTTATTGAATAATTTTTTTGACAAATTACATGTTTATCAGCATGAATGACAAATTTGCTTATTAATGAATTAAATATTTTTGCATTGTAACTTTAAAAAAAGATATATATTTATATTAAAACATTTTTAAAATATTAGAACATTTTATTTATATCCAGGTTAAAAATTAAATTTAAAAAAATCCTCATGTGGGAGTCAATAAACCAGCAAAAAGTTTAAATGTAAAATGTAATGAATTTGTGCTTTTAGGCTGCTATTATAGTCCATAAGAAGGAAACCAAGGTGGAGGAGTTGCAGGAGGCCCGTGAGGAGCTGGCAGCTGTGGAAAAAGAACTGAACATGAAGAGCAGTCAGGCACGAGAGCGGGGTGGAGCGGAGCTGATCCGTGGAGATGAGGTACTGAATACACACAATCACCATTCACAGCATAAAGAAACGCTGCTGCAAGTACTTCAGGGTTTATCTGCTGCTATATAGAAATATTACAATATTAATTTTATTAAAACGTAAAGGTTCAGTGTGTAGTATTTATGAGGATCTATTGACAGAAATGCAATATAATATAGTTGTCAGTGGAGTATAAAGACCTTACATAATGAACCGTTATGTTTTTATTACCTTAGAATGAGCCATTTCTATCTACATACACCGCGGGTCCCCTTACAGTGAAAAAGTCATTTTGCGTTGTCATGTTTCTACAGTAGCCCTAAACGGACAAACGCTTCTCTACAGAGTGCTAGTCTCTCTCAGCTCTCTGCTCTCTCAGATGATGACATTCCTGTGTTGGCCCCCATAGCTTCTCTATGTGCTCAGAAAGGGAGGGGTGAGCGGTGGGGGATGCAATTCACAACCTCACCACTAGATGCTGCTAAAATTCACACACTGCACCTTTACGTTTTTGGCAAAAGGAGACGCCACAGCCCTTTTATCTATTTTCTCTAGTCATGTAGTCATCTAGTCTATTATGCATTCATACATTTTCAACTTTCTCTAGTGTGATGTTGCTGTTTGAGCATGAAAAAATGTCTGCAAAATTACAAAGCATAAAGTCACACCAAAGAAAGTATTCTCTATATCAGTAAGCTGTTTCTGAACTTTCTGAAACGCCTTAATTGTAGGAATATACACATCACAATATTCCTCATTTAAATAATTCCCAAGGCATATGCAAAAAAAGGGAAAGGCCTTATTAAGTTGCTTTAGTTTAGTAGTGTGTTGAAACTAGTGGTTATGATAAGGGGCGTTAAGCACATTATGCTTTTCCGAGCATTACCAAAGTTCATTTCAAGGAAAGTCTTTTCACTCGGCGGCCATATTTGCAATGCCTCTGGGCAGCTATTTCAGTCATACAAAAACAAGTCTAATTGAATCTATTTGAATGGGGGAATCATGGAATCTCAAAAACTGCTTGACGAACTCAAAATTAAATAACATTTTTCAAATCAGCAACAAAATCAAGCATGAACTGTCCCATAAATGTTGTTTCTTATGAAATTTTTTTAAGGCTAGAAGAGCCAATGCGCATGTGCAGTCCTAAGCACGAATCTCATGTTTCTATGGGAACCAGAGCTTCTAATGGCAGCTGCAGTGACGCAATGAGTTTACCAACGATTGGCGATTGGCTCATTTACTTTAGAAGGCGGGACTATTCTACCATATTGCACGTTGCAGTTTCGCCTATTCTTAAGTAATATTTATAGTCTTTTGCGCTACTGACAGACTGGGAAGAGAGGTGCTGCAGCAATGTAAAGTATGTGAAAAATAATGTCTTTTGAACATTTAAGCATGAAAACATATTCTAATAGACCCCAAAAACAAAAATCAAGACTTTAAAAAAGGGCATATGACCTCTTTAAAAATAGTTTCTATTGAATAGATAACCAAGTTTTATTACAAAAAGCCCATCTTGCTAACAGTGAATTACCCTTCAAGCAGCACAGCTCCGATAGGGTAGGTGACAGTTACGTCAGCTGGCCTGAGCTTTCTCACACTGGCCTCGGAGCCAGAGCTGTAATGGTTTTTCCCAGGATATCTCCCATAGTAACTGTCAGTGATGAACAGGTCCGTGTCTGTTTCTGAGACCTGTGAACTATCCTGTCCTCACTTTTTGCTGTCTGTCTGCATATTTTTTTTTTTTTTACAAGCAGACGTTCCATTCCCTGCCTGCCCTTCGGCAGAGATATTGGCAGGGTGAGCAGATAGAGCGGCACCCTGGCAAAAATAGCCACCATCCCTCCCCCAATTCTAGACTTCCTGCGATTTTATCAGCCTCCCCACGATAACACTTACTCTTGTCCATGGCTCATCCAACTGTGAACAGTAGCAGCCAAGTGATGGATAGCTGAAACTACAGAGGGAGTGTGTGTCTGTAGATGTGCAAGTTTGAGCCGCTGAAATAGACATAATCCAAGTATGGTCATTGGTCAACTTGTGGCACATCATACAAGGAATAAGAAGGGAAGAGAGGCTTTTGGAACAGTGAGAGACCCATCTATGACACAAATTAACTAGATAGATTTCCCTGTCTCTCCTTTTCTTTTAAAAAAAAAGCAAAAATATGGGTTAAAGTGCAGCACTTTAATTTCCTTGCCCATGTGACAAGGCTCACGGACAGTCCGCATCACGTATTTTTGTACAGTCATTGATGGGCCTTAAGGCTCAGGTATACTTAATTTCTCACTTACAGTTGAGTGTGCAAGCCTAAAGCCCAAAGTATACTCTGAAATGTTTGGCATGTGGCTCATTCTTTTAGTCAAGTCAAGTCACCTTTATTTATATAGCGCTTTTTACAATGCCAGTTGTTTCAAAGCAGCTTCACAGTGTTAACAGGAAAATAATGCAACAGAATTTGATTCGGCTGTACAGCCACTCTGGTGAAAACGGTTATGTTATCCAGCTAATTTCAATTATCATATAGTGTCTATGCGGGCAGATCAGTAATATAGTTGAAATTTAAGTGTCCCCAACTGAGCAAGCCAAAAGCCAAAGGCGACAGTGGCAAGGAACCAAAACTCCTTCAGGGCCAGAATGGAGAAAAAAACCTTGGGAGAAACCAGGCTCAGTCGGGGTACCAGTTCTCCTCTGGCCGACAAACAAACAGTGTATGATTATGATTCTGGCAACATTACAGATCAGAAGTCATATTAGATCAATAGATATTCGTAAGATTATTCAAAAGATTGGAGTCATCACGTCTGAGATGGGTTTAATGAGGATGTCGTGTTGATGCGGCATTTACAGGGGGGAGTTTAATTGACATGTTCTCTGCAGACATTTCAGGGATGTGTTGGTTATGTCCAGGCGCTGGTCCACCATCTGATCTGGATACGGCCCGGATCCGTCTGACTTCAGTAAACCTCTGGATAAACAAAGAGGCTAACATTAGCGTAGATGCCATTCTTTTTATGGTGTAACGAGTACATCAGGTGTTATGGGAAGTGTTCCCGGTTCCGGCTAACCTAGTTAATGCAGCCTAACAATCATTTAACTGATTTGAATAATAGAAATTGATAATGTTCTATGTGTATGCCATAGTAAAAAGATGTGTTTTAGTCTAGATTTAAACTGACAGTTTGTCTGTTTCCTGAACAATGCTAGGAGACTGTTCCAGAGTTTAGGTGCTAAATAGGAAAAGGATCGATCACCTGCAGTTGATTTTGATATTCTAGGTATTATCAACTGGCCATAATTTTGTGATTGCAATAGATGTGATGGAGTATAATGTGTTAAGAGCTCGCTCAAGTACTGGGGAGCTAAACCATTTAGTGTTTTGTAAGTAATTAGCAAGATTTTAAAATGTATATGATGTTCAATAGGGAGCCAGTGCAGTGTTGACAGAACTGGGCTAATATGGTCATACTTCCTGGTTCTAATAAGAACTCGAGCTGCTGCGTTTTGGACCAGCTGCAGTTTATTTATTATGCGAGCAGGGCAACCACCAAATAGAGCATTACAATAATCTAGCCTTTAGGTCATGAACTGTTCAGCATTTTGCATTGAAAGCATGTGCCGTAATTCAGATATATTTTTAAGATGTTAAAAACGTTCAAATGAAAGATTGGTATCAAAGAGCCTTTTAAAGAGAGTCACTTGTACATTTGCTGTGTGCGGACACAAAAACTGGGCTGCATGCTGGACAAGTGAATTATACTTTTGGCTTTACAGTACAAAGGAAGTGAATGGAGCCAATCTGTAAACGTTAAAATATTCACTGTTTAAATAGTGTAGTCATAAGTCATAAACAATATGCATGTTAACATGATTTTAGCGTGAAAATCACTTGCATTTACAATTCCGTTACCATGCATTTTCGCAGTTCAGAGTTCACCAAACTTAAGGCCCGTTCACACCAAGAATGATAACTATAAAGATAACTATATTAGCATCCACACCAGTGGATATCATTGTGTTCATTCTAAGCATGCGCTTGTCTGCCACTTTAAATGCTCGAGTTCATTACTGCAAGATGGATTCTGATCACAAACTGAAGAATGATACATTAAAAGAATATGTACATTCAGTATATGTATACACAATATGTTATATGTTGAATTTACAGTATACTTTAAAAAAAGATGCAACAGAGCGTGACATCATATCACAAACCTTGCAGTGTCCAAAGAAATTTTGCATGCTCAAAGTCTAGTGTGACCACAGCCTAAAACCCTAAAATAAAAAAATTAAAATTAAAAACTTAACAGCTCAAATAATACATCAATTAATGAAAATATAAGCTTCACATTACTTCTTTTAAATCCTATGTACTTCCATTGCAAGTGTCTCAGCGTAAACTTTTTATAAAGAAAATGAGGGACGAAGTGAAATATTTTTTTTGTGCTAATCAGCATTACACAACAAATGCTGCCATTTGAGCTTAACTTGTATTGAACCTGCAATAATGCATTTAAATGCTCATGTGTTACTGCTTTGATCGTTTGTGATGATGGAACTTGAGAACACAGCACGGCATTATTGCTGCTCCCCTCCCAAATTGCTCCAACCTTGTCTGCCCTTGCTGTCCCAAAATACACAAAGCATAAACTCTCACACACAATCTCTGCGTGCCCCAAGTGACATACGGCACATTGTGTGATTTCTGAGTTTGCTCTCTGGTGCCTCTCAACATTTATAGCCATTGGCAGTACTGACAGAAGAATAGCCTGAGCGAGTGAGCTGCCAGATGAAGATGTTTTTTGTCCCCTCTGGCTGCATGCCTGCGGGCTCAGGTTTCTTTTGTTGTGATCCACTGAGATGTCCCAGTGGCACCCTGGTTTGCCCCTTCTTCACGCCCCCTCATTCCCCAGAGCTGTTTTCTCCTAGAGATTCTCACCTTCCTCTCACCTTACCAGAGACTGAGCCAAGGCCACAATGTTCCCCAGACTTTGTCTCGTTGCATCCCTTAGCCCGTACATGCACATCGGGTGACGTGTGTGTGAATACCATTTTCCCATGTGAGACGAGAGCTTTGCTCTGTTTGCAGTCATTAGTGAGACACAGTCACTCGACCAGGGCTCATTGTGTGTGTGATCCGTGTTGATCGTTTCTGAAATATCCAATGTCACATTTTCTCTTTGCACAGCAGATTCTTCTGACCCTGTTGTATGAAATTGGAGTTATGCTATACTTCATGTAAAACTACTTCAAACAGCAATTGACTTTTTTCAAATGTTTTTTCATAATAATTATGAATGGCGATCCAATGATCTAAAATTAAACTATGATTAATTGAGAAACTACATGAGTGCTAATGTTTTTAAAAACGAATTTGTCTCACTACAGGACCATTTAAAACTAACTAGTGAAGGAAAAGGGGAATTCCTTGTACATTCATATAAATTGTTCCTTCACATCTTGATCTTGATATAGAAAAATATTATTTGACTATTTATTTGAGTATTTTTTCCCTGAATTTTTTTCTGTGTATTTACCAGCCTATTAAAAAAATTTTTCTTTTTTCTTCATATTTTTCTCATTACCTCTTTTCCTTAATGTCTGTTATTTTTATTAGAATCTTTTTACTTTTTTTTTTTTTTTTTTTTTTTTTACATTATTGTCCTTTTTCATGTCTTAATTAAGGTTTTGATTTTTCTATCTCTGTTTCAGTTTAAGCGATATGTGGCCAAGATGCGTGGCAAGAGCAGCACGTATAAGAAAAAACGTCAGGAGATTGCTGAGCTGAAGGCAGAATACGGTGTTCTACAGAGGACTGAAGAGATCCTGAGAGAACGACACACAGCTGGACAACAGCAGCTGGTAAACACACATTTATCCATCATTCTATCGATCTCTCTCTCCATAAGGCCTATAAATGCTCATACTTTGTTCAAACTTTTTTGAACATAGACAGAAAGCAAGCCAAGCCAGCCTTGCTTTTCTGATTACAAATTACTATCATTTGTATTTATTTGAATTTAAATTTATTTTAAATCCACTTACTTACATTCAAATAATACAAATCTGCATCCTCTTTGGTACATTCATTCAAATTCATTCAAATTCAGGAATTGAAATTTCTCTAAATGGTGATAAACCCTGCTTAACAGCCACCTTTGTTCTGCTTACATCAAGAATGTTTTAGCTTGTGTCTATCAGTGTATCATTCACCATATTATACTCACTGATACATAATCTACCTTCCCTGTCCCTGTCTATTCAAATTGCATTAACGCTGAAACTACAGCACCTTCCTGGAAATGACTTCACACCTCTGAATCCTCCCTGCCTCTGACTTGCTGATAGCCCATTTGACGCAGAAAGTCTGAGCTTGGGCTATTTGTGATCACAGCATTTGCTCCCTGTCTGCATCCTATGCTGTTATTTTTTGAGTAGGGGAATTTTCCTCCTCAATTTTGCAGTTGGTTCCATGAGCCTGGGCCCCCCTTCCCTTTGGCACCGTGGCAACTTTTTTCCCTC
Organism: Paracanthobrama guichenoti; assembly: GCA_018749465.1. Classification (NCBI taxonomy): domain Eukaryota; kingdom Metazoa; phylum Chordata; class Actinopteri; order Cypriniformes; family Gobionidae; genus Paracanthobrama; species Paracanthobrama guichenoti. Next base: position 911,250 of record CM031950.1, on the reverse strand, counting down.
AGATGGCTTGGGCACCAGTCAGACACACTCGTTCCTGTCATGTGCAAAGTGCATCTGTATCAAGAACATTACAAATGCATCAGCCAATAATGTATATCCTCACATTTGTTTAAGTAGTGATAAAAACAATGATTGAACCCACTAGAAATCAAGGACTGACATGTTATGGGTATCTGTACTATTTGTACCAATGTTGTTCGTCTCTATGTTCGTCTCGTTGGCCACATACATTACACACTGCAGCTAAATTTGGTTGTCAATTTACCTTTTAGTGCTTAACCCTGTTCTGTACACACACAGTTCAGTAATTGATGGGTGTCATAACCGCATTCTACAACCGAATTAACTCCTGACAACTACAAAATTTTACACAGTGTGTACAGAACTAGTTGTTAATGACATATTTTAACGTAATCAGAAATGTTTCTCTCCTCTTTGTGTGCTGTGCAAGAAATCACTGGAAAACGGTATGAGCCTCAACTCATCCATGTTGCCAGATCTTGCTAGAAAAACAATCCCATAATAAACCAAAATAAATCCAAAAGCTTTATGATGAAAATAAGACCAAAATATAGCGACCTGCAACTGATCACTTTAATAATAATTTTATTAGTCGAGCTTAAACAATAAGCTCAAAAACGCTTAAAATACGAGGACATGGCAACACTGCAAGGCTGCTCTGTGAAGCAGCCTTTCCTAATATAAGTAAAACATGACGCTTTGGTCGACTGCTTGCCAGACTTTTGTCACTGTAATATTTCTTTGGTCAGAATAGTGGATGCCAAACACGCAAGATGCCAGAACGTTGCAATGGTTACCGTGGTGTCAACTGCAGTTTCGGGAATTATGTTCCATACACACTTGGAACGCTAATTTAGGGGACTCATTCATGTGGTTGTCACTCCTAAAACTTTACAGTGTGCACATGGCCATTATTTATCTACTGCCTAGCAGGGTTGTACTGACACATAGAACACCATAGCAACCAGTGAAAAACACTCTTCGCAATCACCTAGCCAACCATCCAGAACTCCTAGGAACACCCTTTCGACTAGCCAGTGCACCCAAGCAATGCTCTAGCATCCAGCAAAACACCCTAGCAATCAGACAGAATACCCAAGCAACCCCTTGCAATAACCTGGCAACCACCCAGTTAGATTCTCCTAACAACTGCATAGGGATGCCTTAGCATAGCATCCACAGCCACCCAGCAACACCCTAGCAACCATCCAAAAACCTTAGCGACACCCTTGCAACCAGAACATCCTTGCAATTCCCTAGTGAGCACACTTGACAGACAGATATGATAGATATGGTCACTAAGCGGTAACATGTAAAAAGCATTCTCACTTGTGCCGTTTTGAATTTTAATATTTTTTGATACTGAACCTCACTGGTTACATTTACTTACATTTATTACATTTATTGGTTACCACATCTGTTTATATTTGTTGTCCATGTGTTACATTTTACAAAATATAAATAGTTGAATTGGTGCATTTTGTTACAGGACATGGCTTAGCGCTTATAAAAATGGTGAAAACCGCAAACCGCTTATAAAAATGGTCCAAACCGAAAACCGTGATCACAGAACTAATACAAACCGAACCGTGAAATTTTTTTACCGCTACACCTGTAATATTTGCGAGATTTTCCCTGACTAGTCTAAAATGTCTAGAAGATGACAGTTGAGTTGAGTCAGACTGAAGTGTCAAAATGTGATTAGTCATGTAATCTCCCCAGGATATAGTTCTCAGCACATTTCTGTCCTATTATAAAACCCGTGGCTGTTAGTTTTAGCTTGACCTGTGAAGTTCCCTCTATACCCAGAGAATAAAGTGCTTTGCACTGCGATTTGTGGCTTTGAGTCCTGACTGTCTGTACAAACACAACCCGTCAGAAAGTGCTTAACCATGACACTAGCTGTGTATAAACACACCAGCATTCAAAATCTGCATTACATCCAATTTTTATGTAGATGTGATTGTATTGCTATTGATTGCCCATGATGTCATTGGTTCAGAGACGTATATATATACACCGATCAGGCATAACATTATGACCACTGACAGGTGAAGTGGATATCGCTTCATCACGGCACCTGTTAGTGGGTGGGATATATTAGGCAGCAAGTGAACATTTTGTCCTCAAAGTTGATGTGTTAGAAGCAGGAAAAATGGAGAAGTGTAAGGATTTGAGTGAGTTTGACAAGTGCCAAATAGTGATGGCTAGACGACTGGGACAGAGCATCTCCAAAACTGCATACCACAGCACACCTTCAGGGGTCTAGTGGAGTCCATGCCTCGATGGGTCAGGGCTGTTTTGGCAGCAAAAGGGGGACCAACACAATATTAGGGAGGTGGTCATAATGTTATGCCTGATCTGTGTGTGTGTGTGTGTGTGTGTGTGTGTGTGTGTGTGTGTGTGTGTGTGTGTTTATTTATTTATTTTATGTAATGTCCATTTTTAATTGAATAGACACTAGTAATCACTAAGAGAGCCATGGTCCGCGGTTCTTGATTGCTTTTGTAAACTAGACTGTGTGGCCACAGTTATGAATATGCAACTACTGACATAAACTCGTTATATTTTATTTTTAATGTGAGCAGAATAATTAGAACAAAAAATAAAAGCCAAGCTTGAGGTGTCAGAATGCCAGTCTGTCAAGTCTGAAGCAAGACGAAAACCCTTTGACTGTCTGACGGCAGATATGTAATAATAAACAGGATTTTTTTTAATAACTTTTCAGCGATTCGTTGTTATTTTGTGCATGTTTTATATTAAAAACGCACATGCATGCATAGGTTACTGTTATTATGGTCACAACAGCAGTCAAGAAAAATTATTTTAAGAAGCACAGACCATTATTACATTTAATAAAATAATGAAAAGATTTGAACAACATGTTCTGATGAATCATGCCCATTGACATGGTATATTTGTTATGTAAGTAAGTAGGGCCAATTTTGATTTCATTATAAGATTGTTGCTACAAAGGTTAGCTAACATGGTTCAGATCTTGCTTGATTTGTAGGCTGGAATTATGCAGCTCGCAGCTAAAATGTTATGAAGTAACACTGATTGTTTACCTTATGCAAATACTCAAACTAAGAAACATTTCAGTAAGTAATCTAATCAAACTGACAAGGCGAATAAACATTTGTTCTATTTATGCTTTGTTTGTGTTGTCGTGTTCAGCAATCACTGGAGGCACAGCGGGGGATCTCAGGCTACAGCGATACTCAGGAAGAGCTGGAGAGAGTCTCCGCTATCAAGAGCGAGCTGGACGAGATGAAGGGACGAACGCTGGACGACATGTCTGAAATGGTGAGCTAGGCCAAGTAAATAAATACAAACCGCCCCCAAGTCATTTTTTGTTAGATAATAACATTACTTATTTAACAATATAGCATGTAGGGAAAGTAACTTTATTATCTAACAAAAAATTATTCATCTTATTTAGGAAATATATAGTGGCCAAAAGTGAAATCTAGCTTAGGAAAAAAATTTTTTATATGTTTCTTTAACTGGCATTGTCATGTGTATGCAACTATCACTCTCCATTTTTGAGAAGATAGATGTGAATTCAATGCACTATCCAAATGCACTATGTTTGGTCTGAGAGCTCTGAAGAGAACATACGGTGAGTGATTTTTAGCAAACAAAAACTGGAGATAAAAGTTATGGCAGTTTAAATTTACTGAAATCAAATGTACTGTATGTTTTTATTTTATATATCAGCTTGTGGCAAGGTATATTCTCGAGAGACGTGGGAGGCCTGTTAAAGTGGACTCGCTCAGAATATGAGCAAAAAAAGGGTCAGTCTGACACCTGTGCTGCAGGACTGGAGAGCAATTTTCCAAATTAGAACATTTACTTTAAAATCACTAACCAAATCAAAACCATATGTGAATTGAGAGTGTGTTCCAAATTTTTAGTTCCCTTGAGATTTTGTTTAGGCGCTGTATAATTGCACAAAAACAAAAACAAGAAATTCAAAGAAATAAATTTTTTAATTATGCATTCTCCTGTAACTATTAATTTAATACATTTCAGTCCAATTAATTAGTCACCAAATATGGAACCTTGAGACTCAGAATAATTAATATGTGTTTTGTCAAGATTAGAAAAGGTTTTGACTATAAAGTAGTTAAAATAAATATATTGTAATATGAAACCTGACTAATAACTTTCACTTTATAGGCGAACCCGCTAAAATAATTTAAAGCTTTTTTAGTTCTGTTTTCATGATAACGCAATGTCCAATTTCAAAATGGTTTTCACAGGATGAATTTTGAGTTTGTAAGCTTTCGAATGATACCTAATTTATGATGACTACTACATGTGTGTGTATGATAAAAAAAGAGCGCCAAGCGTCCATAGCTAGCGTGACAGTTAAGGGGTTAACTGGCATTGTCATGTGTATGCATTTGGTAGTTTCTCTCTCGGATCATCATCATCATCTGTCATGAAGATTTGTGTTTATTTAGGTAAAAAAGCTGAATTCAGTGATAGCACAGAAGAAGTCTGCTCTATCTCCACTGATAAAAGACCTGAGAGCTCTGAGACAGGAACATACGGTGAGTGATTTTTAGCATCAAGCAAGATACTGGAGATACAAAGCCATATGTTTCTCTCTCCTTTACTGAGAACAACTATCAACTACAAAGAACCAATCAGCATATCAGCTCCGTCAGAATTATATTCTCTTTTGTTTTGCTTGTTAAAACAGGAGCTCGCTCCAGAATATGAGCAAAAAAAGGGTCAGTATGACACCTGTGCTGCAGGACTGAGAGCAACAGATCCAAATTAGAACAGGTACTTTAATTTGGGGCTCAACCAGGGTTGTGTAACATTCATTCTGAATTGAGAGTGTATTTTAAATGAAACCCTAAGATTGAATTGAGACTTGGAGAATTATAATTGCACAAAAAAACAAAAACAAGAAATAACTCAAAGAAATAAATTCTCAGTTTAATTATGCATTTATCTTTTACTATTAATTCCACAAGATATTATGTATTTCCAGAAACATTAGATTATCTTTTTTTTTTTTTTTATGGTAATAGTAATAATTACATTTATTCATAATAATTATACGTAGTTTATTAATGAAATATAATTGATATACAATATAGCTATAACATTTACCTTATTTTATTAAATGCAATGAAATTATATATATATATATTTCATTATATATAATTAATAACTTTCACTTTATAGGCCAAGGTGGAAAAACATTTCCCAAAATGCTGTTTTTCAGTTAATATTGAAATATAAAAAAATGCCTTCAAAATGGAGTCAATGGCATGATGGATAAAGTTATATTTAATTAATAAACTATATTATATTATTAATACATATACATTTAATTATTATCATAAATAATGTAATGTATATACCATCTGTATGATAACATTTTTATGAGTAATTCATACTGAAAAAGTTAAAGTATAGTGTTTCATGTTTTTGTATTTAGATAGTTAAACAGCAAAAACAGGCTTATGTCTTATATTTATTTTATTTGCAATTATTATTCCTCTCAGTCCAATTCAGATTCTGGTTCAACATTCTGTGTGGCCAATTTGGTTTAAATTCCAACTTAGAAAGATGGCTATTTATTAAATTCTGAATTTTGCCTTGACTGTTTTTTTTTAAGCATCTTATGAAATACATTTTGGAATATACTTGGATAAGCAGACAGTGATTTAATGTTATACAGGAAGTGAGGACACTCCGGGAAGAGACTGCACAGGAAGAAAGCCGATATCATCACATTAACTGCGTTAGAGAGGTAAAATCCCATCTTCCTCTCAGACATCAGAGATTTCCAGTCCTGTTGTTTTCTCTCACTCTTCCCTCGGCCTGTCCTTCACAGATTATTGAGAGTCAAATGCAGAGAGCGGCAGAGCAGAGTAAGATCAATCAGTCAATGGACTTACAGGTGCGGAGGACAGCTCTCAGGTAAGAAAACTGGAGATATATCAGCTATAGATAAACCTCAACGCTCCAGTGAAAAGACAGACATACACAAACGCATGAATTCCTTCATCATAACTGACAAACAAATGATCCCTGAGAGACTGTTTTGAGCTGGCAGCTCTCAGCATGCCTGCCTGCCTACTGCTCAGAACTGTTGTTGTTTTTCTTTTTTCATGTCTTTTGTTTCAGCTATGCTTCAAGTATCTATTCACCCATTTTGATCCATACAGCCTACACGTTTGAAAAGTTTAGCACAAATTCTGTTAAATGTGGAGGTGGGCGGTAGCCTTGTGGTTAAGGATTTCAACTGTTGCACAAAGGTTGCAGGTTCAGTCCTAAGCAGGAGTGACTCAGGAATTGGAGAATTGCTGTAATCATAAGTCATAAGTTATTTTGCTATTGTTAGATTAGATTAGCACAATGAAAGTGTGTTTGGATACCTGCTCAAATTAGACATTTAAAAACTGTCATCATTTTCTCACCTTCTTGTAGTTTCAAACATGTATGAGTTTCTTTTCAGAATGTTTACACTGCTATTTATTTGAGAGCATAAAGTCATATATATATATATATATATATATATATATATATATATACATAAATAAATATATATATATATATAACTATATTAATATACACATTATGATTCTAATATTGAGTTCATAACATTATGACTTAGACCCTAATATGGCATGAGTTCAGCAGATCCTTTAAAGGTGGGTCCTCCATGGATCTGAGGTAGCACATAGATGCTCGATTGGATTGAGATCACAAGTCAAGACCCCTGAACCGTTCCTGATTTTTGCTTTGTGGCAGGCGCATTCTCCTGCTGAGGCCACAGCCACCAGGGAATACCGTTTCCATGAAAGGGGGTACATGGTCTGCAACAAGAGGTAGGTGGTATGCAGCACTGGATCCTTGTAACATCCATGGGTAAGGTTTCCCAGCAGAACATTGCCCAAAGCATCACACTGCCTGGGTCTTCTCCATGGCATCCTGGTGCCACTAAGCGGCGTATAAGCACCCGGCCATGTTTGTAAAAGAAAACGTGATTCATCAGACCAGGCCACCTTCTTCCATTGCTCCTTGGTCCAATCTTTTTTCTTCAAGATTCAGATGCTACACAGTTATATTGGAATATGAGATCAGGTCCGCTCCATGGACAGTGCAAATTCACAGGGAATTTGTCTATATCTGAGAATTATAAATAATCAAGTCAAGAGAAAAAAAAGGTAACAAATAAGGATAAAGTGGAATAAAAGTCAACACCTCAAATGTATAAAGAGTATAATGTGCTACTCAAACGAGAACAGAAAGTGCAGTGCCTGATTTTTTGCTTTGTGGCAGGAGCGCATTCTCCTGCTGAAAGTCCTGCAGAGGCAGGAGAGCTGACCTGAGATCACCTTCGGATAAAGTGTTCCCAGGCCACAGCCACCAGGGAATACCGTTTCCATGAAAGGGGGTACATGGTCTGCAACAAGTTTTCAGGATGCTGAATTTCCTCAGCTGGCGCAGGTAGGTGGTATGTGTCAAACACTGGTTACTCCCAGGTGTCAAACACATTTGTAACATCCACTTTGGGTTCAGAGAGAGACAGGCAGGACCCAAGGTTTCCCAGCAGAACATTGCTGTGTGTGGACAAACCATGCGTGTAGAGAGAGTAGAAGCAGCTCCCACACTCACAGGTGGACTGGCACCACCTGAGGCTCCGCCAGTGGCAGAGAGAAGGATTCAGGCCGAGATCCTTCTTTGGTGGGAACTATGGTGTTAAAGGCTGAGCTATAGTCAAGTGCATCCTGCTGTCGATGTGAGTGAGGTGCCACATGTGTTCCCCAGCGCAAATGGTGTAATGAGTCTCTCAAAGAGCGAGCCGATAAGCACTGTTCTTAGGGACAGGGATGATGCCATTTGAAGGAGGTGGGGACCACAGATGTAGCGAGGTGATGTAAAATCAGCACAGGACCGCAGCACGACCGTGATTCATCAGACCAGGCCACCTTCTTCCATTGCTCCTTGGTCCAATTCTGATGCTCACGCGCCCACTGTTAACTGCTGAGAGTGAGAGCATAGCAGGACGATCTGTTAGGTCAGGTGGTGGACAGGGATCAGCTTTCGGTGGTGGACGGGGATCAGCATGGGTACCCTGACTGGTCTGCGTCTATACAGCCCCATACGCAACAAACTGCGATGCACTGTGTTATTCTGACACCTTTCTATCAGAACCAGCATTAACTTCTTGAGCAATCTGAGCTACAGTAGCTCGTCTGTTTGATCAGACCACACAGGCCAGCCTTCGCTCCCCACGTGCAAAAAATTAACCTTGGCCGCCCATGACCCTGTCTCCAGTTCACCACTGTTCCTTCCTTGGAGCACTTTTGAAAGATACTGACCACTGCAGACCAGAAACACCCCACAAGAGCTGCAGTTTTGGAGATGCTCTGACCCAGTGGTCATAATGTTATGCCTGATTGTTGTATTGATTATATAATATAATATAATATTGCAGAAAATAAGTTGCCCCTGACCATAAGTCACACTTAGTCAAAATTGCATTGTTGAGAGGAAAAACAATAAACAGTTATGTTGGATTGGTGTATGTCACATTTTAGTTTACATTGAGAAATGTTAAATACCGGTCAATAAAATGAAACGTTTACAAACATTATACTCCACATCAAATCCTTTTAAATTTAACGGTATTCAGAATAGAACAGGAATGAAAAAATAAGTATAAAACAAACATAAATTTTGTGGCATTCATTATAAACAACAATTTTTGTAAATGCCTAAACTAATTTAGTTAAAGCAAAACTGAAACTACTGGCGTATGGGAAATGCACTATACAAATAAACTTCACGTACTTCTCTCATTCGGCACAAATCCAATGTATTCTGGAAAAAAACAGCAAGTATATTTGGAACAATATAAGAGTGAGTACATGAAGACATAATTTGTTAACTGAACTATTCCTTTAAGGATTCATTGTATATCCTTCCCTTGCAGAGAGAAGTACATTGCAAACACAGCTGAGCAGGAGTCCTTGGGCAAGGTGAGGAGACCCTCTTTGACCATCTGTCAAACCTCTCTGACTCATAACTTGGTTCCACCAGGTCATTCACTTGTCTTTATCTCATCTGTCGGGCTCAACTTGGTGTTGAGGGGCCTGGCCTCTGAGATATTTCTGCCAAACCGCGTGGAGCATGCGATCAGTGTCACGCCACATCATGCCAGTGTTAGAACAAAGCTTGTGTAATCATTGCCCTGATGTACAACCAGTGGACCACCCTCTCAGCACGGTGGAAGGAGAGACGACGGTATGCCAAGCTCTCCCATAACTGCCCGTCCTGCCCTTTAACTGTTTACTGCTGCTACTTTACAAGCTTTCTCAATCCGTGAATTACGCCAGATTTGACTGCCCGCACATGGGTACAATAAATTGAATGGCTCAGCAAGAATTTGAAATTCGGATAAGGTATCATCGTGGGGTCAGTTCTTTTGCACAAACCATGCTTTGAAGATATGTAAATGAATGTTTTTATCTCCAATTAGCATCAGAACATGCAGCACTAGACGTGTTTTTCAAAGCCGATGAGCATTGTGTCTCTGTGGACTCGCAGGTTCTACGTCAGCAGGTGAAGCAGGTGCGAGAGAACCAGGAGCCCAATATGAGACAGATGAAGATGTGGAAGGACCTGGAGACGCTGTTGGAGTGCAAGAAGCAGTGCTATCTCAAGGCTCAGAGCCAGGCGCCTATTGGGCACATCATCCAGGATGTTGGCAAGGATATGCTGGTTCTGTGATGCCATTTCCCATGTAAAAGTTGTCTTTCTGGTCATTAATATATGAATAATAATGTGTGTGTGTGTGTGTGTGTGTGTGTGTGTGTGTGTGTGTGTGTGTGTGTGTGTGTGTACACACACACACACACACACACACACACACACACACACACACACACACACACACACACTGCACAGCCCAAACAGCTGTTTGTAATTAAATAGGCAAATGCTTAAGAGTCTATGATTGGATCATTATTACAGCATTATTATGCTTCTATCATGTTATATGTTTGGCATCAGTTCTTCTAACTCTAATTGATGGAGTGTGTAGCTTTTAATTTCTTAAACAACCAATGTATGAAGACACATCATAGCCATATTCCAGGATGACAATGTCATCAGGCTCAAATTGAGAAAGAATGGTTGGGAGGGAGCTTGAAGAATAATTTTCACACATGAATTGGCACCTCTGAGTCCAGTCTATAAATTCATTGAAAGTCTTTGGGATGTGCTGGAGGAGACTTTACAGAGTGCTGGACTCTTTTTCAATTGTCATTGTCAATACAAGATATTGACCAAAAATTGATGCACCTCTTGATGGAAATAAATGTTGTGATGTTTTTTGGTCCATTTTTTGGTCAAGATCTTGTATTGACAATGCAAGAGTCCAGCACTCTGTAAAGTCTCCTCCAGCACATCCCAAAGACTTTCAATGAATCTTGACATTGTCATCCTGGAATATGGCCGTGATGTGTCTTCATACATGGTTGTTTAAGAAATGAAAAGCTACACACTCCATCAATTAGAGTTAGAAGAACTGTTACTAAACATAACATACTAGAAACATAATAATCACTGCGATCCAATCATAGACTTTTTTGCCTATTTAAATCCAAACAGCAAATTGTATTATTATTATTATGTATTTTTTGTCCGGCCAGTGTGTATATACAATTGTTTGTATATTGTGTATGGTAAAACTTTATATTAATATGCATAGTTGCATTCTGAAGTAAAACAAATGTCTGAGAGTTAAGATAAGAGTGTTCAAAGGTGACACACCAACTTCCAACAAGTCCCTAGTCTCGGTTTTGACACATCTTTAAGAACAGAGCTCTAGTCTATGTGTCCAAAGATAATGCCCTACAAAGTGCTACACTTTGGATGCGCCTGTGCTCCAAGTTATTTTGGGAAACAACAGCCATGACCTTGTCTAGAAGGGCTGTCCAATTTAGGAATTCAGTTAGAACTCCTTATGTTGCTCTGTCAGGGTGGTGCTAAAGTAGTAAACACTCATTTGTCCCATCATCATACACTTAGTTATAAAAAAAAAAAAAAAAAAAAAAAGTGTGCATTTTCTTCCTATGTCTTTTTTTACTATATGGAATGTGAGAAGACTGCTAGGCTAGTTTTGTTTTTGTTTGTAAATCTGAAATTAAAAAAATATGTAAACATGTATAATAAACTCATAGAACATGACATGTAAATTAGTGATTTATACAGTTATGAAGGTTTTTACGTTCAAATTTAGAATCTTCAGACCCTGCAGCTACAGGTGCCATTCCGCTGGTTCTTTTTAGAACAATATAGTAAAACTTTCTTTCTCGCTTTCTTTTTCTGTCTGGTGCATTCATCCATCTAGAATGTCATGAACATTAATTATCATCACCAAAGAACCCATAAGCATATATAGATTGATCGTTTCTATACAAATGGATCTAGAGCTCCAGGGTGGTAATTAATTCATTTATTCTTACATTAATAATATTATAATATGCATAGGTCACCCTGAGTAGGTGTAAGCACTGCATCCTCACGAACTGTTGCATATCTGTCTGCACATTATAATGGACATCTGGCAGCTTGAAATGATTTCATACTGAGTCAGTCTTGTTCAAAAGGCCCACATCATAATCACAGTTGGATTTTCTTTTACCAGCAAGTAGAGTAAAATAGAAAAGTATTATTAGTTTTACATTCCAAATGGGTATATGAAAAAATCAGTTTAAAATATTGTGCCATGTTCATAAAAATGTAATATCTGCAGTGCTTACACCTACTCTGATTGAATTTTTATACTGTTTTCTACATTAATAATTTATGTAAAAAAAATCACTAAGCCTTTCTTAGTAACTTAGTAACATTAATGCTTCAAGCAATATAGACACTATATATCAAATCGATTAATCGCATCCAAAATAAAAGCTTGTGTTAACATAATATGTGTGTAGTGTATAATTATGTATATATAGGGTACAACAAGGCTAAAGGCTCCTTTGATTTTATTTTCCTCTAAACCATTAGATGGCACAAAAACTTGCCTCAGCACTTTCCAAAACATCTGCTTTTCAAGATGCACATGGAAATCTGTCTGATCTTTGACGCGATCACGGGCAGCAGAGCAAAGTAGATTCTGCGCTCATTTGATCTAATATTTGATGTTTTTAAAAATGTTGTAGATTTAAGTAGCAAATAAGAATCACTAAAATTATTGAATATATTTTGAAACAAAGGTCTTGTTAATGTTTGTCAGTTTTGTTCAAGGTAATTAAAGCAACAGTTTTGCAATAACAGCAGAATATGTAAAAGTATGGCATTTGGGGTGAAAGGCCCCCCTGTTGCTGGGGCAAAAGGCACCATATTTAACATGATAATAAACAGCTGGCCATACGTTTCCATTTGTTGACATGACATGATTAGATTCAGATTGTAAGTATCATATATTAAGTTGGGTGTCCACTTTAGAGATAATCACCATATTTATAATGAAACCATCAGATTTAAAAATGTGATTAATCACATTTAAAAAAAAAAAAATTGTAATCCTATTTCTATTATAATTTCCTCCTTGTGTTTTTAACTGTGAATTTGCACTGTCCTTGGAGCGGACCTGTTTACATTTCACTGCCGGTTGTATATTCTGTATATAACTGTGTATGTGACAAATAAAACTCTTGAATCTTGAAATCTTGAATCTTTATCATGTATCATACAATATGTGTATATTATAATATAATCACATATATCATATAATAAAATATAATTTATTGTAAATCTATATTAAATTATTATGGGATCTCCTTCAATGCTTTCAGAATATTTACTTTTTTTAATGATTTTGTTTCTATATTTTTCCAGATATATTTCTATATTAACATATTTTAATGACAGCATATTTATTGATCAAAATAAACAGAAAATAGTTCAAACTTGTTTTATTTTAGCGAAAGTATTTGTATCTATACTGTGTGCCTTTTACCCCATGTGTGGGGTAAAAGGCCCCCTAAATCACCTCATACATTTTTAAGATTTTTAAGTAAAATAAACCACTTTTATGATTTATTTTCACACAAAATCTGTTGCTCCATAAATGTTCAAAACAAACATGTATATTTTTATCATACATGATAGGAGTAGTGAAAAGCACATTTTTCTTAAAGGGGTGCCTTTAGCTCCGTTGTACCCTATATAATGATTTATATAAATACACACACATGCATGTATATATTTAAGGAATATTTGTATATAAAAATATATATAATATAAATTATATATATATGCAAATATTTCTTAAATATATACATAATAATTATACACTACACATCAGCATGACAGCACTAATATATATATATATATATATATATATATATATATATATATATATATATATATATATATATATATATATATATACACACACACACACACATACACACACACGCAACATAATTTAATAGAATTTTTTTTTTTTTTTTTTTTAATGAATGTATTTTTGAATGTGCTTTATCCGAAACAAAGAAATATAGTTACATGTACGCCCTCAAAATACTGAAAGATACAAAAAAGAAACTGCAGTCAATAGGCATAAATACACGTGCAGACAGCTTTCCAAGAACACCGTTTACCTGTGGGTTCACCTGCATTGGAGGGGCGGGACAAAGGTTATATCAGCTGCATTGAGTGACAATCTGCTATACCAATAAACAAACGTCTGCTCAAAATACGTCAGTGATGCATTAGCCAAAGTCGATTGATTGGATGTTGAAGGGCTCCTTGGACACTCGCTGTCCAATCAGCGTCCTCCACATGCGGCAGAGAGGCAGTAGTGAGTCTCCTGCGATAAAACGAGTAAACGCCGTTTCCATCACCACTGAACGGGAGAGAAGGACGGTGAAAGGGTCGACCGTCACATTTCCAGGCAGGCAGAGGCTTGGACGGGGACTGAATGTGATGTACTAAGCAAGGATCTTTTCTTTTGGCATCCACTGACTCCCAATTCTTTGGGAAACAAGAAGAAGACAGGAGAACTGTTTGGATAAGAGTACTGGAAGGTGCATTTGCTCGTCTCAACTTTCCACATATGTTCTTCATTGTGTCCCATTGGATGTCAATGTATGTGTCACTCATAGGCTTATGCGTATCTATTTTTTTGACCAAGGCAGATTTCTTGAGCGGGATTCTATTCCAGTCTAACCATGGAGAACGCTCACATCAAGAGTGTGGAAGAAGTTTATAGTTATTTCAGCGTCAACGAGAGCACGGGACTGACTTTAGACCAGGTGAAAAGGCAGAGAGAAAAATGGGGTCTCAACGGTACGTCTGATACTTTTGTGTTCTTCACAGGCAGCGACGCGCGACAGACGCTTTGAAGTTGACATGAAATTGTTACATTTGTTGCAATCAGCCGGCAGGAGCGTTCGAAACAGCTGACGTCATCAAACACTCTTTATGGCAAGCTGGTGGAACATCCATGTTTGTTTTTAAACTAGTGTTTGTTCTGTCTATGCTACCTCTTTAGTGACTAGTATCTTATTTTTTTCCCAATTTCACTGGTAAACTGTTCATTAGGTACTAGTACCTATTTAGTGACTTTCACTATTTTGCTTTCAGTTTTCCTAGTACTAAAGTAATAGACACTAGTGGTGTATTCCAGTTGTTACTTGCTGCAGTGTTTTACTGGTAAGATATTTATTAGACATTCTGAGTAGTCAATATTACAAGTAAAAAAAAAAAAAAGCAATTAAAGCTAGTGAGATGAACTATAGAAATGATCCCAGTAATAGGATATGTACTACAATCTAATAAATAAGTGATAATAAAGCTTGAATACGTATAGTAGCAATTATTGAAAAGTACTAGTACTTAATGTATAGTTACAAGTAAAACTAAAATAGTTTCCAGCAACAATTGGCTATAGATCCCCATAAAAATAAATAGATTCTTTCTTTTTTTTTAATGGTTACCAATAGCAATGGAATTGTTACTTGTTTTAATAAATACTTGTTACTAATTGAATAGATATTAGTCACGATTTGAATATCTAATGAATCGTTGTTAGTGAAACAAAAAAATATATATTAGTCATGATTGAATTATTTAATGAGTGATTAAGTGCATATGGCATTAAATGCCGCATCGACACGACATCCTCATTAAACCCGTCTCTGGTGTGACGACTCCAATCTTTCAAATAATCTTACGAATATCTTTTTACCAAATATGACTTAAGACCTGCAATGTTGCCAGAATTATAATCATACACTGTTTGTTTGTTGGCCAGAGGAGAACTGGTACCCCGACTGAGCCTGGTTTCTCCCAAGGTTTTTTTCTCCATTCTGACCCTGAAGGAGTTTTGGTTCCTTGCCACCGTTGCCTCTGGCTTTTGGCTTGCTCAGTTGGGGACACCTAAATTTCATCTATATTACCGATCTGCCCCCATTGACACTATATGATAATTGAAATTAGCTGGATAACATCACCGTTTCACCAGAATGGCTGTACAAATTCTGTTGCATTATTTTCCTGTTAACAATGTGAAGCTGCTTTGAAACAATTGGACTTGTTAAAAGCGCTATATAAATAAAGGTGACTTGATCTAAATGGATACTACTTTGGGTATAGTTACACGACAACGATGTACTAAAAATGGAAAATGTTTTTTTGAAAAGTTTCACATACAGTTCACACAGATCCGCAAAAAACAACTAATACTGTATTAAGCATGCCAGGCCAATAGCTGGTGCTGTCACTTTGTAGAAAAACACTACGCGCGTATAGACTGAACATGTAATATGCATACTCATGATGTCATTGTTTTCACATTCATGTTTTTGTAGTTTATACAGACAACTAAAAATGAAAAAAAAAAAATTTGTCTTTACTTCCATGACAACAGCGTTTTGGGGGCCTGACAATGCAAACTTTTGACAAACAGGTTTCAAAGTGCATGTTTTTGAAAACAATACCTTTATCGTCTGTGTAATCTACAAAAACGTGAATTTGTGAAAACCGTGACGTAATGTATGTGAATGTTGTCAATGTATGTGAAATCTATGTATTGTCTCTATGTGAAAATCGTAAAGGGAAAAACTTTTCTGTTTTAGTACATCGTTGTGGTGTAAATGTACCCTAAGTTTTAAGAAAAACAAAATGTTAAAATAGCTTGCCATGCACATTTTCCCCTAGACTTTGACAAGGTGGAAGACTGGCACGCACAGGCCCTTCCAACACAGAAAAAGGCTGAAAGAGATGTTTAAATCTCTCCGGCTTTATTGTGTTTCTGTAAAATCAAAGCGAGCATAGCTACGGCCGCTCTCCATTCTTCCTTTCATCAATTAAACAGAATCATGTATTCCTGTCAGCAGCTGGCTCAGAACAGCTTATTCACAGTATGTGCTCAAAGAAGAGCCAGATATTCACTCATTTGGGTTTAAACCAAATATTCAATCATTTAAGTTTTCTTCTCAGAGTGAAAGGTGACATGATGATACTGTTTGTAACTATCACGTCTCAAATATCTTGGGTGTAACATTGATCAATACAAATTTAAAGACGGTAAAAGACAAATTTAATCTTTGAGTTTCAATAGGTTCTTCTAAGGTCACGGATCTTAAGGTAATTGACTATTGTGTTTTAGTCAATGTCAAAACAATTTGTGTTTGGGAATGTATTCACTGTATTTTTTTGTAATGTTATATTTTGTCTCTTTCATATCCTTCAATAAACCACACAGAGTTACCTGCTGAGGAAGGTAATATTCATTTTTAAACTATAACATGATGTTATCAATATCATTGTTGTACTCATGCGATTCTGATACATTTGATTTTGATGTTTGACAGGGAAATCTATATGGGAACTTGTCATCGAGCAGTTTGAAGATTTACTTGTGCGGATTCTTCTACTGGCAGCTTGTATATCTTTTGTAAGTACACTTCGTAACATGTTCTGGCAGGTTTCTGCAGTTATTATTATTGTGCACTATTCTTTAAGTGAAACGATCTTTGAGTGTAAATGGGGTCAGTACAGTCATTTCTCATGTCAGGTGTTGATTGTTTTACACTAAAACAAACCACAGCGTTACATGCGCTGAAATAAACACCGACTGGTATCCGGAAGGGCTGTGAAAGATGTCTTGTTAGCTTCCTGAGATTCGCACGCCTTGTCTTGGGTTACTCGTGGATCAGAAGGGCTAAACAGCTGAGGAAGTGGAACTCCTTAGGAATGGTGACAACCGCATTCAATGAGATTGAGTGTCTGTCACTAGCTGCCAAACAAGACATCTTAGTAGTGTGCTGCAGTTTTACAGCTGAGGTTTAAGGACCTCTTGAATTAGCCAAGATAGTTTACCACCAAATGAAAAGACACGTGGCTGTTTGCTTGGAGACTTGAAAAGGTTATCATCAGGGCTGCATTTATTTGATCAAAAATAGTTAAAACAGTGATGCTATGAAATATGACAATTTAAATGAACTTTGTGTATGTGTATGTGTTATGTGTATGTGTATACATGCGTGCGTGCGTATACATACAAAATATAAACACATAGTTGAAAAGGTCGACTCTGTGCTATTGTATCCGTGCATTAGCTCTTAAAGTGACAGCAGACCTAATAAACCTGCTGCAGTCTGTCATTATGATAATCAAACCACAAATGACAAAGGAAAAACACTCACTGATGTTGACTGAATAACTTAAGTAGCTTTAATAAGGATTAATCTATATTTAATGTGTACAGTAAGACTATGTAGTGTTATTTTACATTTGATTATAAAATTTTTTGTTGTAGGCTTGCTTATCTGAATGCAACTGTTAATACATATTCCTAAAAAATTTAAAACACTGTTTATTTAATTTGTATTCTAGTTTTTGCTGAAGTATCTCATGGATATTTAAAATCACTCCTATCGTGAAATAAGACTTTGATCATATTGCCCACCGATAATCATATTAAACAATTGTGATTTTAATATTGACCAAAGATAATCATGATCATGATTTTTGCCATAATCGAGCAGCCCTACTTTGGCTGCCCAAAAGCATTTTTTTTTTAATGCATTCGCGTAGCTGATGAGATGAAACTGGCTGGTTGGGTGGAAGTAGAGGTATGCCAGCATAGCCCAGCTGAGTGATACTGAGGTGTTGGAGTCTGTGATTTGACAGCTGTCTTGTAGTTGGCTGTGTAAGAGTGCATCTCTGCAGGCCAAATTAGGCCTCTGACCTTCAGTTGCAGGCCTCTCATTACCACAGACAGACCAGTAACTTCACTGTCTCTTGAGAAAACCACCAAGATATTGGTTTGGAAGGCTTCAATCTCTGCTTTGACCTCCGTGCTATGCATCTACTTTTTATATGAAGCAGATCATGCAAATCTATTTTTAAAGGTGCTAAACAAAAAAGTGCTTATGCTTCATGACATGTAAATAGATGTTGCAGCTTCTTATTTTAGGAGGAGTTCATAAATAATAATAATAATAATGTATCTAAATGAGGGAAATAAAAGATGTTGTGGCTACAGTGAGCTGTGGGAGTTTTAGTTCTAGTCTTTAAAATGTACAGCTGCGTTTGGCTCCATCAGGCCAATTGGTCACATTTCTTCCCCTCACGTTTAAACTTGTTTAAAATCATGCTATTTATGCAATCCAAACAGAATCTCATTTGTAAACGGGTTGTTGAATTCATTGTGAAGGCAAATGTCACTGACATGTCTTGTCTAGAATCTTGATCTACTGGTCTTGAAATATCCACAGGGTGTTTTGAATGTGAAATGCTTGATTAGATCTAACAGGATGTGTTGTGACATGACTTTTCTTTTTCCTTCAGGTATTAGCCTGGTTTGAAGAGGGAGAGGAAACAATCACTGCCTTTGTGGAGCCTTTTGTAATCTTACTGATTCTTATAGCTAATGCCATCGTCGGTGTTTGGCAGGTCAGTAAAGCATGAGAAGTACTGTGAATTTTGATTAATTGCAGGCAAAGTGTGTAGTTTAAACAAAGTCCTTTCTCAAACTCTACTACAAAATTTCTCAATCTACTTTTTTTTTTTTTTTTTTTTTTTTTTTTTTTGTAATTCGTTTGATTCTGTCCATCTCAGGAACGTAATGCAGAAAGTGCCATTGAAGCCCTTAAGGAGTATGAGCCCGAGATGGGCAAGGTGTACCGTCAGGACAGGAAGAGTGTGCAGAGGATCAAAGCCAAAGACATTGTGCCTGGAGACATAGTGGAGGTTGCTGGTAAGTGTTGCATTTTATATCATGATAGACAATGTGATCACAGTGCAGTTTTTAGCGAGGCCACTGCACTTGTGGGTTATTATATGAGATAATAACAGCCTCTCAGCTCTTCTGTCCCTGTATGGACCCCCTGTACAGCTCCATTATATGAGTATAGGTATTTTTGGTTGCACCTGTTGATTCTCAATGGACTGTGCGCGTCAGTCCTCATCACATGTTCGTCAACTCTCATGCTCTGCCCAGAAGCATATCTATATCCATTGGACACAGCGTTGGCTCTTTTGGTTTGCTTCTCATGTTTTTTTCTGGAGATGCGCAATAATGTCTGTCAAATTTGAGCTCTTGCAAATGAATAATGTAGTGTGAAAAATAGCTTTTTAATTACCTGGAGCCTCATTAACAAATGCATGTAGAGAATTCCATGTCATACATGATCATAATTCTCACTCATCATTGCTCCAAAAATGTGACTCATTACAAAATAATTTGAAAAAAGGTAGTATGCATGCTTCTCCTTTCAGCATACATTGCACATTTGTACACTGTATGTTATGTATGTTATGTATGTATGGTATGTATACATACACTGATATTTATGGTAGTCCAGTTTCTTTTTCAAATGCTAAACCATCAAGCTTTAATTTTGTGGAAAACAACTGGGTGATTTTTAAATCTACTCTATTGTTGACAACAGACATTTATGATCGCTTCTCATTACAAGTTTAATTAAATCACTGCCTTTGCGGTTTGATCATCACACTTTGTCATATCGTGTTCTGGTTTTATTTGTTGATTATGCAGCCTCAGTTTCTGCTTTTATAAATCTAATTTAGGATCAAATCAGATTGTATTCTGTTTTGTAGTTAAAGCCCCTGGTTTGACTTGAGAGATGGAAAAGCAACCGAGATGAAAGCTGTTATGTGGGTTGTGGTTCTGGGGATGGATGTGGTCATCTGATACATGAAAGAACTGGAATTGTTATCTGTAACATTTTAACCTTTAACTCTTTGCAGTAGAACTGGTGCTGTATTTTTTTTATTTTTTTAGAGCAAAGTGGTAGTTATATTTAGCACTGATAGGCAGTTCAGATTATGGAATGGTTTAATTATAACTCACAGCGACAATGGTGCAGATGACAGGTGCCGCCGGCCCTGGGCCCTGAGCCCACCCCTTCTGCAGCGTCTCACAGAATTGCAGCCTGTGACGTCAGATATGATTCAGACAGACTGCAAAGTCACCTTGGAGAGGTCATTGTGGAATGGTGCTGTTATGGAATTAGTGATTAGGCCCAAACGTGAGTAAATTTTCCACTAATGCATTTGTTTTTCGTAATTTGTAAATCTGCAGTGTCACTGTCTGAACATTGTCTTCCGCACAATGTCTCAGTCCGTGCTTGCTAATAGGGATGTGATAACGGGTTTTACCGACAAACACCGTTTCAATATGATTCATTTAGGAAGAGCAGGTCACCTGGAGCTTTTTGGCTGAATCTGCGCTGTGGTGGCATCTGCGCTGATCGTTTAAAGCGCTTTCCTGTGGTCTCTGAATCTGTTTCTGTTCCTGCTGTGGGTTGTGAACATATCACAGTCCTAGCCTCTGCTCAGCACACCCGCTGCAGAGGACTCTGGGACTGTAACCAGTTTAGTCGTGAACAGAATTACAAATGATGCCAGCGGCACCCTGACAGCCTATCAGTTCTGTGCAGGGCCGAGCTCAGCATGTGGGCCACCTTGCAGTCCTCAGAGCACATCTGATGCTTTAATTAGCATAACTTTCAATGCTCTTTGATATGATATATACCAAAGCACCTTGGCTTAGAATATGCAGGTGTAATAATGAGTAATGCTTATGTAAGGATAACTCTTGGTACAGTATATGAGCAGTTTGATACCCAGGGAATGCATGAATTTATCATTTGATAATAATTGATGGTAATTTTGCATGAAAGCATCTGCCATTGGAGGTGTGTGCACATTAGGGGTGTAACAATATATATCACAACACAATATGTATTGTGGCTAGTGACAATCTGTATTGTGTATAGTAAAAAAGTTAAACTTTTACAGAGTTTTAGTGTCAGTACTAAATTAAATTACTATGTATAATTGTGGGTCCTGATAATACCAGATAATTTACCAGTAAAAACAATTTTTAAATGTATCTAGTCAAGCAAAGCATATACTAAAGTAATTCTATATTTCCAGAATCATGAATTTTTATTCTGGTGTCACTATTGTCCTGTGCATTGGGTTACCAGCACCAAGTCCAAGCATATTAATTTCCACCAAATACCTAATAGCAAATTTAGCATTTTAAAGCTGCAGTCCGTAACTTTTTTTTTCGCTCTAGCGGGTAATAAACAGAACTGCATGTGTCTTGCGGAAGAACATTGCAGCCGGAGCTACTTCTCTCTGTTTATGTCTATGGCGAGTCACGCAGGGACTGCGCGCCTCCGCAGCGGTTCCTACCAGACCGGTCTGAAATAGTCCCAATATTAACACTTATTATAAGTGTACCATAATGATTCAGAGTAAGATAAAAACACGGTTTGGAAAATGGATTCTTGTTGCACAATCTCATTATATAATTTTTGTAAATCTTGAACACAATCTTGAATCTTGAAGTTACGGACCGCAGCTTTAACCTTTTACCATATGTCTTGGAGTGTCACAATAATATTGTATTGTGAGTTCAGTATTGTGTGTATCGAATCATGACATGACAGTATATTTGTGTGTGTATATATTAAAAAAAAAAAATAAAAAAAAATGAGTCTTTATCCTGCCTAAACTTTAGTTGCAAATGCATTAATGCTGGAAAAAAATGGCCTCATCAAGCCATGTGGTTGTTTTCTTTAACAACATCTAATAGAAAGCCAACCATGGTTTAGACATTGTTCTAATATTCTAAGATCGGTCAGTTTGTCCTGAAAGACCTTTTATGTATTGCTGATTGTCTGAGGGATAAACAATACTTAAAACCAGTGAACCTTTTCAAAGTCTGTATGTTGCAGCCGTTGATTGTCAAGTGGAAGGGGTCCAGGTCTAACAGCTGTTCCTATTGTTCACTCAGAGAGATGACCTTATAGGGAAGTGCCCATGATGTACCACCCCTTTTCCCCTTCATGCAAATGCTTTCACATTGGCCTTACCCTTACCCATCAGCATAGTCTGTGCTTTGGGAATTCAAGCACCCAGGCAGGGTGGCATGCAACATTCTGCTGGACCTGGTAACCATCGCCTATCACCATGGCAGGGGCCCGGCAGGTGTTTGATGTCCCCAGGTTGTCAACAAGAATCCACAAATGGCTGAGTTAATATAAATGAGAGTAAAGGAGATGCTAGCCATTTGTCAATGTTGGGGTTGGAACAGGTGTCAATAATTTACACCACACTTCTCTGAGTGGCCAATCAAAACCAGTGATTTGTAGACTTAGAGATTGACAGATATTGTCTGTTAAGTGTCCGATATCTGATACTTTAACAATTTATTTATTTTAATAATTGGAGCTGTCATCATACAAGAACACACTTTTGGGGTGTCCATATTTTTTTTTTTTTATTAGTGGTTAAACTGATTATTTATCAGCCTTAATTTCTCTATTGGCCACACCCAAAAATATGTAACTTGTATAATGACCGTTCTTTTTCACAGAATGCAGCTTCTCTAACATAAGTGTCATTTGAGCTTGACCCAACAACCTCGAGACCCCCCACAGCTCAGCAGTTCCCTGCGAATCAGATCGATAGTCTGTGATGACAAGTGGCAAGTAAAGAGCAGGCATGTTTGTTTGACCCCTGCGTCCTGCATCGCTATAACGAGCAGAGGAATGAAAGCCATGACAGTGCTGTGTTGCTGGGGGACCGATGGAAGCATAAACCTTTAAACAAAACCATAGCTTTCTGTCCCCCGACCTCCTCCCACGGAGGGTTAGGTGTGAGCTATTTTACCCTGCTGATTGACGCATGCTGAAGGTATTTTAAGATACTAAAGTGCTTTATGATATGACGGCTGGAATGCATGCATATACTGCATCTTCCTTTCCATTGTTATTTCTTGATCTTGAACATTGCTAGTTCAGTATTGAGCTGAATATGTGGTGAGTCCTTGTGTGGGTGTTGTGTAGGGCTCTTTTGCTGGGTTTGTTCTGGGCACTCCGTGCTCTACAAGGGCCGATGAGGAGGCTGTGTGCGTACAGTGGGCGGATGGATAACTCCAACAGCTCAGGGGTTCGGAGGTTACGCTTCTACCTGGAGGCCAGATAAGCCTGAAATAGCTCATCGCAGGGGCTTTTTGTACATGTATACTGATAAATGCTGCTATGTTCTGGAAAGTGTCGACACACTTGTGAATAGCATCAGGCCTCTCTTAAGTAATGAATCAGCTCTCAGCTAGAGTGAAATTGAATAGACACGTCATTCTCACCTTGTGGTACGGGTCGGCATTAGTCAGCAGCACAATTAAGCATCTTTGAAATGTACTATGTAATTTGAAGTATGGACCTTTTAAAGAAAGAAAGTCTGATTCCGCGTTGTGTGCATCTAATCCACTTTATTCAGGGGTGTGCTTTGTGAAACATGAATTGAGCCTTTTATATTCCGTTTAAAAATTTTAAATTTGAACTGAATTTAATTTGAAGTTAAAAACAAGATGGCGAATTGTAAAATGAATGATTCATTTAATGCTTGTCAAGAAGCTTGATCTTACAAATACTTTGAAAAATTTTTTTTTTTTTTTTAAATGTAATAGTCTGGACATACATAATTTATTACATAATCTAAATAAGACAAACACTTGAGCGCAGCAGCACCAGTGGCAAAAGTCAGACTGCCAGCCCAAATCCGTTGTTTTTTTTGTTTGTGCATATCTGATGGAAATCCAATCAGATTTAGCAAGTATGAACAGCCAAAAATCACACACATTTCATTTTTACAAATCTGTTTCAAGCTACATTCATATGAGGTTTGAAATCAGTTTCAGTGGCTGTTTCATTATAGGGGGTGTAACTTGAGTTAGGGGCGTGGCTTGTCTGAATCTGCTGCTGCCTCATAAGATGCAGTAGTCCAGTGCAGCATCTACATATTGTCATGTTGTAAATAAGACAACATCTGTATTGCAAACCCCTTCATGTTGCGGTTGTTGTTTGTGATGCGCAAATAATCGGATTTGGACTGACAGTGTGAACATGGCCTAAGTGCTACAGATGGTGGCACCAGCACCTGATTTGGTAGCACTTCTATAGTATCGTACTCTCTGACAGCTTCAGTGATAATAAAAGGAGCGTTCATTTTATAATCACTGAAGCGGAGTAATTCAGTTACAATTAAAAAATAAATGTATAAATTGTTTTTGTTATTAATTACTTCATACTTTAGTACAAAAAGTGCAAAATTGAGACAAATTGATTTGATATTTTATATACTGGTTACCTACACTTAAATTTCTCATTAATGCAATTATCTAATCAACCAATCACATGGCAGTTGCTTCAATGTGGTCCTGGTCAAGACAATCTCCTGAAGCAATTTTGAGCGTGGAATGGTTGTTGGTGCCAGACGGGCCGGTCTGAGTATTTCACAATCTGCTCAGTTACTGGGATTTTCACGCACAACCATTTCTAGGGTTTACAAAGAATGGTGTGAAAAGGGAAAAACATCCAGTATGCGGCAGTCCTGTGGGCGAAAATGCCTTGTTGATGCTAGAGGTCAGAGGAGAATGGGCCGACTGATTCAAGCTGATAGAAGAGCAACTTTGACTGAAATAACCACTCGTTACCATGTTTTCTTTAGCAAATGTCTTGTAATCTGTTGCTTGTGTTTGTGTGGTGTTTATTTTTTTTTTTTTTTTTTTTTGTACAGCACTTTGGTTCCACGTTTTGGTGCTGAAAGTGCTTTATAAACTGAGGTTGAATTGATTTTCATAATGTATAAATTTAAAAACAAAACGTGAAAAATAAAATGGATATTTAAATAAATGGACTGAAAAGTCTACTATAACCTATAATCATGGCACATGATTTCTGTTTAATCTTTTATATTCACAATATATTTTGTCCATCACACAACCTCATGATTAATTCTTCAATGATCAAAACCTTATTCTTATTAGAGATGTTGGCTGAGGTTGTTCCTTCTCTTGTTACCAGTGAACAATGTTTAGTGACCTTCTGGGAACTGGGCTTCATTGTGTACATTCGTTCCCTATTTAGGTGGCTGAAAGTTGCAATTGAGCTCCATTAAGTCTTTCTGAGAAAAGCAGTCACTGCCCCGTGTGCGACCTTGCCGCCATAGCTCCTCACAGATTGTGGCAAAAGGACAGCTTGTTAATCCACAGCGCAGAGATCCTATTGCACGCACAATGTGTGATGAACAGTGCCAAGGCCACGCAGCATCCATTGTTGTCATGCCCTACCTTTTTTTTTTTTTTTTTTTTTTTTTTTAATAAATGCTGCGCATACTGGCAAATTCCCCAGACTTGCGCTGATGGACATGTTAATGTTTAACATGAGCAGATCAGCAAACTAAGAGACACTTTTATTAATTATCCCAACAAGTGTGGCCTAAGTAAACGTATCACAAACATGCTCCTCAGAGCTGCTCTTGAACGCAATTATTATAAGTTATGAATACACTGAGGTTGTAACACCTCTCAGTTGATTGACAGCTTGGGGGGTGTTAACCCTCTTTATTCTTCCTGTCAAGCGCAGGGGCAGCTGCTGTCATATGTTTAAACCTGATCAGTACATCGGTGAACATATCAAAATAGTTTTCCCATTTTTGGAGCGAAGCATTGTTCCTCTCCATGCTATTTTCTTCTCACCCTCAAGGGCGCAGATGAGCTGGCATGTCTGTTTTGTTCTCGATGGGCGAGCAGGTTTTCTCTCTGGTTCCCATTTTAAGTCCTGAAAGTTATTTCACAACTGTGCAAAGGGACTAGTGGATTTGATTTAAAGATCATAATCTCACTTGAGTTAGTCATGGTTCATCGTGCCAAGATGTTTCATCAGTCAGGAGATTACTGAAGACATTAAGCATTTATGCTTTGTGAACACTGGTCTGACAATTGCAATGTGTCGATAAAACACAGTTGGGATACTACATCTGAAAAAACAACCACAAAATACAATGCACATAGCGAAGATGCTTCGTTTGACCATAGAAGAAACACTTTTTAGTTTAATGTTGCTATGTGGAACTTTCTGTACTTTCATTATGCACCTCTTTACACGTTTTACTCTCAACCATAAATGGAAAATTTGTCATTTACTCACCCTCATTCCAAACCTGTAAGACTTCTGTAAAAGACAAAACAAGGTACAATATTTTATATTGAATCAAAATCTATTATTATTGTTTGTTTTTTGTTCTTAAAATGACAGTCATGTGGTTAAAAACATTGACTTGCATGTTATATTCTATCATTTTTGGAAGAGACGGAAAGTGTTTTTATTTTATCATCTGTGCATTTATTAACAATTTTAACAATGACTGTCTGTTTTCTGATGATTTTAACTTAAGATATTCTAAATATCTTATTCTATATTATCTAGTGGGTGACAAGGTACCTGCCGATATCCGTCTCTCTGCTATTAAGTCCACGACACTCAGAGTGGACCAGTCTATCCTGACAGGTAAGTGTTTGGTTCATTTTGTGGGTGTATCAACTAATTTTGGCTGTGGGTTTTACTCTTATTTCTCCCACATTACAGGTGAGTCTGTCTCTGTCATTAAGCACACCGACCCTGTGCCAGATCCCCGTGCGGTCAATCAGGACAAGAAGAACATGTTGTTCTCGGTAAGAAAGCAGTAAAGCAGCTCTAAAAAGACTAGTAAACAGTCATTCAGTTGAAATCAGTTCAGTGTTGTTTCAATGTGTTTCTATAACTCTGTAAAGTTAATCAATTTAGGAATGAGTTCAGTTCATCTATAAAGCTCTGGAGAGAACAGATTTTGTCATCAGCTCAGTTCAGTTCTCATCCAATAGTGTTAGTGCATTCAATTCAATAATATTGCAGAATTTTAAGTGTCCACAATTAAGCAAGCCAAAAGGTGTCAGTGGCAAGGTACCCAAACTCCATTGGTGACACAAATGGAGAAATAACCCTTTGGAGAAACCAGGCTCAGCTTTAGTTCACTGCTCATTCTTTTTATTTATTTTTTTGCAAAAGAAATATATTTCCCTATTCATTTAAATGTGTGCGTTTCAGGGAACGAACATTGCTGCAGGCAGAGCCATGGGTGTGGTGGTGACCACAGGCGTAAACACAGAGATCGGTAAAATCCGTGACGAAATGGCCTCCACCGAGCAGGAGAGGACGCCCTTGCAGCAGAAGCTGGATGAGTTCGGCGAGCAGCTCTCCAAGGTCATCACCCTCATCTGCATTGCCGTGTGGATCATCAACATTGGTCACTTCAACGACCCCGTCCACGGCGGCTCCTGGATCCGTGGCGCCGTTTACTACTTCAAGATCGCTGTTGCTCTGGCTGTGGCTGCCATCCCTGAAGGTCTTCCCGCTGTCATCACCACCTGCCTGGCTCTCGGCACCCGCCGTATGGCCAAGAAGAACGCCATCGTCCGCTCTCTGCCCTCCGTGGAGACGCTGGGTTGCACCTCTGTCATCTGCTCTGACAAGACGGGCACCCTCACCACCAACCAGATGTCCGTCTGCAGGGTGAGCTCATCCTTTAGCAGTTTAGTCATCCTAGGCTTTGTACAGAACCAATAACTTCATGGAATGGCTTGACGAGTGTAGTTTTGAGCTTGATTTGCTGTTGACATTTAAAACAGGAAGTTGTGGCAAAAGATTGACAGCTAGTTGTCGAAATAAGTTCTGTAGTCCAAATTCAAAATATTGGAGATTGTTGTTTCCCTCACCCCCTCCTCCTCAGACTTGACACTCACATGAGTTGCCATCTTGAGGACACGTAACAGGAGCGAGTGCAATTGACAATGAAAGCCACACTGTGAGTTTATTTATCTGCGTTTTAATATGCTCTCGTTCATAGAGATTTTTAGATGGATGCCAAGGCTTTTTAGGTCGGGTAGAATCTACATTCTCTGACCCAGTTTGTTTGCAGGCTTCCATGGCTGCAATACGCTGTGTTTACCCGCCAACTGGCAACCTGGGGTGTCTAAGTAATATTGGGTAAACTGTTTTGGTCTGTGCAAAACCGCACGTTGCCAAAGACTTTGACACAGAATGCATATTTCAAAGTAGAATAACTGGCTGTAGCATTGTTTTTTTCTGAGAAACAAGTAGATGAATTTAGCATGTTTCTTAAATATCTGCAAACATATTATGGTATTTTTATGCTTTATGTAACCCCTCCTGTTCGAACCGCCCCGCTCTAAGCGGGACTCGAACTCGGGTCCGCCGGATGAGAGTCGGATGCTCTAACAAGGAGGCTAAAGGCTGCAACTTCTAGCGCCAGTCGCTAGAGCGTCTCTTGAGATCAGAGGAGTGAGGTTTATTCGCACAGCAACTACTAGCTGACCTCCGTTACACTCACCCCCCTAAACCTCAATCCCATCCGGGTCACGGCACCAATGTAACCCCTCCTGTTTGAACTGCCCGCTCCAAGCGGGACTCAAACCTGGGTCCGTCGGGCATGAGAGTCGGACGCTCTAACAAGGAGGCTAAAGGCTGCAACCTCTAGCGTCAGTCGCTAGAGCGTCTCTTGAGATCAGAGGAGTGAGGTTTACTCGCACAGCAACTACTAGCTGACCTCCATTACATTTAGTAAAGTGAAAAACTTACAGCACCTTTAACAGTTGCCCTCACGTCTCGCACATGACACTGCATTATAAAAATATGGTGCTCAAGTTAAAGGCTCAATATGTACTAAAAAAAATAAAATTAAATAAAAATACTAGAACAATGTTATGTTTTGTTGGCCTCTGTGCTTACATTAAATTCTAAGAAATAAGCTAATTTAACCAGTGTTTTGGACCGTGTCCTTGCGTCACCCGTCAATGACGTCATATCCACGCTACCCTTGATTTTCGTAGAAACCATGGAAACACCAAAGGCGCGTTAATATAGTATGTGTTTTGTTAGATATACATTTATCAACCGGCAACTAATCATTAGTATACAGCGCAACAAGTCTCTCATACCAGCCACCAAGCGAATGCAGACTAACGTTATAATATAACTTTCAACACTCAAATGTATTTAGTATGATTGTTTTAACCGCAGAAAACACTGTTATGTGCGTTACCCCACATACGCAACGAAAAGAGCGGAAGCAGCTGACTGCAGCATAAGCATAATAAAAGTTCAGAGACTGGGGTTTCACACAGGTCTCTCTCATTAGCATTCTCTCATCTACCTCTGCTTCATACCACTCAAACATTAATAAAACTTTAATACATTTGCTCATTCATGAAAATTATTTCTGCCTGAGTTTCTTCCATCGGCTGTGAAGGTGAAGAGGCCAGGCTACAACTCCCATGATCCCACGCTCATTCGCAAGCTAAACCTTTGTTTTGAATAAGCGACCTCTAACGGCGAAACTTACATACTGTGCCTTTTAAAAGAAGTTTGACTTTTAACAGCAGAACCAGCCCTAAGTTTGTTGTCCTGGAAAAGAAAGATTGTAAATTTGTTGCACATTTGGACTTCTCTGGAAATGAAGTGTTTTGGTGCAGCTTCAAGAACATCAAAGATAGAGATTTGTCAAAGGACTGAGCTGCTCGCTCTGCAGAAATACAAGAATGAGCTTGATGATGGATGGCTGTAGTGTCTGTAACAACGTTTTTTTTTTTTTTTTCATCAGATGTTAACGTACTTTTGAACTCAAACTCTGTGGGACAAAGGGAAGATAAGCTGTCTCTCTCTGCCATCTTCTATCAGTTAACTTTTCAACAAATTCCTTCTAGACAGACAGCATGCTGATGCATTCAGCTAACAGTTGGAAACAGTATCTTCAACTGTTCACCCAAAAATGAAAATTCAGTTATATACTGGTTATATTAATATATCGGTTTGGAATAAATGTTAAAGAAACTGTTTTATCATTTGTATATGTCATGTATCTGTGTTTCAGATGTTCATCATAGACAAGGCAGAGGGAGAGAAGTGCTCACTGACTGAATTCACCATCTCTGGCTCCACATATGCTCCTGAAGGAGACGTGTGAGTTTTCAGTCTCTGCTCTGATATGAAGTTTTGTCAGTCGTCTTTAGTAAGCAGTTTATCATTTCTCATTCTGTTTGGTTGCTCAGATGCCTTGATAACCGAATAGTGAAGAGCTCTCAGTATGATGGGTTGGTGGAACTGGCCACCATCTGTGCTCTGTGCAATGATTCCTCCCTGGATTTTAATGAGGTATGCTTTATTGTCCTTTATTTAGGATGGAAGATGTAAGCAAACATTGCTTACATGAAGAAAAAATGTAATGTATTCCTGTGATGCAAAGCTGAATCTTCAGCATCATTACTCATTACAATGATTTCTGAAAGATCATGTAACAATGATGATTTTCTGCTCAAGAAACATTTATCAATGTTGAAAACAGTTGTGTACAATTTTATTTAAGGATTCTTTAAATAAAAAGTAAAAAAAATACAGCATTGTATCTCTAACCATGTTTGCTGGCAGTAGAACAGGTGCTGTGAAAAGCTTTAGGAGAAGGTCAGTTCCACACATGGAGGATGTACCTTAATTACAATTCTCTTTCAGGCTAAAGGCGTTTTTGAGAAGGTTGGAGAGGCCACGGAGACAGCTCTGACCTGCCTAGTGGAAAAGATGAACGTTTTTGACACTGACGTCAGGAACCTGTCTAAGATCGAGAGAGCCAATGCCTGCAACGCAGTAACTATTTCTATGATTAGTAAATAATTATGCAAGTACTTTATTCATGATTTGATAACTCCTATATGTGTGTATGTGTAGGTGATCAAGCAGCTGATGAAGAAGGAGTTCACCCTGGAGTTCTCCAGAGACAGGAAGTCCATGTCTGTGTTCTGTTCCCCAAGCAAGGGCAAATCCTCTTCTTCTAAGATGTTTGTCAAGGTATACTCGGATACTGGTTTGTTATATATTGAGGTGTTGTACTGCTGATGTTTTGGTCACATTGCTAAACTAGAGTGTCTTCCTCAGGGAGCCCCAGAGGGAGTGATCGATAGGTGCACATATGTGCGTGTGGGTGGATCCAAGGTTCCCATGACTCAAAGCATCAAGGATAAGATCATGTCTGTGATCAGAGAGTACGGCACTGGCCGGGATACCCTGCGCTGCCTGGCACTGGCCACCCGCGATAATCCTCTGAAGAAAGAGGAAATGATCCTGACAGAGACAGCCAGCTTTGCAGAGTATGAGGTGAGTGAGTTACTGTGCTACACTGTATTTTTACTAGTCTTTGTGTTATACTGACATAGTGTTTATCCATCTAATAAATTATCTTGTGTCCCACTAACTTGTTTACTATCTTAGAAATTTATTCATCCATCTAGCTAGCTATTTAGTACCATCTAGCTCTCTAATATAAATGCCTTTGCAGCTCACTAGCTTCCTATTTATCATATCTATTTGTCAATCTAGCCATCTAAAAGAAACATTCTCTAGTTTCTTACTCTAGTAACACATCTACTGTAGCTATCTAATAAATCTAATCTTTGCTTCTTGGTAGTTTGCTATAGCTAGTTTCAACCATTGAACCATTATGATGGATTAATTTTTCCATCTAGCTAGTTAGTTATCTAATTAAATATTTACCTGTCTAGCTATTTAGTATCATCTAGCTCTCTAATAAAGTATCTTTGCATCTCACTAGCTTCCTATTTATCATATTATCTATTTGTCAATCTAGCCATCTAAAAGAAACCATTCTGTTGGACTATAGTTTTTATTATATTGCTAGAAAATGGTTTTATTCGGAAACATGTTTACGTGGAATATTTTGGAATATCACCTGAATGTATTTTAGATTTTCTCTTATGTCAAGTTGAAATATTTTATATAATTATTTTATGAATTGTGATTATTGACCTTGTGTTTGCCATGTAAATAGCCTTGGATAAAAATGTAATAAACAAGTTATATATGGTTTTAATCCATCAAATTAACTGTCAGATAATTAGCAAGATGAAAAATGGTTTATCAATCTAATAAAATATCCCTTTCTAGCTATCTAGTAATTCAGGTTGATTGGGACACTTTTTACTTTTTGGGATACCTTTTCTTTTGCCATGAAAAAGTGTCCCAATCAACCTGAATTCATCCTGTAGTTGTCTAATAAATTGTTCGCCTCTTGCTATCTAGTAACGTATCTAGCCATCTCATACATTTTCTAATATTTATCCATCTAACTAGTTCACTAATCCGTCCATCTAGTTAGTTAGCTGTCTAGAACGATAACTAGCAATGGTTAATTAACGCATTTAACAAATAGCTTGATGCATGTTGAGAGCTAGATGGTTAAATGCGTCTTTAATAAAGCATTTTGCATCTTGCTAGTTAGCTATCTAGTAACATCTAGCCATCTCATACACTTTCTGATATTTATCTATTGAACTTGTTCACTACCTAATAGTGATAATCTATCTTGCTATTTAGCTCTCTAGAAAGCTAACTAGAAGGATGCAAAATGGTTTTATAACTATCTAGCTGTCTTGTAATGTATCTAGCTATGTAATGAAGTATCTCTAGTTTACCATCTAATAAACCCTTTATTAGACAGTTAACTAGTTGGAAAAATAATTTATCCATCCAGTTAATTTGTTCTCTAATGACACATTTAACATATTTAGCCACAGTGTCTAGTAAAGCATCTAGCTAGCTAGCTAGTGTGTCTAGCTAGCTATCTCTCAAAGCATCTATCCATCTAGCTAATGGTGGAAACCAGAAATTAGCAAATTTGATTTTATCCAGAGTGAAAAGAAACATGCATACTAAGGTTTTTCTAAACTTCTCCATCTGCCAGTCTGATCTGACATTCGTGGGCTGCGTGGGTATGCTGGATCCTCCTCGTACAGAAGTGGCCGCTTCCATCAAGCTCTGCCGCCACGCTGGCATCCGGGTTATTATGATCACCGGGGACAACAAGGGCACGGCCGTGGCCATCTGCAGACGCATCGGCATCTTCTCAGAGGATGATGACGTTGACCGCATGGCTTTCACAGGCCGTGAATTCGACGACCTTTCGCCCCACGCCCAACGCGAGGCGGTCATTAATGCTCGCTGCTTCGCACGTGTCGAGCCTTCACACAAGTCCAAGATTGTAGAGTTCCTGCAGGGCTTTGATGAGATCACTGCCATGGTAGGTCATATGATGATAATGGATAGTGATTTAGCGCAACTGTGATTGTTGACTAAATGGTTGTGTCTTTGCAGACAGGAGATGGTGTGAACGATGCCCCTGCCCTAAAGAAGGCAGAGATTGGCATCGCCATGGGCTCTGGCACTGCTGTGGCCAAGTCAGCCTCAGAGATGGTCCTCGCTGATGACAACTTTGCCACCATTGTGGCCGCTGTTGAGGAAGGTAGAGCTATCTACAACAACATGAAACAGTTCATCCGTTACCTCATCTCTTCCAACGTGGGCGAGGTTGTCTGGTCAGTCCGTCTTTCATCTGCCAGTGATTCCGTTTATGGTGGTTGTATCTGTTGCTGATTTGAATGACTTCTCCACAGTATCTTCCTCACTGCTGCCTTGGGTTTCCCTGAGGCCCTGATCCCTGTCCAGTTGCTGTGGGTGAATCTGGTGACTGACGGTCTGCCCGCCACTGCTCTGGGCTTCAACCCCCCTGACCTGGACATCATGAACAAGCCTCCCCGCAGCGCCAAGGAGCCCCTCATCTCTGGATGGCTCTTTTTCAGATACCTGGCCATTGGCTGTGAGTCACAAACATGGACTATAAGACAATTTACAATGTAAATGTATGTAGTTTGCCATCTAATAAAGTATCGATTGTTTCTGGTCTGTTAACTCTTGTATTAACTGGTGTTTCTCAGGTTATGTGGGTGCTGCGACTGTAGGAGCCGCAGCCTGGTGGTTCACTGTTGCTGAAGACGGTCCAATGATCACACTTTACCAGCTGGTATATATCGGTTTTTAAATAAGTGTTGTGTAACTAAATTTACAGCCTCAAGACCAGCTCACACAAAGCCTGATACAATAACATATAAACTGATTGCAGCACAATTTTTTTAACTCCTAATTAATTTGAATAAATACATATACATTTTTTTTAATTAATTTATTTTATCAAAAAGACTAATGAAATATTATTAGAATAACATAAAAAAAAATAAAAAAAAATTTGCCATGCCAAAGCTGAACTTTCAGCAGCCATTTACTTCAGTGTCACATTATCCTTTGAAAATTAATTAAAATATTTAATGTATATTATATTTTAATTAAATTATTTGTTTTGTTTTTAATATAAGAATAATATTTTTTCACTTTCTGTTTTTGTTAGTAATCCCTGCTTTGTCTGTATGTTCTAACTCTTTCTCTGCATTCTGTTCTTCTCAGAGTCATTTCCTGCAATGTTCTCCTGATAATCCTGACTTCCAGGACCTGGAGTGCCACGTGTTTGAGTCTCCCTACCCCATGACCATGGCCCTTTCTGTACTGGTCACCATCGAGATGTGTAACGCCCTCAACAGGTCAGTCCACAGAACGGACAGCGGTCATCCACATGACATTCAGACTCATTCGTGGCATTTATGAATATGAGCGTTGTATTTGTGTTGAACCCAAGTAAATGTGTCCTCTTCCCTCCTGCAGTCTGTCAGAGAACCAGTCTCTGCTGCGCATGCCTCCCTGGGAGAACATCTGGCTGCTGGGAGCCATCTGCCTCTCCATGTCTTTGCATTTCCTCATCCTCCATGTGGAGCCACTGCCGGTACAGCAACCATTTGAAATAAATGTTCTTTTTCTTTGCCTTGAGCACTTGTATGTCATTAACTATGCTCAATCCAAAGTTGAGCATAGTTTTAATTTAACTTGTGTGCAAAATTAGAATATCACATAAAACATTTGCGAATAAAAAAAAAGTGTTAACATCCCATGTGTTCAAGAGAACTCCTGGAAAATTGGCGCAAAATATCTAATAAAAAATGGAAGTTGCTGCAGTCGGGGAAGAAATTGTGCGCTCTGAGATGCAAGTCATATGATGGAGGGAAAAAGAGCCAGACAAATGCAGCAAACGCTGGCATGTTATCCTGCCTGGTGTTTGGGAACGCAG
This sequence comes from Paracanthobrama guichenoti, assembly GCA_018749465.1. Classification (NCBI taxonomy): domain Eukaryota; kingdom Metazoa; phylum Chordata; class Actinopteri; order Cypriniformes; family Gobionidae; genus Paracanthobrama; species Paracanthobrama guichenoti. The sequence goes on along the minus strand of CM031950.1, from coordinate 875,778 downwards.
TCATTTGAGACGCTTCAGGGAGGGAATTAAACCAAATCATTTTGATGACAGACTTTGGCTCAGGCATTTCAGAACGACCAAACTAACATTTTGATATGCTGTGCAGGAAAACTGATCTGCTGGTTAGTCCAGTTATCCAATCACATCCTCTGTCACTTGTTGTCTTTTTTGTTTGTTTTTTTTGGCACATCAAGGGATTTATTCGGTAAATGTTTCCATCATTTTTGTATGCACTTCTTATTGGATAAAAATGTATCCAAGTTTTTATGCACCGTTTTAGAATTTATATCCATCTTGGCGTTGCAGATCAGCTAATTAAATAAAAAAAAAATCGTTTTTTCTATGCAATATCCCAAAATGAGCATAAAAATAGGTGGGTGGAAAGTAGACTCATTAAAAATGAACCCAGTCCTTTTGTTTTCAAAAACATTTCAGGTACAGTATCAGAGTTGCCTTTTTAGCTTTATTATTTATGCAGCAGCAATATGAGATGCAAAATGTTTTTATAATGATAAAGAATACTTATTGCAGTTCAAATCACTGTTTTGTTGAATCAGAATTTTAGCAAACTTTGCTGCCCTTCAGAGAACCGTGTAGATCAGTGAAAGCCTGGACGACTCCCCTTCATGATCTTCCTTTGTAGAAGAGTGAAGCCGCCAATGTCCGACTAAGGTCCCAAATCAGCACAAGATGTTAGTGCCAGTGTCTGCGCAGTAGAGAGCAGGAAGTAGAGCTGCGATTTCTATCAAAACCTGCCCACACTCCCGCAGTATCTGTTGGCACAGTTTACTGCAGAACAACTCATTATGTTAGTGTGAAAAACAGTTATGGAAATGTAGAAATTAAAGCTTTTTGCTCCAGTCTCCTCCCGTAAAATGTCAGTTGGTGTCTCAGCTTCTGAATGAAGTTGTCACTGTCAATCACAGCAATCATGATGTCACATCCCCTGTTTTTATAGCATCAAATAACTAAAACCAAACTTAATAAAACGAACACTTGAACTAACATCAGCATGATAATCAAATTACACTTAAAATAAATTTTTTCCAAAGATGATTCGTCAATTTAGGCTGTTTTTGTTGAATTTGTCTCGCGACCCATTAGAATACATGGAGGGGGTGGGGTTTATGAGCTATACTGGGACCAACCGGTCAATCGTCAAGACGCTTTGGCTTCACTTTTCAGGACGTGTGCGGCATACTTGGTGAAAGCCTGTGAGAAGTATCATTCATTTTTGTCTTTGCTCCACAGGTCATCTTCCAGATCACCCCTCTGAATGTAACCCAGTGGATGATGGTGCTGAAGATCTCACTGCCTGTCATCCTCCTGGACGAGCTGCTCAAATTCATCGCAAGGAACTACCTGGAGCCCGGTAAAGACCTGGACCAGGAGCCCGACAAGAGAGGCTGGTCACTCTCTGCATGCACTGAGGGCGTCTCCTGGCCATTTGTAGCTCTCACACTCCCCCTAGTGGTATGGCTGTACAGCACAGACACTAACATAACCCGGCTGTTCTGGTCCTCCTGACTGATCCCAGAACTGCCGTCAAGCTAACACGTGACTCCAAATAACCAGAGAAGCAACATTAACAACGAACATTTACTTGTTCACATTTGCACATGCATCCAAGCCTTGTTTGAATTTTTATATAATGTTTATCCTCATATATGGCATATTGCTATCAGAAAATAGTATGTTCTTTTTTTAACATTCCATTTTTAAGCACATTTGTTTAGTTTTTTTTATTATTAAAGGTGTATATTTTCTCAGGTCCCTTCATGGCCTTTTTTGGATGTGGCGATGAAATATTTATCAGATTGCTTTGGATATTTTTGGCTCACAGCTCCGAGATGCCTCTATAGCCTTTTGAATCCGCTGGGCCAAAAAGAACGAATGTGCATTTGGGTTATATTTAGACGTTTTCCACAGTAACGTCACCCCTGTCATTTCTGTTTCCTTTTACTCGCTTGAAGCAAAATGATTTCCTCTCTGTGTCGAGTAGATTGCAGATACCTCAGTTCCGTCGGTTGCTTTCTTAGGATGTGTTTCCTGACTTTCATTTTGTATTTTTGCTTGATAGAAGATTAGCCAAATGCACTAGTTCCCTTCTAAAACACTACTTGTTAAAAAAAAAAAAAAAAAATTAAACCGTGTTTTTGAACAAAATTCTCTGAAACGGTTTACTTCGTGTTGGATATATTTATAGGGACAGTGTAGTAATTATATTCTAGATCAATTATTTTTACTGTAATGTATATGTGTATATACTAAGTGCTGAGAAAATGAACTGAGCACAAATCATCCTTTTTTGTATTAGAATATCAAAGAAACTAGTGTTGCTGGATAAAGACCTCTTTAACTCTGTAAATGGCACAATTTCTTCATTAGGGGTCCTTTTTTTTTCCCTCAAAAGCTGTTCTCTTGTAAAAGTGTCTTGCTGCAGGTGACCACCAGACATCATGCATGATTAAATTTGATGTATTGAAACTAATCGTGTTGTCCCGTGTGCATCACAGAGTGAGTACTGCTCACTTAATTCTTAAATACTCATAATACACCATCACAATGTGCTACTGACTGATGTAATACACACCCTTGTGCAATTACGTGGAGAGTGTTTATACAGGAACTCCTGAAGAGGCAGTTAATCATGTTTAACGACTGTTGCATGATGGCATTTCTGTGTGTGCAGTCTTTTTGTTTGATTTGTATTTCAGTTCTTTGATCAAACGTGTCCTTATTTTTACGTCTTTCTCTCTCTCTCTCCAGCTCGGGATGATTGAGCCAATCCGCTCTCTGTATTCCTTGCAGAACCTGTGGTTTTCTTGACTTTAGTGCATGTGTTGTTTTGAGCAGCTCCACACATCTTTCTAGGCCTGCATGTCAACTGTGCTAAACGTACTTAAAAATTTGCATTAGTTTAGAAGTTCAAACATTAGGAGTGGTAAAATAACAGCTTATTTGAGACCTGATAGCCCAGATCAAACCCGTCTGCACCCAGTGATATTTGAAAATACACTTAATGTAACATGACATCGTGGTGCATGTCCCCTTATGATAAACTTTTGTATAGCACTGCAGTATTTCATTTGAAAAAAGGAAGAAAAAAAGACAGTGAAAATGCCATTAATTTTTTTCCTCAAATCCTTTGTGAGATGTAAAATAACCAAAAATGATTGTTCTTGTTGCTTTGCGCAGGGATGTGCAATATGTTTTAAAGCAGAGGCTCATTTCAGGTGTTCGGTGTGTGTGTGTGTGAGACATTGAGAGACAGGTGGTCTTTTACAGCAGTTCCCATGACAACTGGAGGGTGGGCGCTGCCTAATCAGTGTTGTAATTATCACAATGACTTGTGGTTAATAAAATATTACATGGTTGCACTGCTGTTTCTTTACACTACCAATGGTTGAGTTATTTTGCATTAGTAATGGTGATATTCTATTTACTAAAATTGAACACGTCAGATTTTTTTTCATGCCATGATTTTAATTCCAAAACATTTAAAAAGTCTTATTTACACAATATAGAAACATCAAGACAAACAATGCAAAAGAAAAAAAAATGCACTGTAATTGCCCCACTTATGCTCTGGTAAATTTCACAAAACTTCAAGAATGTCTGGGTTATAGTCACCCCAAAACCAAAAGGAAATAAACCAACACTAATTCTGCACTGTGATCAACAACTCATACAAAAAAAAAGTATCTGCATTATTGTTTAAAATCACCATTGAGTGAGCATTAAACAAAAAGTGACATCGCAGTAATGAAAACTGGGGTGAAGTGTACTTAATTTTTCACAAGTTTTAGACCGTTATCTGGGATAGGCTTCTACCCACAAAAAAAAAACCCTTCATTTTGTTGTGAAATATGACATATGCACCAGATCAGGAAAACCCCACAGGATTACCCACACATCCTCAGGAAAGGATTTTGTGGGATTGTGGTTCATTTCCAGAGGCGATCATCACTTTTACCAGTGGAACCAAAACAGGCTTGAAAGAGCATGGCAAATAATTACAGATTTGACACTTTTATTAATACAATGAGGCCGGCAGCAGAGTCAACTAGTCCTGTACAAACAGCAAAAGAGACGCATAATGTTTAATTATTAATAAATTGTTATAAAATATCGTTGTGCATTTAGACAAACACCGGCAGCAGTGTATGTTTTTGTCGTAAGATTGGGTTTTGTTCCGTTAGTTTCTGAAATATCTTTGTAGTGCTGTATTCTCATCTGAGACCAGTTAAAAACTAACAATACAATTTTTTCAGAAAATGAATCTCCTGATATGACAAAACTGGAAAAATTGAGGGCACAAATCTGATTAACAATGTCCGTGACTCACCAGCAGAGGGCAGCCGTGAGCATTACGGCACCTCTCTGTTCAAATGCAAGCGTGTGGATGAAGAGTGAAGCGCTCTAGAGTCTCTCAGCGAGTGTTGAGGGTCACTGCATGCCAAACCACTGTTCCTGATCGGCCCACTGTGCCGCCTCGCTGTCGCTGCCCTCCAGGTCTCCCTCCTCCCCGCTGCCCTCCATATCGTCGCCGTCCAGCTCGACCGTGGCGTCCGTGGGACTTTCCTCCTTCTCCATCTTCTGCATGCCCTCCAGAGACTTCTGGTCATTTGGATCGAGGCTACGGAGGAGGAAACCAACAATCAGTTCTCGTTAGTGTTTCATGTTTATGTACAGTGTGGATGGCAGGTGAGAGGAAATGACGCTACCTTAGAGCTATACTGTACTGGTCCATGGCCTCCTGATAGTCATTAACAGCTACGAGAAAATCCCCCAGCATTCTGTGCAGCACGCAGTCGCTCTGATTGGCTAAAGTGTTTCGTAGCAGTGCTATGCCTTCCTCGTACTTCTGTTCTCGACCTGTAACGAAAATAAAGTAGGTGTTACATTGCAATACAGCAAATATATCAGCTCTCAGTAGTTCAGAGAATAACATCCATTTGTGTTAAAAACAACCATTTAAATTTAATATAAGAATAATTAAATAATGAGAAGGAAATAATATATTATGGACACAGTGAAACAGAAAATAATTATATCAATAATCATATAATTAATAAATAGATAAACCGTATAAAATAAATTCTAATAAAATAATCAATAATATAATTAATAAATTATATATATTTTTAATAAATAGAATAATAGATACAAACTATTTATAAGAAAGAGAAAAATAATTAAATAAGAAGAAATAAATAGAAAGTGGTAATAATAATGAAATCAAAATGAGTTACTGTGAGCATAGTTTTGACATACTGAGGAGCTCTGCTTTCTTCACGACAGCTTTGATATAGTCTGGCCGCTGAGTGAGGGCTTTGTCCAGCAGAGTCTTGGCCTTCTCCTGGGTCATGGGATCTTCCAGGCACACTGTGGCCAGGATGGTGAGAGTTTGGGCGTTCGCTCCCAGCGTCTTGTAAATATTGTTAGCCATTCCCATAGCCTCCCGGATACCATTAGACGCAAGGTAGCAGTCGATCAGACCTGAAAACACGGGCAAAGAAACTAAAGAAGTTATGTGCTTTGTCTAACTAACCTCTACACAACATTCAAAAATAGGACAACCGAGTGACTAACAGAGATTCAGCAAATACATAGGTTTAGTATCTTTTATCATTCATTTACATTTTGACTTTAAAGCAAGATAAAATCTTCTCAGAGAACTAGCTCCTCTTAATTCATCCCCTTTAAAGCATCGCCATCAAAAATATACAAATGAAGAAGAAAAAAAAAATAACATCAACTAGCTTGGCAAATAATCGACTTTGATGGACAACTTGGTGGACCATGCCCGATTATCAAGATCTTTCTTGCCTTCGTAGCAGTCCAGACGGCAGGGCGCCAGTCTCATGGCTTCTCTGAAGTGTATGATGGCTTCCTGCACTCGGCCCATGTTTCGCAGAGCAACCCCCTTCAGGAGGAGCGCCTGCACACTGTTGCTGTTCAGCTGGATGGCTTTAGCTCCCAGATAGAGGGCACGAGAGTAGCGCTTACTGTAGAAACTGTGACATCTGAGGAAAACAAAAATTGTACGTTTCAGACACATTAGGGCTTTTCCTCTGGTTACTGTCGTTCTAAACCACGCTTTTAACCTTGGGTAAAGGAGCGTTTCACACATACAAAGTTCTGTCATGAAACTGAAGATGGAGCAGGTTAGGTCCTTCTCAATCTGTTTGCAAAGACATAATTCTCTATTGGACACAGCTGATTGGTTCCTGCTGTATCAGTAGCCAATGAGCTCGCTGCTCAACCTTCCAATACTTGGTCAGCATTTGCTGTAGCAGTTGCAACGCACTTTCAAAACCCCTCCTCCTTCCCCAGCTCCACCTGTATAGATCTGCTACGGGTAATTCATGTACCCTAGGGCTGCACGATAAATCACAATTAACATGAAAAATCACGTTTATCACGATTTGGCTTATCGTGATTATGAAATCGCAAAGGCTGCAGCAATTTATGCGCAGTTTGTCCGTGCAGGACGGCCCTGTGATCAGTAGTAAACGCTGCTCCATCTGAAATCACTATGAGTTTGAGTTGCTTATAACGTGCATCTGAAAAGCAACACGCGTCAAACATCTTTCCAAACATGAGAAGCATTTAGTCATGTTTAATCAAAGTGCTTCAATCTTCTGTTTATTCAGACTTTCATAGGGATTTTCTGGAATGACTGCGCTATTGTACTTCTGCGGCACATATTTGGAGTACCTTGCTCGAGAGCGCCCTCTGGCTTGCAGATGGAGCAGCATTACTACTGATCACAGCCGTGCTTCGAGAAGCTGTGCATTAAATAATCGAAGCCTTTGCCAAATCATGTGCGGTTTAATTGCGATTTATCGTGCAGCCCTAATGTACGCTATACTGTACAGCAACAGTATGTCTTGCTCACAGCAGCAATAACCTGCAGCAGCAGCTATTCCAAGACCAAGCATATCAACATTTTTATATCCACTAGCATGCCAAACACTCTAAAAGTTGTCATGACAGAATTGTGATTTAGAAGCAGGGCTATCACTGCTTTTTACCCGGGCTCCTGAGCAGGGTTAGCACCTCTTTTGTAGTGTTAACCCCACATTGCGGTGACAAACATGTGAAGTGTGAAACGAAGCAGTGTTAGAATGTTACGGCTAGATGCTTGGCAACCCGACAACCAATCACGTGCCTTATATATAGTATGCTATGTTTCAGTGTTAGAGGGGGAAAATGTCAGTTGGTCACAGAAAATGCGAAAACTGGAGTAAAGGGGCCTTTATAGTCCGAAAAGTCCATTCAGCATAAACTTGACAGCACTGTCAACAATATATAATATGTGGATGTGCAATTCTAGAACCTTTATGGAAACAGGTCACATGCTCTGCTCGTCCAATCAATGACACTGACACTGCAAATAAGGACGTTATCCCAGGGTTTATGAAAGTGTCTCCCCCTATAAGAAGGTGGTCAGACTCACCCAGATATGACCCAGGGCTCTGCATGCTGGTCAGATATGTTGAACAGCCGTCCTCCGAGAACCTCGACATCTTCTAGATGACCCTCCCTGGCCATGAGATAGCCGTACACATCCATACCTACAAAAGAGAACGATACTTTAATTCAACCCAACAAGACTCATCAGGCAGTGCAACCATTGGTTAACGCCACATACCTTTGATCAGGTAAGGGTCAAGCATCTGTGCCTGCTCAAACTTCAAGATGGAGTTCTTGGTGTCTCCAGCCCTGAAGTACACGTCCGCCAGGGTGACTAAAAGATCAACGTTATCCCTCAAGAGTGACTTCTTCTCCAAAGAGCTATGAGGAGAGATGTACTAGTCAACAAAGTGCTACACACATACCTCAAATTATAATATAATATAATAGTTTACTAAAACTAATAAAAATTATCTTGGTAAATTGAAAAGCTGAAATAAAATAAAATATTACATAAAACCTAAAAAAAAAAAAAAATGCTTTGGCAACTAACTGAAATAAAATAAGTTCTAAAATTTCTAAAACTGAAAAATAAAACAAAATAGAGATAAAAATGTACTAAAACTTAAACTAAAAGAAAAAGAAAACTAAAAAATATTAATACATAATACAACAATAATAATAGTGAATATAATAATATATAATATTATATAATAATACTTTTTGATGACAGTGGTGGCTAATACTAAGTCACAATTATTAAAGAAAAGCCATTTATTACACTTTTAATTTTTTTTTATAAATAATAAAATAAATATATAAAACATTTATGTAAAAATGGCCAAGCAACAGTTAAGAAATGAAAGCTGCTTTACTGAAACTGTGGATTTAATCATGGCAGTGTCAAATCTTCACCAGATAGTGTTGATCGCTCTCTGATTGTCCCCTCCGTGTATGAAAGCATGTGCTTTAATCCAGACAGACAGCCAATCAAGATTCGGGATGCTCTGAATCACGTCCATCGTCATGGAAGCGACCTCTGCCCCCTTCACCGACAGAGACAGAAGCCCTGCAGTGGATCAGACAGTGACAGTGGGTTTTGTGAACTTTAAAGACAAAGAAAGGACTAGATACTGTATTCTTACTGACCAATGATAGCATCAAGAGCCAGAGGACACTGTCTCAACACCTCCTTGTAGCTCGTAACGGCTGAACGTTCCTGGCCGGCCTTTCTGTAAAGATTTGCCAGCATCATGTTGATCTGTAATTGAAACACATACAATTAAAACAATGCGCTCTGTTATTTTGTGTCATTTTTTAGATGTTAATGATAATGTCAGATTCACACACACAGAGACCACCGGACAGAGTGTGAAAACACACCTTTGGCGTTCTCTGGCGTGAAGGGATCCCATCCAGCACTGATATGGCATCTTTATCCAGCTTCAGAATAGTGTAACACTCTGCGATTTTATATTTCACTTCAATCTCTGATGGCAGGTTCTGTGGTTAATCAACACAGAGCTGGTTAACTAGAGTAATACTTCATTTAAACAGATTACAAATAATGCAGCCATTACAAAAATCACCATGATTTTCCATCAAAATGCCACAACAACTACACTTCTTATAAATTCTCTGAAATCACACTCTATATTTTCAGCCAATAACATGACACTACTGTTAGGGGTCAGTAAGCTTTTCATTTCAATTAAATTAATACTTTTATTCAAATGAGGTGTGTGTCAATACCCAACCCTAGTAGTAACTATTCTAGCATGCACGCACTTAATAATATAAACTGGAGTGATTAAACCAAGGCAGAAAACAGTACAGTTAGTTAATGTACCAAACTATTTTATCACAATGGATGTGTACCACAGTACATTTGTGTAAGGGTGAGGATGAGGGTTTGGAGCTCACCTGTGCCTGCACTGCAGATGTCGTGCCGCCTGTGCTGGAGGGACGGACTTTAGATGTTTTGCTGAGCACTTTCTTCTGCTGTAAAGCCATGTTGTACTTGCAGGCTGCGTTCCTGTACTCTTTATCATGGAAGATGGCATCAGCATGATACACCAGCAGCTGGTACTTCTGAGACGGCGAGAACAGCTCCCTGAAAGAGAGAAACACACACTTCTATGGCTCACCTCTTAACCTCCTAAGACCAGGTGTTTTTTCATGTCATTACATTGTTTAGACTTTAGAGACTAATGCTGCCTTCACGAGCTATCAGAATTTTGATAATTCCCACTTCTGGGGTCCGTTCTTCGTACGTCGCTAACTCAGTTAGCTGGATTTTATTGTTGCTGATTTGGCATGATCTTGGATTGTTTGGTTCTTCAAAGCTCATCCTGGACTTGCCGTCATAGCAACAGGTCCATAAACTTAAACCTGATTGGGAGCAGGCTTATTTCATGTAAACAGGATTAGATTGCATCTTGAGGTGATACTTAAAATCTGTCCTAGTCACTGCTACTTTATTACAAGAGTTAATTACTGAACCAAGGGTTCAATTTTTATTTGTCACGTGTCTTTTTAATTATATGATGTCATTACTTTTTACGATTTACCGGTCGATCTACGTTCCTACTCTCACCCATGGTCATGAGCTGTGGGTCATGACCGAAAGGACAAGATCCCGGATACAGGCGGCCGAAATGAGCTTTCTCCGCAGGGTTGCTGGGCGCTCCCTTAGAGATAGGGTGAGAAGCTCAGTTACTCGGGAGGAGCTCAGAGTAGAGCCGTTGCTCCTCCACATCGAGAGGAGCCAGTTGAGGTGGCTCGGGCATCTATTTCAGATGCCTCCTGGACGCCAGGGAGGTGTTCCAGGCATGTCCCACCGGGAGGAGGCCCCGGGGAAGACCTAGGACACGCTGGAGGGATTATGTCTCCCGGCTGGCCTGGGAACACCTCGGTGTTGCCGCCAGAAGAGCTGGAGGAAGTGTCTACGGAGAGGGAAGTCTGGGTGTCTCTGCTTAGACTGTTGCCCCCGTGACCCGGCACCGGATAAGCGGAAGATAATGGATGGATGGATGGATGTCATTACTTTGCTTTCTTGCCGCCAGCCAATCGCTGCATTGCTGATCGTAGTTTCAAGTATCGATACATCTGCCCTCTTTGGGGGAACACAGGAACGCGCAGTAATCTCAGACAACTTAATCCAGATATTTTAATCCAATCTGCAAATTCGTTTGAAGACCAAATTAGCCAGAGATCAGTCATCACGATTAGAAGATCTGGCATCTGTCAAATCATCTCAGATGTATTAAGCGAGGTACGAAGAACGGACCCCTGAAGTCGTGATTACGAGCTCATCACGTTTATGTGCAATTTTCACCTAGGAAACTCTTGTTTACAATAATTCCGTGAAGCACGTGAAGGCACCATTAGAAACAAAAGATTTTTATTTATTTATTATATTTTATTCATATCTTCTGCTATTTTCTCTTATGAGGACACCGAGACTCAGTTGTTTAAATAATAAAATGACAATGGGATTTTCAATTGTTTTAACCAAACTTTGTTTGAAGATGATTCTCAACTATGTTATGAAAGATATAATGGAATTAATTGATATACCATGTTTTACACTAATTTGCATATTAATGTGTTCTTGTAGCAGAAGAAGTGTAATAGTTGGCAACATTTTCATAATATCATCTTATATTTTATAGGAACATTGATATGCAATTTCTTTCCCTATTCACTTGTTGTGGCTCCCAAAATGCCTGATAAACATGCTTTAAGTCCCGGTGTCCTCTACAGTGGACGTGTATGAACTCAATGCCCTGTTTTGTAACAGAAAGTTATATTTTGATTAGAAACCCCATAACATTTCCCTAAGATGTTGATTTATAACAAACAATTTTGAAAATTAGTCAGATTTAAATGATAATTGCAAAATATTATCACATTTCCATAAGAGTGCTAAATTTGATCATTCAGTCATTTTTAAAGACCAAGGAGCAGTTGTTGTCCTGGTGAAACCTCAAAACAAACGGTATCTCTGAAAATGCTCTTTACAGGACATCCTGACGTGAAACTGTGACATGTATGGTGTCAGAGAAATTTACCCAGGAGGGTAAAACTGACACAGACTGCACTTCAGTGAGATATTGACAACTTGATTTTTATCCGAGGGGATTGGGAGTTAAATGAACCTAACCAATACAATAAAACATGTTGACAAAAAACATTCACACAATTTGAAGGAGACCCAGTTGTACTTATTACATGCACCAAAACTGTGTTAGCTATTGAAATAGGGTATTTTGGGAAAACTATGGTTTCATGGTGAACTGTTGCACTACTGTCTTAAATAATACATTGATACCTTTTATATTACTTTCACTTCACGTGAGCTTGTTTCTGCATGCTGCACGTCTAGCTAATATAACGTTGAATTTTAATAGCATCATTGGGCAGACACACACTTCACACCAGACAGCTTCTGTTTACATACTAAACCTGAAGCTACTCACGGGTTGTTGGTGCTCATGGTCAGGAGTAAACTACTGATGATCCGGACATTAGAGTGCAGTCCGGCCGCTGCCATATCCCGCACATGATCGATCACATTCATCTTCAATCGAGTCTCTTACGATCTGAAAGAACGATTCTAGTTTAATAGATGCGCAGCAACACAGCGGAAGATGCAGCGGCGCCGAAGATTAGAGTTTTTTAAACGGAAGGAAATGATGCGATTTCAAAATAAAAGTCGGAGGGGAAACTTAATCGCCAAACGAAAAGTCTCAGAACTTGGCAAATGTTGTTGTTTACAAGGATCTTCGATCTGAAAGAAAAAGATTTAGACACTGGAGTGTTAAAACACACACAAAAAAAAAAATCACTAAAAAAAAAAAAAGAGAGAGAGAGAGAGAGAGAGAGAGAGATATGAGTACTTTCTTCTTGCAATATGCATACGTTGGAGAATAGTTTGTACTTTTATTTGTGCTACAATTATATATATTTTTCTTTTATTTATTTATTTTAGTTAGAACTCTTTTGGAACGAAAAATCGATTAAAAAAAAAGAAGAATAATATATATATATATAAGAATATAATATATATATATATATATATATATATATATATATATATATATATATATATATATATATATATATATATATATATAACATTATTACATATAAATGTTGTTCACATATATGACAAATTACTTAAATGAAAACTTTATTCACGCACAGAGATTTAATGATGACTGTCACAGCTTTTTTTTTTTTATTCTATGCTGTCCCCTAACCAGAACAAATGGATCCCACACACGCACACGCACACAACAAAGACACTGATGATATGTATATTATTTTACCAGGTTTCACAGGGTTATGTGTACAGATGTACATGTCAGTTGTATTTTAAAAGCAACTGAATCATCATCATCATCATCATGTTAAAACAGTCGTGATATGTGGTCTGGGGTCTTTGGAATTTTGAAATCAACTTCAGTCCAATTTGCAGGTAAGAACAGGTTCCCGCGGTAAGCGTTGTTGAAGGGGTTCAGGCTCATCTTTCCCTAACAGCTTTTAATCTTTGTTTCCCACAATCAACTTCAAAAGTGCACATTTGATCACATCTCACAACAACAGTGTAAATCTCTCTGCAAATGTCCATGTAAAATCCTTTTAAAAAACAAAAGGAAAACTGCATTATATAAAATAAATCACATTGACACCACTTCATGAACAGCTTCAAGCACTTGATAGTAGGTCTTTGATCACTGCGATGGCTCTGGGAGATCTACAGAAATATGGTTATTTTGTACTGTAATGGTGTGCAAAGTAAAAAAAAAACATTGAAATGTACCAGACAAACAGTTGTAACACAACTCCTAAAATCTTTCTTGCAACAACCACACTGGCAAAGTGGGCTTTCTTTGCAAGTGATGCTGATGATCTTGCAATAAAAAGCATCTTGTTAACCTACGCACATAAATATACAAATAAATAAGCAGGTTTAACAAAATGAGTTTCCCTGATTATTAGCAATTAATTGTAATTGGAAGACAACTGATTTTAAATAGGCATCAAATTGCTGAGAATTATGAATTTAATATAAACAGAATATGACAATTATTTGAACTGATGTGCGTTGAAAATAACATGCTCCTGAAGTATTTTAGTAAGAACCCAAAAAAAAGCATTTTAAATTCAGCCAGATACTGTTAATCTTGCAGAAGCAGCAACGAAATCCTGACAGTGCTATTAATAACTGGCTGTGTCCTCATCATGACCTATTATGATACATGCTTAAAGCTGTTCAATCCAGCAGGTAAACATACAGCAATCCCCCTAAATCTAAAGAGTCTCTATGTGCATTTGTTACATACAAAATAAATAAATAAAAATATCAGTCTTCAAGGAACTTCAACATCCAAAGTGCCCGTTGAGGCATCATGGTATTCATTTGCAGTCGGAGTCGCAGTTGTTTGTCCAGATTGCACCGCAAACATCCAGATGGGGAGACCGTACCGGAATATCACCGTAAATCCCAGGTTGCAACCGCAAACCCCGTAATCTCATGTATCAAGAGTCATGTTATCCGTCTTTGCGCTCGGCACTGTTCCACGTTTCAAATGTACACAGGTTCAGACGCAGTGCAATTACAAAATAAAATCTAATCAATTAAAAAAAAAGTTTCCGTGAACTGTAACAGAAATACAGTATCAGTCTCGTAGCTGCCATTACAGTAACTTCTGATTGCTGTGTCTTGCAACTTTCGGAGGAGGGCGGCTTTTAAAAGCAGTTTGTTCATCTAGCCGAGCGAGCTATGTCTTTTCCTCGCGTTCTGTTTTCCGGCGAGTGATGTTGCGAGGCTTGATCTTCAAAGAAAGCTCCCACAATGCCTCTTCAGCTAGATGGTCACTGAAGTCGTTGAAGAAGGACACAATGTCGTCGTTGTGTTTGAGGTCATAATGCCTGGAAGAAATAGAAATACAAGTCACACAAAATGCTTCATTTGAAGCTGATAATTGTTTAAAATGTAAAAAAAAAAAATCCCATCTTAATGAGGAGACATCGGTTAATGGCAAGAACCAATAATGTCATAACCAAGTTTTTCACGATCCAATACAGTTCCAATAGATAGTTGAATATTTAGTTTTCACTCTGAATATGGAAGTTAAATGGATTATAAATGATGTTTCATGTTGTCCAAGTACTCACACTTGCTGGAAGCGTCTCATAGTGTCCAGGATATTGAACTGCTGCCAGCGTTTGGAAAAGTTTATCTTTCCATTAATGAGGTCAGGATTCCCAAGATGCACAAAAGTTAAGTCCTGGAGGATGAGACCTCTGTATTTTGTGAAAAAATAGGGAAGTTACACACAAAATATAACATTTTAATTGCAATATAAAATGTGTATTTTTTCTCTAAAGTCACCAATAGTTGTTTTTATGGAATATTGCAGTCAGTATTTATTATAAATGATATATCTGTGCACATTACTATTTTTTTAATTCATGTGTCTCGTAGGGCTACCCTTTTCTAGTTGACTAGTAGTCGTTAATTTAAGCGATTAATCAACTAATCGTGCATTTATATAAAGAGGCAATTAAAGGCTCATTATTATGATTTATGGCTTATTATGTATGGGGAGTATGTCTCTGGGAGTATGGGGTCCGGGGCCCCTTGCTTAGGGCTGTTTGGTCCCTGTACGACCAGAGCAGGAGCTTGGTCCGCATTGCCGGCAGCAAGTCGGACTTGTTCCCGGTGCATGTTGGACTCGGCAGGGCTGCCCTTTGTCACCGGTTCTGTTCATAATTTTATGGACAGAATTTCTAGGCGCAGCCAAGGGCCGGAGGGTGTCCGGTTTGGGAACCACATGATTTCGTCGCTGCTTTTTGCGGATGACGTTGTCATGTTGGCCTCCTCAGACCAGGACCTTCAGCGTGCACTGGGGCGGTTTGCAGCCGAGTGTGAAGCGGCCGGGATGAGAATCAGCACCTCCAAACCGAGGCCATGGTTCTCAGTCGGAAAAGGGTGGCTTGCCCACTTCAGGTTGGTGGAGAGTATTTGCCTCAGGTGGAGGAGTTCAGGTATCTTGGGGTCTTGTTCACGAGTGAGGGAAGGATGGAACGGGAGATTGACAGACGGATTGGTGCAGCTTCTGCAGTAATGCGGTCGATGTACCGGTCTGTCGTGGTGAAGAAGGAGCTGAGCTGTAAGGCGAAGCTCTCGATTTACCGGTCAATCTACGTTCCTACTCTCACCTATGGTCATGAGCTGTGGGTCATGACCGAAAGGACAAGATCCCGGATACAGGCGGCCGAAATGAGCTTTCTCCGCAGGGTTGCTGGGCGCTCCCTTAGAGATAGGGTGAGAAGCTCAGTTACTCGGGAGGAGCTCAGAGTAGAGCCGTTGCTCCTCCACATCGAGAGGAGCCAGTTGAGGTGGCTCGGGCATCTATTTCGGATGCCTCCTGGACGCCTTCCCGGGGAGGTGTTTCGGGCATGTCCCACCGGGAGGAGGCCCCGGGGAAGACCTAGGACACGCTGGAGGGATTATGTCTCCCGGCTGGCCTGGGAACGCCTCGGGGTTCCCCCGGAAGAGCTGGAGGAAGTGGCTAGGGAGAGGGAAGTCTGGCCGTCTCTGCTTAGACTGTTGCCCCCGCGACCCGGTCCCGGATAAGCGGAAGATAATGGATGGATGGATGGATGGATGGGCTTATTATGTGTGTGTCGTGAAAAAGCAGAAGGAAACTGTTTAAACATTTTAATAATATATGGATAATGCGTGTTTTCAGCTGCCAAGTCAACAATGCCAACTCGTCATCTCCACGGTGGACGCGCCTATATGCACATTTCATACGGATTATAAAATCTGAGATTATTTGTTTTCCACTTGAATTGGTTAATTTAAAAGTAGACATTTCAAGCTTTCTATAGATTTAAATTTTTGTGAGTTTACTGAGACCGAGACGGCAGAAAGCGCATCCTGATTGTTTTCATTATTTTTACAAAAGCACAACGTTTTGTCATTATTGTGAGTTTACAGAAATTAAAGTAGGCCCTTTACAGTTTGCATTACTCTTATCTATATGACAGAGTATTTTAAGTTAAATGCAAGTGATCACGCCGGCACCTGTATATATTCCTGCAGCAAGCACGCTCTCCACACAAACAGATATGTGCCTAATAATAGCGCACATTTATCTAGGTTAGCAAACTTGAAAAGTTGCTACTACTAACATGTTTCAAGTGATAAACCATATTTGAGGTCGATGAATGATAGGCGAATGTTTGGATTTCCTGCCGTTAACTATCTGTCCGTCACAGCCTGTGTGATTTCGCCACTTCCTATGGAGTTTTTTTTCCCTCCGACTAATAATTTTGGTCGACCAAGCATCTTCTAGTTGACTATTAGGGGGCAACCCTAGTGCCTCATAATCTTTAATCAAAGTATCTTCCTCTCCCTCTTGTTGCAGCAGCGTATTTATTGGCATGAATGCGGGACAACCTGTCACCCACATGAGATCGACCAATAGCAAACCACAACCATCCAATCAATTCCAGATGGACAAAGTCAAGTCCCGCCCTACATTTTATCTTGTTCGAAAAGCCATGCAAGCATTACATCACAATAAGGAAAGAAAAGACTAATCGCAACTTTCATTTCATGGCAACTTTAAATGTTTAACATGTCCTTACAGATACGGTATGCATGGAGGCTCCACATCCGCCAAAGCTGCTCTGTACGCCCGGAAGGAGGAGGAACTGTCAATTAAAGTGCAATATTCCTCCAAACCCTGTGAAGATAACAAAGTACTATGCCGATCAGCTGAGAACCAAAATAACAGAGAGACAGGGATGCACGGATGTGATTTACCTCTGACGTTTGCTTCTGCCATTCCAGTCTTCTGATAGGCGCTGAATCCAATGCTGATAATATTGCCAAGTAGGAGTTGAAGTTATTGAGTTTTCTTAAGTGCTAAAATACAAAAGGAACACAGTTTAAAGTTTTTTTTTAATAGAAATCAAGCCAATAAATCATTAGATTCAATTTGGAAGAATAAAATTAGTCCTTACCTTCATAATTTTGATGAACTTTAGAAGAAGTTTTTCCCTATCCTGGGCTTTCTCCTGCTGGATTATTAAGGACCGAACCCTTAAAAGGACAGATTAAAAATATATATAATATACTTTATACTCATTAACAAGTCCATAAATATTTTCTTCTCCATCAACATAAGACTTTAGGTACAAACTTATATTAAATCAATCAAGAAATCGCGTATAATTTAGGTGTGTTCAACATTTTTCACCATTTTAATTGTTTTCCATAGTTTAAATGGTCCTGCAGTGACCAATTTTTTTTTTTAGAAAACCAAATATACAATATAAACAGTATAAAATGGGCAGTTCTCACAGAATAAGCTATAATATGGACCAAACTTTATGCTGCAAGCCAAAAGTTTGATTTCAAAACTAGTTCTCTTTTTGCTACATTCACACTGTCGTCAGCTGACAATCACATTTACTTACAGGAGATTTGAAATGTCCCGTTCAAACAGCAACTTACAGTACCGTCTTGAATACTGTCTGTATGAATGTACAACGGGAGTCAAGCCCGTATTCTCTTACCAGTAACCATAGCGACAATGACCAAAGTAATTTCAAAGACAGAGACACAGCACAGGTTTTTTGAGAATACGGTTGAGAGTCCTGAAAATGTACAGGTGTGAGTTCGGTTATAGAATGCGGCTCTCTTCTCACTCCCGTAAATAACGGAACTGTGTGAATGTAACCGGACTCAAACATATTCTGTTGTTGTGTGAACACAGCCATAAACTACTGACGTTTCTTTTCTGAAGCGTTGATGGTTTTATACTAGCTTGAGAATCAGAGCATCATACCAGTATGACATGTTATTGAAGTGCTCTGTAAACTGGGTCAGATTGGGGCTCTTTTCTTCGTTCTGTTCCTTTGCCCAAAGTAACACCTCTGGGATCTGCAGACAGACATAAAAAAAATGTTGGAAAACTCTCAAATCTTTAAAGGTAGGAAGTGTGATGAATGACATAAGAGAAGCTGTACCTCTATCTTATAAAACAGCTCCGCATCAAGGAGAGTCAGTTGGTCTGCGATCTCATGACTACGGAAGTCATGCAGAGTGCCGGGCCTGGTAATAAATAGTCAAAATAAATTAAATTCACTCTGTCGATTTTTTAAAGAAACACTGAAAAAAAAAAAAACATGATTGAGGTGAGCATTACCTGGCAGCCACACCTCGTGCGGCCAGCGTTTTAAGGGAATTAGTGTACTGCAGTAATTTCTTCTGTTGGACTTTATCTAGGATGTTCTTGCGCAGAACCCGGGCCAGGGTGAGCTCTCCGTTACACAACAGACTGAACACAAGCTCCATGAGCTGCTTCAAGATGTCTTCTGTCAGTTCCACCAAACTGATGACATGCAAAAAAAGTGTTTTTACTCAAATAATGCTTCATGAGCAACAACAACACTTTCATAAGTCACTAGCAACATGAAACAGTAAATAACAACTAGCTTGAGGGGCACAATTCATTTGGAGATGAAAGCACATTTGAAATGTTTATGTTTGCTGAATTTTTGTGGCAAATATTTATATGTAGTTTTTTGTGATGTCATATTCATAGTTTTCAGTCACGTAACTGTCGCGGAGCCCTAGAGGGCAAAACAGCCATAGAACTGCAGCACAGCCTGTCAGTTTTCCATCTCAAAAACTAAAATATGTGAACAAGATGCAAGTTTTGGGCACTTGTGATTCATATACAGCACCTGCTGCAGTATTTCAATCACTAAAAACAGTAGAATGTTCTAAAATGTTTAAAGGGGTACTTCAGCACTGGGAAGATGAATGTGTATTTAAACATTTATGTAGTAGAAATGTGAAATTATTTTTGAATTTGGTGCCTTGGCTCATGTGGATGAAAGACAACAACTCCCAGAATGCACTTGCTTCACTGCCCTACGAGGCCACTCCCAAAGCCACTGCTACTGGTTCACTGGATCACTTGCCCACCGCGGCAACGCTCCTATCGTTGTTTTCATTTTCATAATAAAATTATTTAGTTCATTTAGAGAACAGACACTACAATTAAAAACTGAACGTGTCTGTTCAATATAATGTGAGTGAGCCGAGCGAGTGTCACAGCACAAACGCAGCAGGAGTCAGATTACATTCATCACGAGAGCGAAGAGCTGAGGTAAGCGCGTGTTCAGTCTGGCGTGTTATCAGATCATGCCTATGGAAGCTTAACTTTCATAGAGCATTCAAATATATTACCATAGCACGATCATTCGAATATATTAGCGGATTTCTACTGATACAAAGCTTAATGCTAAATCACTGAAGCATCCCTTTAACGTGAAAAACACTTACGGTGGGTTGCACCAATAATTAAGCAAAGTTTAATGCTAATCAAGGATTTGTTGATCTGGGTTTTATTTTAAATCGAGTTGTGTTGCACCACTTCATTTTAAACACAGATTAAATACGTAGAAAGACCGTTAGAATTAAAGGGCTGATCATGCAGCATAGGTGGAGGGTGAACAACCTACGTCAGGCTAAGATGCTTAATCGGTGCAACCCATGCCTTAATATACTAAAACAGTGATATTATAAGATCAAATCAGTTTTCACCTTTTTAATGATGCATACTAGGCTATATACAGGCTAGCAGATGAGCCCAGAATATGAACACAACGCGTTTTTATAATGGATTTCAACGGAAAAAACGCTTAACGAGATACCTTGTGTTGTATTTATATTCATCTGCTTGCCTGCAAAAAATATGCATCATCAATAAGGTGTTTATTGAATTTGGTCTTTTAATATCACTGTCTTACTACATTAGTACTTATACAAACCTGGTAAAAATGACTGGTGGTCAGTGGAAAAGCCTTGTTTTGCCCTCCAGGTGGGCGATCCTATAAGAGTGTGACGTCACGTGAAAACTATGAATTGGCCTACAAGTAAATAGTGTGGAGTAACTGCATCAGTGTCTTCAGATATTTATATAATGTGGCCCCACAATGGTGTTTGTAAAGTGTGTATGTCCCATAATTGAGTTCCAGCTCACCAAAGCTCATCCACGACCCGCACCAGCACGAAGAAAGTGTTTTTACTAGCTCGTTGTTTGATGGTGTCGGAGCTGAGAGAAAATCTGGTAAATGTGTTCAGAGTTAAGGGCAAAAAGAAGTTTGGAGTGGAAAAAGGAAAGGAATGCAAAGATTTAAAGATTTACCACCCTGAGAAAGGATATCTATAGCGGAGCTTTTTAATGAGGTCCTCTGGGGTTAGAAATGTTCGGTATGTGGTCAAGAAAGCTTCACAGTATAAAACTCGATCTACAAAAGAAAACAAAATACATTTATTTAATCATAATTATAGGTCAAGATTTAGGAATGTGAACTAGATTAAACAAATATGAAAAAATACACTACAGTAAAAACAGTAATAGTGTAATATATTTTAAAATGCTATTTATTATTGTGATGGCAAAGCTGAACTTTTAGCAGTCATTACTCCAGTCTTCAGTGTCACATGATCCTTCAGAAATCATTCTAATATGCTGATTTGATGCTCAACAAACATTTCCTATTATTATCAATAGGGCTGGGTATTGACACAAATTTCACAATTCAATTTCCATTCGCAAGCTTTCGATTCGATTCAGATTTTTCGATCAGATTCAGTAGTTTACAAACATTTAAATGGTGGCAGTCATAAAAACTTGACAGATTTATTCAAACATGCATTAATATTGAAGAACATTAAAAATAATAATCAGTGTAATATGGTGCATATATTTATCAAAATGCTCATCTCTAGAGTAAATTTTTTTTGCTGACTAACGAGTTTATGGACACTGCATAAGGTTTTTCTGAGGTACATGTGACTTTATGTGACACTGTTTACAAGCTGTTTTATTGACGTCTTTCTGAGGTTGAAACACTGATCGGGCGATTACATGAGACATGATACGGATTTTGGGATTTAAGAATCGATATCGGTTTGTAAAAAAGAGGATTGATTAAAATCAAGAAATCAATATTATTATAATATTATCAATATAGCCCTAATTATCAATGTTGAAAATAGTTGGTGCTTAAGACTTTTATAATGTACTTTACATCTGCACATTATAAAAGTCTTTACCTGTCACGTTTGATCAATTTAAAGTGTTCTACCTGAATGAAAGTATTATAGTTTTTTTTTCTTTTCTTTTTTTTTACAAACCCGATTCCAAAAAAGTTGGGACACTGTACAAATTGTGAATAAAAAAGGAATGCAATAATTTACAAATCTCATAAACTTATATTTTATTCACAATAGAATATAGATAACATATCAAATGTTGAAAGTGAGACATTTTGAAATGTCATGCCAAATATTGGCTCATTTTGGATTTCATGAGAGCTACACATTCCAAAGAAGTTGGGACAGGGAGCAATAAGAGGTCGGAAAAGTTAAATGTACATATAAGGAACAGCTGGAGGACCAATTTGCAACTTATTAGGTCAATTGGCAACATGATTGGGTATAAAAAGAGCCTCTCAGAGTGGCAGTGTCTCTCAGAAGTCAAGATGGGCAGAGGATCACCAATTCCCCCAATGCTGCGGCCAAAAATAGTGGAGCAATATCAGAAAGGAGTTTCTCAGAGAAAAACTGCAAAGAGTTTGAAGTTATCATCATCTACAGTGCATAATATCATCCAAAGATTCAGAGAATCTGGAACAATCTCTGTGCGTAAGGGTCAAGGCCGGAAAACCATACTGGATGCCGTGATCTTCGGGCCCTTAGACGGCACTGCATCACATACAGGAATGCTACTGTAATGGAAATCACAACATGGGCTCAGGAATACTTCCAGAAAACATTGTCGGTGAACACAATCCACCGTGCCATTCACTGTTGCCGGCTAAAACTCTATAGGTCAAAAAAGAAGCCATATCTAAACATGATCCAGAAGCGCAGGCGTTTTCTCTGGGCCACGGCTCATTTAAAATGGACTGTGGCAAAGTGGAAAACTGTTCTGTGGTCAGTTCAAGTTCTTTTTGGAAAACTGGGACGCCATATCATCCGGACTAAAGAGGACAAGGACAACCCAGGTTGTTCTCAGCGCTCAGTTCAGAAGCCTGCATCTCTGATGGGATGGGGTTGCATGAGTGCGTGTGGCATGGGCAGCTTACACATCTGGAAAGGCACCATCAATGCTGAAAGGTATATCCAAGTTCTAGAACAACATATGCTCCCATCCAGACGTCGTCTCTTTCAGGGAAGACCTTGCATTTTCCAACATGACAATGCCAGACCACATACTGCATCAATTACAACATCATGGCTGCGTAGAAGAAGGATCCGGGTACTGAAATGGCCAGCCTGCAGTCCAGATCTTTCACCCATAGAAAACATTTGGCTCATCATAAAGAGGAAGATGAGACAAAGAAGAACTAAGACAGTTGAGCAACTAGAAGCCTGTATTAGACAAGAATGGGACAACATTCCTATTCCTAAACTTGAGCAACTTGTCTTGTCAGTCCCCAGACGTTTGCAGACTGTTATAAAAAGAAGAGGGGATGCCACACGGTGGGAAACATGGCCTTGTCCCAACTTTTTTTGAGATGTGTTGATGCCATGAAATTTAAAATCAATTTATTTTTCCCTTAAAATTATACATTTTCTCAGTTTAAACATTTGATATGTCATCTATGTTGTATTCTGAATAAAATATTGAAACTTCCACATCATTGCATTCTTTTTTTATTCACAATTTGTACAG
This sequence comes from Paracanthobrama guichenoti, assembly GCA_018749465.1. Taxonomy (NCBI): domain Eukaryota; kingdom Metazoa; phylum Chordata; class Actinopteri; order Cypriniformes; family Gobionidae; genus Paracanthobrama; species Paracanthobrama guichenoti. The sequence continues at coordinate 852,574 of CM031950.1, read as the reverse complement.
TGTCCCAACTTTTTTGGAATCGGGTTTGTAAATCTTGATTGAAAACTTTTGAACAATCATTAAAAAGCAACATTTTGAATCCCCTAGTTTAAAACATTTGCTGTTGTATCAATAAATATTGAACACAAAATAACTGACTCCCTCAGATTAGAAGGGATTATTCTTACCTTTGCGATCTGTTTCAGTGGCATGAACTAATAAAATATCGCCTGATCCAGCTCTGACATCAGGGCCGTCATCGTTCTGAAAAAAAAAACAGATTAGGATTATGCGGTTTTCAACAAGCAGGTCAAAGGTAGAGCTTTTCATGTGATCAGCTCCTAAACATAACTTCTTGGAGGGATGTGCAAAATTATATTTTCAAAATCTACTAGTCAGTGGCTCAATGACCAGTTGGACTTTGGGAAGCCCCATATAATTAGGGTCAACTGACCCCAATTAGACACATGTTGAGATGTCAGGATGTTTCATTTCAAGGCATGTTCTTGTGTTCAAAGACAAACTGGAACAAGATAAAGCAAGCCAGCTCATTAGAGTCATACATTTCATGTCTTATGAGTACGAGTAGTCCACTTATTAACTTATGTATTCTTTCAGGGGATATGCTCTCTGCAGTAGGTCTTGACCTTGCAGTGTGAACAACAGTATTTCACATGGGGTTGACCACAGCGGCACTGCAGCGGCTTTGAGTCATAGGCAGAGGGCAGCAGAGAGCACACTATTACTCAACTATCATTACAACAAGCAATATAAATCAAGATATAAACTTCTAAAACTTGGCATTTCTGTACATGTGCAACACCTTACACACAGGTTTTACCTCTTGCTTTAGTGTTATGTGAGACATGATCTCATCATGGTCTATCAGGGAGAGCTTGTCCACCTCTTCAGAGGTCAACTCTGAGTCCACACACTTCTGCTTCCAGCTGTGGATGAGAGGATAGGTAAATCAAAAAATAAAAATAAATCCAAAACATGGAAGGCAATTGCATTTTTCTGGTGAGAGACAAACATATCAGATTTTTTTTCAAAAGATGAACAACAAATGAGAGAGGATACAAAGTTGTGGGCTGAAGCATTTCTTTAAAGCAAATGAACATTACCCCTCTCTGTCGGCTGGGTCTTTACTGTGTTCTGACACTGAGTCCTGAAGTGAGTCCTCAGCACCACAAGAAGAGTCCTGGGAATGACAGAAAAAATATTTAAAGGCCTATCACTGCACCCATACAAGAACATGGTGAAAAACGAGATGTCACTGGCAAAGTGCTTCACCAGAACAGGACAGTTGGGTTTTACATCTTAATAAGATGCAAAATAAAGAGAAGAGCACAAGGCAATAGTTCTGCATTACACAAAACATTCAACACAAGATTAGGGCATATTAATGACACATTATAATATAGTGAAGTCACCATCACTCAATAACTATACACTACCGTTCAAAAGTTTAGGGTCAGTAAGATTTTTGTTTGTGATTTTTTAATGTCTTAAGCTCACCAAGACTGCATTTATTTGATCAAAAACAGTAATATTGTACAATACTATTACAATTTAAAATCACTGTCTATTTGAATATACACTCACCTAAAGGATTATTAGGAACACCATACTAATACTGTGTTTGACCCCCTTTCGCCTTCAGAACTGCCTTAATTCTATGTGGCATTGATTCAACAAGGTGCTGAAAGCATTCTTTAGAAATGTTGGCCCATATTGATAGGATAGCATCTTGCAGTTGATGGAGATTTGTGGGATGCACATCCAGGGCACGAAGCTCCCGTTCCACCACATCCCAAAGATGCTCTATTGGGTTGAGATCTGGTGACTGTGGGGGCCATTTTAGTACAGTGAACTCATTGTCATGTTCAAGAAACTAATTTGAAATGATTCAAGCTTTGTGACATGGTGCATTATCCTGCTGGAAGTAGCCATCAGAGAATGGGTACATGGTGGTCATAAAGGGATGGACATGGTCAGAAACAATGCTCAGGTAGGCCGCAGCATTTAAACGATGCCCAATTGGCACTAAGGGGCCTAAAGTGTGCCAAGAAAACATCCCCCACACCATTACACCACCACCACCAGCCTGCACAGTGGTAACAAGGCATGATGGATCCATGTTCTCATTCTGTTTTATGCCAAATTCTGACTCTACCATCTGAATGTCTCAACAGAAATTGAGACTCATCAGACCAGGCAACATTTTTCCAGTCGTCAACTATCCAATTTTGGTGAGCTTGTGCAAATTGTAGCCTCTTTTTCCTATTTGTAGTGGAGATGAGTGGTACCCGGTGGGGTCTTCTGCTGTTGTAGCCCATCCGTCTCAAGGTTGTGCGTGTTGTGGCTTCACAAATGCTTTGCTGCATACCTCGGTTGTAACGAGTGGTTATTTCAGTCAAAGTTGCTCTTCTATCAGCTTGAATCAGTCGGCCCATTCTTCTCTGACCTCTAGCATCAACAAGGCATTTTCACCCACAAGACTGCCGCATACTGGATGTTTTTCCCTTTTCACACCATTCTTTGTAAACCCTAGAAATGGTTGTGCGTGAAAATCCCAGTAACTGAGCAGATTGTGAAATACTCAGACTGGCCCGTCTGGCATCAACAACCATGCCACACTCAAAATTGCTTAAATCACCTTTCTTTCCCATTCTGACATTCAGTTTGGAGTTCAGGAGATTGTCTTGACCAGGACCACACCCCTAAATGCGTTGAAGCAACTGCCATGTGATTGGTTGATTAGATAATTGCATTAATGAGAAATTGAACAGGTGTTCCTAATAATCCTTTAGGTGAGTGTATTTTAATATTCCTGTGATGCAAAGCTGAATTTCCAGCATCATTACTCCTGTCTTCAGTGTCACATGATCCTTCAGAAATCATTCTAATTTGATGATTTGCTGCTCAAGAAAAAAGGAAAAAGAAAAAGGCAGCTGATTAATATTTTTGTGGAAGCCGTGGTACTTTTTTTTTCAGGATTCTTTGATGAATATAAAGTTCAAAAGAACAGCATTTATTTGGAATAGACATTTTCTGAAACCATGTAAAAGTTTTTGATCAACTTAATACATCCTTGCTGAATATAAGTATTTTTTTTTTTACATTACTGTCCCAAAACATTTAAAATGTAGTAATATAAATATACATATATACACACACAAACATATATACATCAATAAATATTTTTAAAAGCAGCTTTACACACTTTACACAGTTCATTCCCACTTTATTCAAAAAATATTTATTTGGCACTAATAGCTTTGGTGTAAAAAATTTGAAAATGTTCACATATTCTCGATTTTTTGGTCATAATTTTGCAGAGATGTAATGCTGACTGTAACATTGCAAGTCAGCTTTCTGTAAAATCGGGCGACCTACTTTGGGATAAATCTGATGATCTGTTAAGAGGTTTAATAACTCCTGCTTCAATTGCAGGTTTTAGCTTTGAAAAGCACACAATCATCAAATCAACAATTCCTCTTTTCAGTTCTTGAATTCTATCAGAGTAACTCGATTTCACAACAACGTCTGCATACAAAGTAATCTAAACACTACTGGCCTTTTTATTTGGTTTAATCCTTCACTTGACAGTTAAATTCTATCAATATAGAGCAGGATTTTGAATGTTACTGTGGGCAGGGCCACCTAGAACAGCGTCATAGTTGGTTAAGACAAAACTCAGCTTAACGTGCAAAAAAATTCTTGTTTGTCGCTTTTGGATACTTGTGTCTTGGCAGCAAGTGTTACGCAAAATTTACAATTAAAAAGTTGCATGATGCAAAGCCAAGCAGTACAGTCACAAACAGCACAAGCGCAGCATGAGGGGACCGGCATGTTGGCTGCAACCGCTGACATGCTGTTACTTACTCCATTGGAGAGAGTCACATCTCCATTGGCTTGGTTGGATGAATACAGATTGACGTACTCACCCTCCCCACCTTCATCATTAGCACTTTCGCTCTACAGGAAAACAAGAGGGAGGACAGCACAAGCATTGGCAGGCATCAAGAGTAAAGGTGTGGTTTGGAGATAATGCCCACAAGGCTGAAGAACAGCTGAAATAAACTATCAGAGGGAGCCACTATTGCTTTGGTGCGCCTGAAAACAAAAGGACACTTGGTAGCAAAGCAAGGAACTGCATGACCAGTGCCCGGAAACTTGGCAAGAGGCTGTGCATTAAAGTGATATTACTATATGAAGTTGAAGACATCAAATATTCAATACACGTTCACATTTATTCATTACTATCAATCACAATAAACAAATCTTCCACCAAATAAAATAGTTTATTATCCTAACACAGTGTCTAAACTGGAAGCAAGCAACATTTATCATGCAATAAAACTCTATTGCTTCCATTATAAATCAACATTGCTGACTATATTACAAGTGTATTGACGTCAGACTGTTGAGTAGACAGCTTCATCAATTATAATATGAGCAGTCCTGTTTCCTGTCCCAACAAGCTACACGCTTCCACTGTTGAGTCCACTAATGTAATAGGGAGAGTAAATATTTCCTGACAATTTGGTGTAATTACAATTTTATTTTATTTTATTTTATACTGTTTAATTCAATTTGATTATTGCAGTAGTTACTTATTATTTTTTTGATATGGTGGATTTTTATGAGTGAAAATATTTTAAATGCATGCTAAAAATCTATTTACTGTAGCTTTTAACTAGCAAACGACTTCTGAAGCATTCTATGTATTATGATTTCTTTCATTATTACTTGGTTTCAATTTCAATCTTTTGTTATGCATTTTATGTATATTAATTTTATATTTTATTATTATGGGTTTTGCATCCATTGTGGGTTTTATCTTTAATTTTACTGTATGCTATATTATGGTATTTTTATCTGTTTTCATGTGCTTTTTGTAATGTAAAGGACTTTAAGCTGCATTTATTGTATGAAAGGAGCTATACAAATGACATTTGTATTATTACTATTATTATAAATAATTTTATTTTGTGTCATGAATGAAAACATATTGGTAGTATTATTCTAATTTTAATAATGATTAAAATATTATCATATTTAATAATAATAAATATTATTAATAATAATAATTATATTAAAAAAAAAAAGCAACAAAAATTATAAATAAACTACTATTATCATCATCATCATCATCATCATTAAATATTTATCAAAATTAAAAAACTGATCCATTGAATCATTGCCACTCCTATCTAATACAAAATCAAAAAGAAAAAAGGGACACAATAAAACTGCGGTCAACCTTGAAACTGATGACCTATATTTAGTAGTCTTTTTTTCCAATCAGAGGTATTGAAAAGAGTTCCCTGTCATTCGGTAGACTTAGTCAGAGGGCACAGCTCAGCAGACAACATCCTAACAGGCAGCTCAGTCACCTAACAGTGGGGAACCCGCCGAGTCCCTGCGGGATGATGCGTGTTTAACCTGAGCTTTTCAGCAGGTCACAGTTGCAGGACCCCCGTGTGGTACATGCCTTTGACTCTTTAGATCACCCTCACCGAAGGCTAGAGACATGGGGGGAAAATCACTCAACCTTAACAAGGCAGTGCCATCATTAACTGAGGCTGTGAACTATTCATTGCCTACAGGCTACAGCACCTGTGATTCATGTGAGCTATTATGAACATGTTTCCTCTTGTAGCCGCAGGCACACACACCTACATAGGAGTCAATAATTAGACAATCAGCAGTGTTTGTATATTTGTGCTACTTCTCAGCATGTGAAGATGAATTGAAAAACTACAGAATCATAACTGCAGTGCTTGCAAGGCTGTGTATGGAATTAAACCTCTACAGCTGGTTCCTAAAACATCAACACTATTCTTTTGCTGCATTGCTATTTCTTTAATATTATGCTTTAAAGAAGATGTTAAAGACTTTATTAGTTACAAAGAGACAAGGAAAACACGTTAGAGGCCAGCGAAAGGCAGCCGAGACTCACCATAGTGACAGGCAGTGAGCCCTGGCGGTTCAGAGAGGAGTTAGATGCAGAAAGGCTGAGAGCGGTTTCGGTCTCACCAGGGCCAGGCCCGGACGCACACTGCTGCAGCTGACATGACAGAGAGGAGGAAGAGGAGGAGGAAGGAGACGCAGAGTGTGAGGAAGCCTAAAGGGAAGAGAAGAGTGGAGGAAGGAAGGAAGGAAGAGAAAAAAGCCCGTGATTCATGCACAGTGTAGATTTCTGAGCAGATGTGAGCTGAATGGAGAAACAGACCATAGTCAGAGTAGACGAAATATTAAATGTGTTATGCAAATGAAACTGTTTAAAACATGGTTTGTGAAAATTAGACCTTAAAGCCCTATCTGGAAGCTATTTTAATCTACTCAGACTAAAAGTCTACTGTGCAGCAGAAAAGAGCAACGTTATGTGAAAGAACTGAACTGTGAAGGTGTAAAATATTGAGACAAAGGCTTCTACTTTTTGCCTGGTAACTGCTTATGCTTGCTAATCAGAGTGTGGGAACAAAAACAGGAAATTACTAAGACTAAAAGCAAAAATAAATGGCTGAACTTGAGCATAATATAGCTACTTGCACTTAAGGTTATTTTATACCTGAGCTCAAAGCTCTAAGCAACACACCTTGGTGAATCCTTCTGCTCAGTCACGTGGAATGAGAGAAAAAACAGTGGAAACCGAGTCAAATGAAATGAGGTAGATGGGTTAGCAAGACAAGAATGAGAACAAAAGCAACAATAGCACAAAACATTAAAACAGTTGCTTTCCTTGCTTTAAACGGCAACTTGGAAGCCATGAAAGTCATGAATATATGAATATACATATATACACTGGTCAGGCATAACATTATGTCCAAAACAGGAACCTCATGGACTCCAGTAGACATTAGCATTAACAGCATTAACTTCTTGAACAACCTGAGCTACAGTAGCTCGTCTGTTTGCTCGACAGCCTTCGCTCCCCACGTGCATCAATGAGCCTTGGCCGTCCATGTCGTCGGTTCACCACTGTTCCTTCCTTGGACCTCTTTTGATAGATATTGACCACTGCAGACCGGGAACACCCCACAAGAGCTGCTGTTTTGGAGATGCTCTGCCCCAGTTGTCTAGCCATCACAATTTGGCCCTCATAAAACTCGCTCAAATCCTTACGCTTACCCATTTTTCCTGCTTCTAACACATCAACTTTGAGGACAAAATGTTCACTTCTGCCTAATATATCCAACCCACTAACAGGTGACGCGATGAAGAGATGATCAGTGTTGTTCAGTTCACATGTCAGTGGTCATAATGTTATGCCTGATATTCTCTCTCTCTCTCTCTCTTTATATATATATATATATATATATATATATATACACACACACACATACATATATATATACATATATACACACACACACACATACATATACACTCACCTAAAGGATTATTAGGAACACCATACTAATACTGTGTTTGACCCCCTTTCGCCTTCAGAACTGCCTTAATTCTACGTGGCATTGATTCAACAAGGTGCTGAAAGCATTCTTTAGAAATGTTGGCCCATATTGATAGGATAGCATCTTGCAGTTGATGGAGATTTGTGGGATGAACATCCAGGGCTCGAAGCTCCTGTTCCACCACATCCCAAAGATGCTCTATTGGGTTGAGATCTGGTGACTGTGGGGGCCATTTTAGTACAGTGAACTCATTGTCATGTTCAAGAAACCAATTTGAAATGATTCAAGCTTTGTGACATTGTGCATTATCCAGCTGGAAGTAGCCATTAGAGAATGGCCTAAAGTGTGCCAAGAAAACATCCCCCACACCATTACACCACCACCACCAGCCTGCACAGTGGTAACAAGGCATGATGGATCCATGTTCTCATTCTGTTTACGCCAAATTCTGACTCTACCATCTGAAAGTCTCAACAGAAATCGAGACTCATCAGACCAGGCAACATTTTTGGTGAGCTTGTGCAAATTGTAGCCTCTTTTTCCTATTTGTAGTGGAGATGAGTGGTACCCGGTGGGGTCTTCTGCTGTTGTAGCCCATCCGCCTCAAGGTTGTGCGTGTTGTGGCTTCACAAATGCTTTGCTGCATACCTCGGTTATAACGAGTGGTTATTTCAGTCAAAGTTGCTCTTCTATCAGCTTGAATCAGTCGGCCCATTCTCCTCTGACCTCTAGCATCAACAAGGCATTTTCACCCACAGGACTGCCGCATACTGGATGTTTTTCCCTTTTCACACCATTCTTTGTAAACCCTAGAAATGGTTGTGCATGAAAATCCCAGTAACTGAGCAGATTGTGAAATACTCAAGACCGGCCCGTCTGGCACCAACAACTATGCCATGCTCAAAATTGCTTAAATCACCTTTCTTTCCCATTCTGACATTCAGTTTGGAGTTCAGGAGATTGTCTTGACCAGGACCACACCCCTAAATGCATTGAAGCAACTGCCATGTGATTGGTTGATTAGATAATTGCATTAATGAGAAACTGAACAGGTGTTCCTAATAATCCTTTAGGTGAGTGTGTGTATATATACACACACACACACACACACACACATCAAATTTGAACCCATTTATAACCATATACAAATTTCAACTAAACAGTCATGCCCATTCTCTAACCCTCTAACCCTTGGATTATACAACCATTTCTGTTGTGCCTTCAAGACTTCTATGTAAATTCCCTCTTTACATGTGAAATTAGATACAGTGTCTTGCTGCCTCTTTCTCACTCATGTTTCAAATTTTCATTTTCTCCAATAGGTCCTATATACTTCATCATTTATTAGATGTAAAAATGTCCCATTCTTTAAAAAAAACTGCATCACCGGATCAAAAAACAAAACAAGTTTCCGTTCTAAAATGGGTCACAAAAATGACCAGGGACCTTGTTAAAAATAAACTTCAGTCGCTTGTTTCTAATGTTGGAACGCTAAAAAAGGATATGTAGAGTGGCAGGTTCTACACTCAGCCAGGAAGAGTGCAAGATTTGAAGGAAGTTACCACATTTGAGTTGTTCTTCACAGGCTTTAGCTGAATAAACATCAGACATGTTCACGCAACACACAATGAGGAAATAGATGACACTGATCGCCTAAGGCAACACTTGAACTTCACTTAGATTAACAGAGAATGAATACACTGTGCCATAAGCAACTTAATACAAGTAACCTAATACTGTGACGCTATGGGAAATATAATACCGCTACCATTGTGATTAACAGTGACTGTCAGTAGAAAGGAAAACATTGCATCAACATCTAGGGATGTGAGAATGAGACAGACGTATGTGTACAACATGTGTGGGCGCAGCACTGACAGCAGTGATCTAGCTCTCACCAGTTGTCTCTGTTTGGGTGGCAGCGCTGGTGGAGGGAGGGTCTCGTCACTGCTGCTGAAGGAGTCACTGAGGCCATACACTTCCTGAAAGCGCTTCCTATTGCGCTGCTCATAAATGCTTTCGCTCTGCGGCGTCTGGTAGAAAACAGAAGGCAGCGGCTCGGAATAGTCCTCCATAAACTGCATGTACTTCAGGACTGCGGGCAGATGAGGCAAAAAGTAAATAGGTTAAATTAACACACAGGTGCTAAACGCTAGCACATGCATTAAGAGGTCAAAGGTTAGGATGCCAAGAGGCTCTGAACAGTGAGAGACTGAGAGTGTGAGAGAGTGTGAGAGTGTGACACTTCACACTTTACATCACAATCATGCATGGTGTGTGTTCAGCATTCTATTCTGTTTATTCTGAAATTAATCAGAATTTGGCCATATTGTATGCATTTTGTAAATGAATACTGATGATTATTAATATTCTGATAACTAGAATGAATCTGTATAAGACAGTTGGTATATGCATGTACTAATCAAAATTAAATTATGGTTAAATTAAGACTCTGCATATATATTAGAATGATTTCTGAAGGATCATGTGACACTGAAGACTGGAGTAATGATGCTGAAATTTCAGCTTTGCATTACAGGAATAAATTACATTTTAAAATATATTCAAACAGAAAAGTTTTTTTTTTTTTTTTTTTTTTTTTTTTTTTTTTTAATAATATTTCACAATATTACCGTTTATTTTTAATAAAATAAATGCAGCCTTGGTGTAGAGGATTAAATTACAAAATATATTCACATATTTATACTTAAAGTATTTGATGAATAGTAATATTACTATACTAAAACTACTAACTAGTTGTAATATTTATTTTTACATATACATATACACACATATATACACATATACATATATACATATATATACATATATATACATACATACATATATATATATATATATACATATATATATATATATATATTATATATATATATATATATATATATATATATATATATATATATATATATATATATATATATATATATATATATATATATATATATATACACACACACACACACACTCACCTAAAGGATTATTAGGAACAGCATACTAATACTGTGTTTGACCCCCTTTCACCTTCAGAACTGCCTTAATTCTACGTGGCATTGATTCAACAAGGTGCTGAAAGCATTCTTTAGAAATGTTGGCCCATATTGATAGGATAGCATCTTGCAGTTGATGGAGATTTGTGGGATGCACATCCAGGGCACAAAGCTCCCGTTCCACCACATCCCAAAGATGCTCTATTGGGTTGAGATCTGGTGACTGTGGGGATCATTTTAGTACAGTGAACTCATTGTCATGTTCAAGAAACCAATTTGAAATGATTTGAGCTTTGTGACATGGTGCATTATCCTGCTGGAAGTAGCCATCAGAGAATGGGTACATGGTGGTCGTAAAGGGATGGACATGGTCAGAAACAATGTTCAGGTAGGCTGTGGCATTTAAACGATGCCCAGTTGGCACTAAGGGGCCTAAAGTGTGCCAAGAAAACATCCCCCACACCATTACACCACCACCACCAGCCTGCACAGTGGTAACAAGGCATGATGGATCCATGTTCTCATTCTGTTTACGTCAAGTTCTGACTCTACCATCTGAATGTCTCAACAGAAGTCGAGACTCATCAGACCAGGCAACATTTTTCCAGTCTTCAACTGTCCAATTTTGGTCAGCTTGTGCAAAATTGTAGCCTCTTTTTCCTATTTGTAGTGGAGATGAGTGGTACCCGGTTGGGTCTTCTGCTGTTGTAGCCCATCCGCCTCAAGGTTGTGCGTGTTGTGGCTTCACAAATGCTTTGCTGCATACCTCGGTTGTAACGAGTGGTTATTTCAGTCAAAGTTGCTCTTCTATCAGCTTGAATCAGTCGGCCCATTCTCCTCTGACCTCTAACATCAACAAGGCATTTTCTCAACAGGACTGCCGCATACTGGATGTTTTTCCCTTTTCACACCATTCTTTGTAAACCCTAGAAATGGTTGTGCATGAAAATCCCAGTAACTGAGCAGATTGTGAAATACTCAGACCGGCCCGCCTGGCACCAACAACCATGCCACGCTCAAAATTGCTTAAATCACCTTTCTTTCCCATTCTGACATTCAGTTTTGAGTTCAGGAGATTGTCTTGACCAGGACCACACCCCTAAATGCATTGAAGCAACTGCCATGTGATTGGTTGATTAGATAATTGCATTCATGAGAAATTGAACAGGTGTTCCTAATAATCTTTTAGGTGGTGTGTGTGTATATATATATATATATATATATATATATATATATATATATATATATATATATATATATATATATATATATATATATATATATATATATATATATATATATATATCGCCAAAAATTGTATACATAGTAGGTGCATGTCCTAAATAGAATATGACAATTACCAAAAGGCTTAAACACAAAATGGACATGTAAACATAGTCACTGTAATTCAAATCGATTTTAAAAGAGAAAAACTCTAAGCATACTCTGTGTAGCCTCACATAACCTCTTGTGTCAAACCACTCAGTTCATGTGAGGATTATGACATGATTCAAAATCCCCTCCCCTCCAAACAAGAGTCTTTTAGCAAGAGCTCATTTCCTGCCGGCTTGGGTGAGGCCTTGAACTGTATTCAGCCAGAGATTTCTTCAACAATGGCATTATTCCATCTGACCTCACACTAAAGGTGACATCACTGTTTCCCAACCCCTACCCAACACTGAGGGGGCTTTACAGAGAAAAACTAGTGAAAAACTGGCTTTGCCATACTGCGTCATACATTGCACACATTACACAAGGAATTAGTAAACTGTGAAAACGGCTTAGTCTGAAGACCAACAGAAAAGCCAGGGCTCAAAGTATTTTTTTGATCATTGTACTGTTGTTTTAATGTTGACATGAAAATAAAATTCACCCGATTTTCTAAATCCATGTTACTAATCTTAATGTGATTGATTTAACTGAGCATACGGTTAATCTTTTAATTTTTTAATCGATCTAATAATTTCTTTCTGGTAATGTATGCTGCACTTCACCAATCAATTTGTCCATATAAACCCGCCCCTTTATACGACTGCAACTGACTGGAAGCTTGCGTTCATATCCGCCTCTATCCAATCAACAACTGATAGATAGTACCAAGACCCTGACCTACATTGTTTTTTCAATAATCCATTTCACCTGAATGTACATCAAAACATGGAAGAAAAGATCTATTGTGACTGAAATTCTTCAGCAATTCAAATATTTACATTTTTTAATTCAACCTGTTGATACAGGAAAGTATGGAGGCTTGTTTCACATAGGAAAAAAAACAAAAACAAAAAAAAAAAGGTAATTGCGACTTTTGCCACAATGAAAAAAAAATTCTCAATTGAGTTTACATCAATTAATTCTGACTTTTTTGTCCGTGAATTGTGAGAAATGTGAGATATAAACTCAACAGCGATTTATAAAGTCAGAATTGCGAGATATAAACTTCTGAGAAATGAAGTCGCAATTGTGAGAGAAAAAAATCTCAGAATTGTGAGAAATAAACTCAGCGAGTCCTAATTCTGAGAAAATAAGTATTTTATATAAAAGTATTTTATTTTATATCTTACAATTCTGACTTTATAACTCGCAATTGCTTGATCATATCTTGCAAATCCTTTGCCTTTGTTTTGGACAGGACAGTATAGAGAATTGACAGGAAGCAAAGTGGGAGAGTAGAAGGAGATGTGACTGGTAAAGAACCACAATACCGGAGGAATCTGTGCTACATGTCAGAGCGCTTCCACAAGTCTTCCTAACCCAGTGATTAGCTACCCTCCAAACAACACATCTGAATTTCTCATACTCACTATGCCGACTCTTCTTCTCCGGCAGGGGCGGAGGGCTCTGAGGGATCTGTGCGTTCTCAGCGGGCCCGAAGTTTCCCATGAATACTCCAGGGTTTGAGGGTGGCATCGAAGCGAAGAGGGGGAAGGGTGGGGTCTGCATGTCCTCATCTGGAACGTTGTCATATTGAGAGTACAGTCGTTCCACCTGAGGCGGAGGGGGACGCCGTTCCTTCTTCGGGAGAGCGGGTGGCATCGACTGAAACTGAACAGGGGAGGAGGATGATTCGTGGTGAGACTCAGGGAGCGGGCTCAGACAACCCCCCGTGTGTGTGGGAGGGATCTGGTCGATGCTAGACAGGTCCTGATGCAGGAAGTCATAGTCGGGGTCGTAACTCTCTGCTGTGTCTAAGTAAACAAGGGGACAAGATAAAACTCCATAAATATATTTAAACCACTCTAGTGTAGCTGACAAGCTACTGTTTCAAAGTAGCTTTCCCAATAATGATTTAAACACTCACCTAGAGTCTCACAGCTGGTGTTACGAGAGCACTGTCCACTGTCCTGCTCCAAAGAGGACAGTTGTTCATCTGACTTGCTCAATATGCCGATGCTTCCACATGGGGAGAGTCTTGGCGATTCCCCTCCATAGGAGTGACTACCTCCTGAAAAACGCCTTTGTAAGGCATCTGCCTCATATTCCTTTAGGTGAAAATAAGAACAGGTAACCTCAAGATACAATCCATCGTTAAATACTCCCTGTTGAATGTTAATTTAAAATCACCCAATTTTATCTATAGAATGAGTCCATTGTTGTTTTAGACTCAAGTGACTTTTTGATGAACAAAATAGTTTGAAAACATTCTTCAAAATATCTTTTTTGTTTTACAGATGACATTAGGGTGAGTAACTGATGACAAAGATTTTATTTTTGGGTGAGAAGTCATCCAAGCTACTGACAATCGAGTGACCTTTCATTTCACTGCACTGATTTTCTAAAGGAAAAGTAGCAATTTGTCTTATTTAAAGCCTTTTAGCCATATTTTTTTAATAAGATTAGTAGAAGTAGGCTAGTCTGGGACAGAACGTTGGTTGAGAATTAGTGATAAACCACTGATTGCTTTTTTTAATCCATACAACAAAAATCAGTTAAGTGCAATGTTTTAGACCCATATGACTTCCATTTTATTGGCACAAAAGAGTTGAAATGTACCTTATAAATATATTTATGTGCTCCAAGGATGACATTAGGATGAGTAAATGACAGAATTTTCATTTCTTTTTGGTGAACCATCCCTTTAAAAGTTGTCCTAGGAGTGACTTTTCATTGCAGAAAACTTCAGATTGATTCTGAGTGGTTATTAAAGAACAATTTTGGGGAAAAAGACTTTGAAACATACAACACTTTCATTTAAAGCTCATACGTAGGTTGGAGCACCAAGGGAACACCAAAAATCTCACCTGTCGACAGATACCAATAGGAAGACTTGATCCACTCGTGGTACGACTCATTGGCGCAACCACGGCAATCCTCGTGGGAGACGGTGCCGACTGACGCTTCTTTGGGGGGAGAGCCGGTGGACTGCAAAGGGAGAGTTTGTTTAGCCAATGCTAGTGTCAAACGGATTAACTATAGCCATATTAAAAAGTCTCATACAAGCTGTCGATCAAGAAATCTGCAGACAAATTCTGGACTATGAAAGTCTGCAAACAATCCCAAGCGACCAGGAACATTTTTGCAAAACGAAAGTGGAATGCAGCTCTGGAACCACAAACCACAACTTTATAAATCAGTCTGGTTAGTTGCTCTGTCGCCCCAAAACAGCTGCTAACAGTGATGTCATACAGTAGAGCGACTAGCAGAAGAACTGACTCATAGTGAATGTAGAGTACGTCTGGCTGACATTTACAAATACCGATTATCTTCTGATTAACTGGTCTTAACATGCCAGGTCAGACAGATTTTCTTGAAGTATTAAATTGTTTCACCAGACGAGAGGCTTGAAAGGAGATTAAATAAGGTTCTTGCTATGAAAGGAAACTATAAAACACCTGGAAGATCTGTCATAGTCCTAACACGGTCATTTATTTTAGCAGTCTGACTGATGTAAACTAACACAGGGCTGCTGGTAAAGGGATGAGACGCATTTTCGGCTGGGAGCCGAGTGACTGTTGGCCATTAAAACATCTACATGCCATTTCAGTGAGCTAACTGTGCTTCTGGGGTATTAGGGCTACAACAGTGCCTGAAAACACACAATAACGAATTTCATTATTAATCAGGTCATTGCACTATGCATGGACAACTTCATCAGAGACGCTGCTTGCAGTCATAAAAGAATAACGTTTAATTTGTTAATATTAGTTATCTACATTAATAAACATAAACTAACAATGAACAATACTTCTACAGCATTTATTAATATTCTTCTAAATAGTATAAAAATTCCAGCAGTCAATATCAAATATTACCAATTTCAATACCACAGTAATATTCAATAGCTACTAATATGCTAGTGAACACAACTTTTTAAAGTTTAGTTATTAAAAATGAATATAGATTTTATCAAATTAAATTAATTACATGTTATTTCTCAATGAAGTAAACATTGCTTCTAGATTTTCCATTAATTATTCAAGCGAACAATCAATGGAGTATACATTTATTTGCGGTCTTATTAATTTCAAAGGGTTAGTTCAGCCAAAAATTATTTCATTAATGACTCACCTCATGTTGTTCCAAACCGTAAGCCTTCGTTCATCTTCTTAACACAAATGAAGATCTTTTTAAATGAAATCTGAGAGCTTTCTGTCCCTCCATTGACTATGTCTATGCAACTACTACTTTCAAGCCCTAGAAAGGTAGTAAAGACATCCTAAAAGTAATCCAGAGTCACATGGATTACTTTAATGATGTCACGGATTACTCTAATGATGTCTTTACTACCTTTCTAGGGCTTGAAAGTAGTAGTTGCATAGACTGTCAATGGAGGGACAGAAAGCTCTCAGATTTCATTAAAAAGATCTTAATTTGTGTTCCTAAGATAATCAAATGTCTTACGGGTTTGGAATGACATAAGGGTGAGTCATTAATTTTTGGGTGAACTATCCCTTTAACAATGGAAATTTTATGAAAGAAAGAAAAAAAAAAGTACAAACATTCTGCTAACATCTGCTTTTATATTACACAGCAGAAAGAAATACAGGTTTTGAAAGACACAATTTTCTGTGAATTAACCTTTTTAAATATCAAGCTGACTTCAAATTATAGACAAAAACACCAGGCTGCTCAGTGAACAGACCAGTTGGTAGGCTAAACTTGGCATCAAAATCTCCAACGAAAAGCTCATATATCGGAGACACAGACTTGTTGGAAGGCTGGAACCCCGCCAAATCCATGGAAATGCCAGCAAATAATTCAGAGTACAAAGCGAACTCTTTTTAATGCCAGCAGCACAACTTAATCCTCTACTGTCTAGACTTGGTATCAGAATATCCCTTCTTGCACCCTCTCTTTCTTGTCTCTTTCAGTCTTCAGAGGAGAACTGACACTGTTAAGATAATTTCTCAGAAAACAGCCAATATGTCAATGACACTCTGCTAGAGGAAGCTGAGGCTTTACTGCTGCACCCTACAAAGACCTGAATTCTCAAGAACACCACTATTTATATCTCTTTCACACCTTTTCATTTAGGCTTCCTGTAAAGCATGATGGGTCTGTGCAATCATCTGTAGCTAAACCCAGCACTAAAAATGCATACAACATGCTGTTGCAAACCACATCACCTGTGATATTTAGATGTTTACTGCGTGCAATCCAGATAAGATGGCACGTTAAGATAACACAGCCCATTTCACATTGCTCGCCTTGTGCAGTACCACCTTTGATGCAATCACACTCACGTCACCATAAAAAGTGTAAACTAAATAAACAGCTATTTCTATGATAGAGCACACAACAGGGCCTAACATTTTCTGTTGTATTTTCTATTCATTTTCAACAGGGTTTCTCTTAATGCTCTTTAAAACCCAGATGTGTGATTTTGTAATATTCTAGTGATACATTTTATTTTATTATTTACAATTAAATGCAAAACAAAACAAAAATAAATAGAAAATTAAATTAATTTTTTTAATTAATTTTTTAAATTTTAAAAACAAATATTCTTATTATACATTTTAAAAAAATGTGTGTAACAAGGTTTCAGATTTTACTTTAAATTTAGTAGGAGCCAGCTAGTTTGGGACAGAATGTTGGTTGGTAATTTGTAATAAACCAATGATTGAATACAATTAATCAGTATCAGAACACCAGTACAATCTGCAAGTGTTCTGTCTGTAATACTGATTAATAATTGTCCATTTTACCAACAAACTGAGACCAGTATTGTCTTTTGACCCCCCACACACACATATATAATATTAGTAATAATAAAAATATGAATAATAATAACAACATTCAATACTTTTAACAAAACAACTGAAAACACAAAAATTGCATCTTATTGCTTACAAAATTAACCAATATGTACCGTATTAGTGGATAGTGCCGAACACATAGCTGAATGCATTTCTCAGGCCACAAAGATTAAGGTTTGACTAAGCAAAGCTTTCATACCAATGTTCAGGCACTTTGAGTCCAGGTAGAGGGGGTTTAGGAGGGGCCATCTCCTCATCAGGGACATCATTTGTGGTCTCTGTGGCCTCGGCTGGGGCAGGGGTATCATTCAAGACGGTTTCCTTCGACTCAATGACAGGGGGCTCTGGAACACTGTCATAATAAAGAGGTAAAAACTGATGACATATTTCAACATCAGCCACCTCACTTTTAAAGAATTTCGGCATAATGTTCTTTTTTAAAAAAGCTTTTAATTTACCGCTTTGGACTGGTGACAGGAGGCAGGGTTTTGACAGGTGTTGTAGGGGAGGGGTGCTCCTGCTTCTCAATGGCAACTTTAACAAGCTCCTACAGGAAACCACAGGTAAAATTATCTTTACACACACCACTAGCAACTAAGAACAAAGCCCATGGCTAAATGCAGCTGGAATATGGGTGGTGAATAGATGGAGACATCAACAGACTGCAAAACAAGCCCTGACAGAGTTCTATTGAACATTAATACCTTCACACCATCCAGCACTGCTTTGATCACAGTGGTGACAGTTGCAACTACTTCTTTATCTTCCAAATTCACCCCTTCCAGCATCACTTGGTCCGACCAGCGAATGAGGTTTGCAAGACTTTGATAGAGTCGACTGAGACAGGAGGACACTCTTGAACTGCAGACAGGCGACGGGGGAAGTAAAGTAAAATAAATATTAATATGCATGACAATAAAAACAACTTCTTTTTTTTTTTTTTTTTTTTTAAAGCTGAACAATAAACTAATACTCTCAAGATGCTTCAAGCATTTTTACCTGCTCAGTGTCTTGCCATCAAATTGTACCAAGCTCATGATGGCCTCCAAAACTTTGCTAGCAGAACCAGGAAGCATTTCTAAGACCTTCTTGTCCACTACCATCTTGTCGATAATAGTCTTGAAATACCGCAAGGCGCTGACCACTTCTTTCTCATGCTCCTCTAATCGACTCAGACTCTAAACGTGGTAAAGAATTGTTGCCAAAACCATCAATATGCTTATTTGCTTTCAGACTGCCTGTGTTTTCAGACAAAGAGCTTTGTTTATATAGTTAACATCCAGAAATACTATGACGATAGTAACTTTTACTTCATACCTTGGTCACAGTCTTCTCTGGGGACTTCACGGGTTGTTCTGGTGGTGGTTTGGACTTTTTGTTCGATGGCGTCCTCTTGATTTTGGGAGAATGGAATTTGTCCTTTAGTTTCATCGTAAAGGATGTCAAGTGGGAACGCTGGGATTCTGAAGGAAAACGAAAACACACATTATTATGAGGAAAATTAAAGTGCATTTCTTCATGGTTCCTAAAATATAAACCATTTTTTGTTAAATTTAATAAATATATATTGTTTCATACCATTACGATAATATATAAAGTGACTAATTTCATGCTACACAATGTCATCCAGTGAAAAACTGTGTTATTATAGTATTATTTCTATAATATTATAGCATTTATTAATATTTTGAATGAGCTTTTTCCTTTTAATTTTACTTAAGTTTTAGTCATTCTGTTATGTGCTTTTGTCATTTTTATTAGTTAAAAAAATTCAAACTAGCGTTAATTTATTTTTATTTCAGGTTTAGTTTTAGTAGTTTAGGTACTTCAACTTGTCTTATTTTACTTTAGTTAGCTGCCAATTTATATTTTATTTTAGCTTTATTTCAATGAACAAAAACAATATTTAACAGTTTTAGCTTTAGCATCTTTCAGGTTCAATGCACTGATACATTAACCATATTCTGTATCTTGGGAGGAGACTCAGCCCTTTGTGTACCTCAACAAATCCTCTTCAACTACAAACTGAATTGGTCACAGTGGGACTTACAGCTCTCTTGGAGCGCGTCGCTCTGGAGCGAATTCTGGTGATGACACTATTGTGCAGGGCACAAAACCATTTAGGGGCAATTTATCCTCACACACATTAGAGGAATGAAGCACTCAGGGTTTGCGAGGGTGCTCTGTGAAGTTTCAAACCATATGACACAGATTCTTTTTATCAAAGCCAAAAAGAGTCCGACAAGTGAGTTTAATGGAGTTTTGTCAGGATGTTCGACTCATGTGGATACTAGCTTTGAAAGTTGGGTAAGAGTAGATTAACTCCCAAGCATTTAGAAGGCGTAAAGAAGACAACCACATATCAAAGATAGAAGATTTTCTTTTTATTAAAAAGTTGGGGCAGGATAAAACGGTTTGCCACTTTTAAAGGGATAGTTCACCCAAAAATGAAAATTACCCCTTAATTTACACGCCCTCAAGCCATCCTGGGTGTATATCATGACTTTCTTCTTTCAGACGTATATAATCAGAGTTATATTAAATAAAGTCCTGGCTCTTCCAAGCTTTATAATGGCAGTAAATGGAGGGTGAAATTTTTAAGCCCAAAAAAGCGCAACCATCCATCATAAAAGTAATCCACACTGCTCCGGGGGATTAATAAAGACCTTCTAAATTAAAGCGATGTGTTTGTGTAAGAAAAATATCCATATTTAAAACTTTAAAAACTAAAATAACTAGCTTTCGGCAGACGACCTACGCAAGTTGACTTATGGCAAAAAAAGTAACCCCTGCCCTGACGCAATGAGTAGCGTAATCTTTGATGCTTCTCACGGTTCAAACAAATAGGGCTGGGCAACAAACTCAAGCTCCTCTTCTCTTATATTGAAATCCTCTGTCATACATCTTTAAAAATTCTCGTTTTAGACCAGCGTTTTGTTTCGCTCTATCCTCTGCGCTTCCGTGCTCATCATTATGTTATGGGTCAGGTCAGGTTGCTTTTTCACAGTAAATTGATGTGTACGGCCATCTGTCGAAAGCATAGTTACATAAGCACCATATGGATATTTTTCTTACACAAACACATCGCTTCGCAACAGAAGGCTTTTATTAACGCCCCAAAGCCGTGTGGAGTATGTTAATGATGGATGGATACACTTTTTTGGGTTTTCATTTTTTAATACATCTCTGATTGAATTCGTCTGAAAAAAGACAATCATAGACACCTAGGATGGCTTGAGGGCGAGTAAATCATGGGGTAATATTATTGGTTCAAAAGTGCTGCGTAACACGAGAATGAACCTCATTGGTTCTTCTCAAACTGAATGTCAGAATGGGAAAGAAAGGTGATATAAGCCATTTTGAGCGTAGCGTGGTTGTTGGTGCCAGACGGGCCAGTCTGAGTATTTCACAATCTGCTCAGTTACTGGGATTTTCACGCACAACCATTTCTAGGGTTTACAAAGAATGGTGTGAAAAGGAAAAAACATCCAGTATGCGGCAGTCCTGTGGGTGAAAATGCCTTGTTGATGCTAGAGGTCAGAGGAGAATGGGCCGACTGATTCAAGCTGATAGCTGATAGCAACTTTGACTGAAATAACCACTCGTTACAACCGAGGTATGCAGCAAAGCATTTGTGAAGCCACAACACGCACAACCTTGAGGCGGATGGGCTACAACAGCAGAAGACCCCACCGGGTACCACTCATCTCCACTACAAATAGGAAAAAGAGGCTACAATTTGCACAAGCTCACCAAAATTGGACAGTTGAAGACTGGAAAAATGTTGCCTGGTCTGATGAGTCTCGATTTCTCTTGAGACATTCAGATGGTAGAGTCAGAATTTGGCGTAAACAGAATGAGAACATGGATCCATCATGCCTTGTTACCACTGTGCAGGCTGGTGGTGGTGGTGTAATGGTGTGGGGGATGTTTTCTTGGCACACTTTAGGCCCCTTAGTGCCAACTGGGCATCGTTTAAATGCCACGGCCTACCTGAGCATTGTTTCTGACCATGTCCATCCCTTTATGACCACCATGTACCCATTCTCTGATGGCTACTTCCAGCAGGATAATGCACCATGTCACAAAGCTCGAATCATTTCAAATTGGTTTCTTGAACATGACTGAGTTCACTGTACTAAAATGGCCCCCACAGTCACCAGATCTCAACCCAATAGAGCATCTTTGGGATGTGGTGGAACGGGAGCTTCGTCCCCTGGATGTGCATCCCACAAATCTCCATCAACTGCAAGATGCTATCCTATCAATATGGGCCAACATTTCTAAAGAATGCTTTCAGCACCTTGTTGAATCAATGCCACGTAGAATTAAGGCAGTTCTGAAGGTGAAAGGGGGTCAAACACAGTATTAGTATGGTGTTCCTAATAATCCTTTAGGTGAGTGTACATGTATATTTATTAAAGAGCCATACAGGCACCTAGTGGGTAATGGCATTACAAATGAAAATTATCATTTTTCCAGCCACAAAATGACTCTAATTTGCCTCTTTGCATTGGAATTCTCTATTTTAACCTTAATTACTACACTAATTGTAACATAAATAATAGAACTATTATAAGAAAAATATTTTAATATATAAAATATTATAATATAATAATATAAAGTGGTCATTAATGGACCATAATTATAGCACAAATAGTATTTAGTACCAAAAGATATCCTCAAAATATTAAATAAATATTATTAAACTAAAATATAGATTATGTATTTAATTGAAAAATAGTTAAGGTGTATGGTCACATTTGACCACCAATGAGTATGAGTGTGACCAATTAGTAAGGAATACCTGAGGGCTAAATACAAGAAAAACATTAACATTAATGTTAACAATGTTGCATCTCCATCACTCTCCATAATAAAATGATACTGTAAATGTGGTTGACGTAATAATCAATGCACTCTATGCTGTACTGTTTACCAAAAATTGCTGCAAATACCTGTATAGTGAAGCGGTTGTCTATCCGCTTAAGCCATTCAAAGGTATTGACAGTGCTGGTTTGTTTGGAACTAAATGAGAGCGCCATGAACCACGTGACCGCGTGTGCCGCTGGGAGATGAACGCATGTCACAACTCTGTTTTTCAACGGCTCTGGCTTTAACTTTTATGCCACATTAAGTGCGCCAAAACGCTATTTATTGCTTGAATTTCGTATTAAAACTTTAAACATGTAAAAGCTTAGACCTTGTGTTTGTGTGCATGCGTGTGTGCGCGTGTGTGTGTGAGAGAGAGAGCGCACAGGGAAAGGAAATGCAGCTGAATGAATACGAATACGTATTTTAAATAGAGTAAAAAAAATATGAATAACGAAACGCAATATGTGGCAGCCAGTGTTTATTCTGTGGCGCACCGCCACGGATTAGTCTATGTGTGGGAAACACTGCACGAGAATGAACCTCATTGGTTCTCGCACATCAAACAAACATGCTTGAGCTTCCATTTACCACAAGTGATGTGTGAGTTGATGAATGCATATGTGAATAAAAGCCTAAATTCAATGTGTTCATCATATAAAGCGATCATGTCTCTTCAGAAGATTTGGACTAAACCGCTCAATTCATATGGGTTAGTAGTTAGCGTAGCTGTCAATGGAGGGACAGAAAGCTCTCAGATTTCATTAAAAAAAAAATCTTCAATTGTGTTCCAACGATGAAGGTCTTTGGAACGGCATGAGGCTGAGTAATAAATTACAGAATTTTAATCTTTGGCTAAACCCTTAAACAAATAGCCAAGGCTTTAGTTTACATCTCAGCAGTGTAATAATTACTATTGCTAGTCAGAAGCAGCTGGTTTGAGCGTAAAGGACATTCTCATCCCTTAAACAATCAAACATTTCGAAAAATATTTTAGGACTGTCTTCCTGAAACAAAATGATTGTAAATTAACATTTAAATCCGTTATTGGTCAGCCAAAAGCAAAAAGAGAACAGGAGGAAAAGAGTCTGATACAGTTACTGAAAGATAGTTAATGAGTTTAAAAATGTGCAGGACTGGAATTACCCAGAATGATGTTAAGTCTTATCGGTCTTATCTGATGTGACTCATCAGTAACTGATGTGACTGGCTGCTATTCTGAACATGTTAAATTGTCAATGAGAGCCAACTTGCTGAATAATGACTGTCTACGAAAATGCGATGCTTTGCTAACAAAAACACAGCCAATAAGGTATGCATGTGCCTTCAGAGGATGTGATCTTTCCGTCTGCTTCTTGATCCTCACAAGAAGTGAGAAGTGCTGTCTACTAATTCATATCCTCTTTTTCTGCATATCCTCTTCTGAAACAGACAAAGACTTTTTTTCCCCCTCTTCTGTCATGCACTTGAGAACCGTCC
Source organism: Paracanthobrama guichenoti (assembly GCA_018749465.1). Taxonomy (NCBI): domain Eukaryota; kingdom Metazoa; phylum Chordata; class Actinopteri; order Cypriniformes; family Gobionidae; genus Paracanthobrama; species Paracanthobrama guichenoti. The sequence goes on along the minus strand of CM031950.1, from coordinate 828,613 downwards.
TCAAAATCTGGCCACATCTTAACCTGAAGTTTCCAACACCAAGATGAACGGCTACCAAACACAGAGTCTGGGTTTGAAATACCAACGCATAAAGCTTCATTTCAGCAAACGTTTCTGGTAAATGAAGACCTGTTGAATTTGTACTGCTTGATTTTGAATGATCCTTTGGGTTTTGTCTTACAAAGCAATCCCTCTCAATCAAATAGATTTGTGCAACATTGCATTTCACAGCAGTTCTAGATTTAAAATCATAAAAACAAAGAAAGATGAAGATGAACATTTTGTCAGCATAACCAAATAAACTTCCCCTTTCAGTTTCTGATTCTTTTGTTGCTAAAATACTCAGACAAAATAATGCAGGCATCTCTACCAGCTGAAACAAGTACAGTTCGAGAGATATGTCTGAAATCAGAAGAGAAGAAATTGGCCAACATCCTTCTACGCAAACCATCTACATTAGTGGGCCATTTAGAGATGAACAACTGAACTTCTGACAAGAAGAGAACCACTTTACCCACAAGTGATTCAAATTTCTCTGAACCCTCTGAGAAAGGAAGTGTCAATTCTGGAAACCTCACAGGCTAGTTAACAGACATATTGCCTTATTCATAAAAACATTAAGTCACTGAATGCAGCGGGTAAAATATTACACTTGCGTTGAACAGCACAGTTTATGCACCACTATCTAAATCTAGACTAACATGAATAAAGTGATTAAAATCTTTCTGAACCAGCTTATTAAGGAAGTGCCAATGGATGCAACCCATAAGAGTATATTAGAATTATCCCACAGGCACAAAAACATAAACACACAAATAACATGCAAGCCACAGATAAATGTATAAAGCACAAGAACAATAATGCAATGGAATTATGTATCTATTTAAGTATATCTCAGTGCATATTGTGCATCACATGTATATAACACAACATTTCGAAATGTCTATTGAACATTAGTGAAGTGTCAATAGTAGTAAATGACTCAAAATTCTCTAGTACCTCTGAGAAAGGAAGTGACAGTGGTTCTTACCGGTCACCCAAAAAAAAAAAAAAAAAAAAAAAAAAAAAAACAGGGTAGACTCTCATAAACAGAAGGAAAAATTGCTCTGTCAATAGCTGTGTGAACACACACACACACACACACACACACACACACACACACACACATATATATACATACATACATGCTGCCATTTGTGTCACAAGCTCGTATAAACTATAGGAGCACTTATACAACATAAATGAGAGATTTCGTCAGATAAAACGTTCAGATTTTCCTTTTTTAATAATAATCCGTATACTTAAATATACATAATATCCTAGTCAATTGTGACAACAGACCACTACAACACACCAAAACACTGCCAGAAAGGGCCAGACAGTAACACAAACACAACTATAACACAAACTCTATACAGATAATCAATGCTACATAACACAATATACATATTATAAATAAACAGCAAACAGGAGAAAAAAATACGAAAACGAGAAGTCTGATAGCTAGCTAAAGTAAACAACAGCGCTAAGCAGCTCCGTCCACACCCAAATACAGCTGTCTGAGACGAACTCATGTAGACATTTATAATCACATCCTTTAATAAATGTTTAATGACCTGAATATATCATACAGGGCATTTATATGACGTATTTGGCTATTAAAAATAAGATAACGATAAGATGCTCTTAGCCTGTCAGTGGCCTTGAACCCTCGTCTGACGCTAATGCTAACGCGGCTAACTTAAGTTCATCTACACATTATTAATAAATGTAAACAAATGTAAACACTTACCTTGCTTACTGTCTAATTTTCCAGACATTTTGGTGACAGTGAGTGAGCTGGTCACAATCAACAATCGCAAGATGTTCGTTTCTCGCCGTTATTCCAGCATCTTAAGGAGACAGACCGGTCGGTGTGGTCCTGGTCTGTGTATGTGTGTTTGGCTCTGCCTCCTCCATCCGCACACACACACACTCACACACTCACACGCACACACACTCAGACTCTCACACAGACAGGCCAGCAATAGATGATGATGGTGACTGGAAGTGTGTGATTTCTGCAGTAATGTCGCCACCATATGGCGAGAATTAAACATTGTAAGCAAAAGTGAAAAGTTTTAAACATAAAAATATTATATTATATTATATTATATTATGTAAAAATATAAATGACTGATTTTTTTTTTTATTGCTGAGCTTCAGAGGATAATATAATATAACTTTCCACTTTTGCTTACATTGAACTGTAATGCTGTATGTTTTATATCCCTCTGAAGCTAATTAATAATTTAGCAATTTTTTTAATTACTAAATGTATATTTTTACATAATTATATTATAGTAATAAATTATCTCAGAATTATAATATAATACTTTCTACTTTTGCTTACATTGTACTACAATGCTGTTTATATTATTATATTGGACCTATATTATATCCATTATATTATATTATACAAACCCGATTCCAAAAAAGTTGGGACAATGTACAAATTGTGAATAAAAACAGAATGCAATGATGTGGAAGTTTCACATTTCAATATTTTATTCAAAATACAACATAGATGACATATCAAATGTTTAAACTGAGAAAATGTATCATTTTAAGGGAAAAATAAGTTGATTTTAAATTTCATGGCATCAACACATCTCAAAAAAGTTGGGACAAGGCCATGTTTCCCACCGTGTGGCATCCCCTCTTCTTTTTATAACAGTCTGCAAACGTCTGGGGACTGAGGAGACAAGTTGCTCAAGTTTAGGAATAGGAATGTTGTCCCATTCTTGTCTAATACAGGCTTCTAGTTGCTCAACTGTCTTAGGTCTTCTTTGTGGCATCTTCCTCTTTATGATGAGCCAAATGTTTTCTATGGGTGAAAGATCTGGACTGCAGGCTGGCCATTTCAGTGCCCGGATCCTTCTACGCAGCCATGATGTTGTAATTGATGCAGTATGTGGTCTGGCATTGTCATGTTGGAAAATGCAAGTTCTCTCCTGAAAGAGACGACGTCTGGATGGGAGCATATGTTGTTCTAGAACTTGGATATACCTTTCAGCATTGATGGTGCCTTTCCAGATGTGTAAGCTGCCCATGCCACACACACTCATGCCCATTTTAAATGAGCCTTGGCCCAGAGAAAACGCCTGCGCTTCTGGATCATGTTTAGATATGGCTTCTTTTTTGACCTATAGAGTTTTAGCCGGCAACAGTGAATGGCACGGTGGATTGTGTTCACCGACAATGTTTTCTGGAAGTATTCCTGAGCCCATGTTGTGATTTCCATTACAGTAGCATTCCTGTATGTGATGCAGTGCCGTCTAAGGGCCCGAAGATCACGGGCATCCAGTATGGTTTTTCGGCCTTGACCCTTACGCACAGAGATTGTTCCAGATTCTCTGAATCTTTGGATGATATTATGCACTGTAGATGATGATAACTTCAAACTCTTTGCAATTTTTCTCTGAGAAACTCCTTTCTGATATTGCTCCAGTATTTTTGGCCGCAGCATTGGGGGAATTGGTGATCCTCTGCCCATCTTGACTTCTGAGAGACACTGCCACTCTGAGAGGCTCTTTTTATACCCAGTCATGTTGCCAACTGACCTAATAAGTTGCAAATTGGTCCTCCAGCTGTTCCTTATATGTACATTTAACTTTCCCGGCCTCTTATTGCTCCCTGTCCCAACTTTTTTGGAATGTGTAGCTCTCATGAAATCCAAAATGAGCCGATATTTGGCATGACATTTCAAAATGTCTCACTTTCATCATTTGATATGTTATCTATATTCTATTGTGAATAAAATATAAGTTTAGGAGATTTGTAAATTATTGCATTCCTTTTTTATTCACAATTTGTACAGTGTCCCAACTTTTTGGAATCGGGTTTGTATTATAATTCTGAGATAATTTATTACTATAATTATATCATATTATAATAATTTTGAGGAAATGGATTAATATAATTTTATAACAATTCTGAGGGAATTTATTACTATATAATATAGTATAAAATATAATATATACTTTTATTAATATAAAATAATTATGTAAATAAAAATGACATTTTTAATTGCATGGATTTAGAAGAATATAATACCCTCCACCAATATTTATTTACCAACATGCTGATACATTAATAAATTAACATTATTATACATTAACATATTGTTTCAGATAAAATTCTAGAAGAAAATGTTATTGTTCAGAGGTTGCTCTTTCAAAGATCAAGATACTTAATGGAGGTTTTTATTTGTTCACATTTAGATTCTTACAAAATATAAAACTAATATAAAATATTCTTCACCAATATGAATTACAAATCACAAATTAGACCCTCCTAATATATCAGGTTTCTTATACAGCAAATAAATTAATTGTAGATCAAATGGAGATTTTTGCTGAAGTCTCAGTGTATCTAAAAATGTCAAGTCATTTCAGGTCTTGAGCTTCAGAAGAGATCTCAACATTTGTTCATTTGTTCAGATTTGGCCAAGATACCAAAGAGATTCAGTTAATTAATTACCAATTAACTGATGATTTAAACCAGTGCTTCTCAAACCTGTCCTGGGGACCCCCAACCATTGCACATTTTATATGTCTCCCTCATTAGTAACACCCAATTCAAGTCTCAACTAATGAGCTGATGAGTTGAATGAGACATCCAAAATGTGTGGTGGTGGGGGGTTCCCAGGACAAGTTTGAGAAGTACTGATTTAAATGATCTGAGTTGTTATCATTCATCATCTATCACCCTGTAGCCCAAGACTGGTTGCCCTCTGAAGCTAAGCAGGGTTGAGCCTGGTCAGTACCTGGAGGGGAGACCTCCTGGGAAAACTATAGGTTACTGCTGGAAGAAGTGTTAGTGAGGCCAGCAGGGGTGCTCACCCTGTGGTCTGTGTGGGTCCTAACACCCCAGTATAGTGATGGGGACAATATACTGTCAAATAGCACCATCCTTCGGATGAGATGTTAAACCTCAAAAAAATCCCAGCATATCCTTCGAAAAAGAGTAGGGGTTTAACTCCGGCATCCTGGTCAAATTTGCCCATTGGCCTCAATCATCCTCATATATATATACAATGATTGGCTTCATCACCCTGTCTCGTCTCCATTAATAAGCTGGTGTGTGGTGGGCGTTCTGGGGCAATATGGCTGCCGTCACATCATCCAGATGGATGCTGCACATTGATGGTGGTTGAGCAGATTCCCCCCTTCCATATGTAAAGCGCTTCTGAGAACCCAGAAAAGCACTATTGAAATGTAACAATAAATGTCACAAGCTTGTGACACAAATGGCAGCCAAATTATTATTATTAGTATTATTATTATTATTTATTTTATCATAGCTCTATAGCCTATATGTCAACAATCGACTCATCAGTGGCGTTTTTTTTTTTTTTTTTTTTTTTTTTGTCCTGTAAAGATGTTTATGAGACTAAATAACTAAACTAAATAACATCATGAATCCATTGTTCAAGGTGTAACTTCAGTCTGTGGCCAGCAGAGGGCGCACCTTCACCACATCTGAACTGTGTCACTCAGCTCAAATAATGACATCATCAGTATCATATTCATCCTATCATGTTTACACAGAACATGAGGTAACGTTGAATGCAAAATTATGGAAGGGTTTGTGATGTCAGTTCTACATTTTGCAACAAGAGGTCTGATGTTTCCTGATGTCCTAACCTTATATATGTAAATCAAAACAATTAACTAAGGAGTGTAATGATGTAATTCATACCTGAAACCAAATGAGGCACTAAACCTTTAGCCCTTAAACCTTAAGTCTTTAGTTTGCTTTTTTGTAGTTTGTCCTCATTTATGTTTCTGCAAAATGAACAGGGTGCAAAAATGTACATATGACCCTGTGAAAACTAAACTGAAGTCTATTCGCTTTGAGTTCATCAATATGCAAATATACTGCTACAGGTTTATTATTATTATTATTATTATTATTATTATTATTATTATTATTATTATATTAGGTATATTCAAGTAAAAAGAAATCAAATAAATACTTTGAAAAGCTCACAAGCTTATAAAGTCTTATAAAGCCTTCTCATTTAGAGAGTCTCTGTTTACCTACAGCTTTAGCTTTAAAATTATTATTATTTTTATATATATATAAAATTGGGTTTCTGATTAGTAAACTTTCATTTATGCAAATATATTGCTAAGAGCTGACCAAATGAACATTAAGCAAATACGACCCGTATGTCCTTTGACACATGACATAACAACCGCAAAAATTATTGGTTAGTGTTCTTAAAATTTAAACCCAAAGAAGCACTTTAACACTTTCAAATCATTGCACTGCTCACAGATCATCATAATTTATTTATTAAATTACCTTTCAAAAGTTTGGGGTCAGTACATTTTTTAAAAGAAATGCATTAAATTGATTAAAATTAACGACTTTTATATTGTTACAAAAACTATTTAAAATAAATGTTGTTCAGATGAACTTTGTATTTATCAAAAAATTCTGAAAAAAATATATACCATGGTTGACATTTTGACATTCAAATTTTCAACATTGATCAGCATTTTAGAATAGGTGTGTTCGACTTGAAGCGGCGCTGCACAGACCGATTGGTGTATGACATCCAAGTACAGCGAGAGCGATTAGAGAGCTGAGAAATCGCCCCCTGTACCCTCATTCACTATTCCCTAGATTACTCCATTAATATAGACCGCTTGAAGGAGTGAATGAAAACGAGGGAGTGAATTCGGACACTGTGTGGCGGAAGGGCTTCCGCTTTTGCCTAGTTTGTTGCTGTTTAATAATCATTTGAAACTTAGCAAACTGGCAGCTCCAGTAGTAATGAAAAGATTCATCTTGAACTCTGCCATGGGTGTTAGCATGTATAAACCTTAATTAAAAACAATATAATAATCACTTCAAAAGTTTTACACCTGTATGATATTATGCTGTAGCCACATTGGACCAGAGGTTTGGAAAAAGTATTGATGGATGATTCAGCTGAGGCGGAGGAATTCATTTGGCATGACCCCTACAATGCATTATGGGTAATATAACGTCCACTATGTTTTCGGACACAACAAATGTCATGTGACAAACGTGACACTGAAGACTGGAGAAATTTCAGCTTTACCATCACAGGAATAATTACATATAAATAACATAAATTCAAATAGAAAACAGTAATAATATTTCATGATATTAAGTTAATGTACACTTGGTGAGCATAAGAAACATCTTTCAAAAACATTTTAAAAATCTTACCGATACCAAACTTTTGAATAATGTATATTACATCATTTTATTTCTGAATCTGACACTCCTCAGTTCTTGTCTCATGGGACAGAAAACTGTTCACTGGTTACACAGAATCTCAGTCATCTGAGTATGTTTGCATGGGAAGTGTGCTTCCTATTTCAATAGAAAATACATCACATTGATATGTGATATATATATGATATTTATGATACTATATCATGGTCATTTGTGGGCAGATGGGTACAGATTACAAGTGTGTTACAGACAAGTGAAGATGTACAACCTTTTTGCCAAAAGAAACATATCTTACATATCTTTTTGAGCTGTATCTTAGAATTAAATAGCTTTGCATCTGCCAGGAAAGAGCCTTCTATGTGAATTTCTATTATAACTTATAAGTTGTTTTTGAAAAGCACTGCTTGTGGTTTAATGAGACTCTGTCCTCTGCTCTACTTTGAAAGACAGATAAGACGTTGATACTCAAAGGTTGCCTGAGCTTCCACTGCAGTGGGAATATGTCTGTCAAAGCAAATAGACAGCTGGCCTGTACCTCTCATCCATCAAGAGCTGCCACGTCCACTTTGCACATCTTGATAACGGGGGAATTAACAGCAAGCCCAGAGATCAATGCATTATTTAAGAGGTGGCTTGCTGATTGGTGATGAAAATGAATGAAGAGCCCGTTCTCTCTGCCCCCGTTTTCTACGGTGTCCCTCAGGTACCTTCTCGAAAATCCTGTAGAGAATGTAAAAACACGCTTTTGGCTGGAGAGATTTCAGAGTGATTTTAATTCATTCAGGTTTTGACACATGATCAGTAAAGTATCCATGAAGGGTATCCTAAACATCTTAAAATCAGTTTCAAGTCATTTTCTGTTAGTCAACAAGATCTAAATGTATCTATCCATCATCATAATTTATTTATTACAATATCAAAAAAAAAAAAAAAAAAAAAGCTTTTTAATAACAGTACGCTTTTTTAAAGGAAAATAAGTAATACTTTTGTTCCGCATTAAACGAATCATAAGTGACAGTAATGATTTTAGATTGTAAAAATAAATAAATAAATAATAATTTAAAATAAATGCTGTTCAATTGAAAATCAATGAACCTGAAACCTTCAGAATCCTGAAAACACAACAAAAATATTAGGCAGCACAACTGTGTTGAACACTGATGATAATAATAAGAATTGATGATGTTTCTTGAATTATTCCTAATATTGTGTTGGTCCCCCTTTTGCTGCCAAAACAGCCCTGACCTGCTGAGGCATGGACTCCACTAGACCCCTGAAGGTGTGCTGTGGTATCTGGCACCAAGATGTTAGCAGCAGATCCTTTAAGTCCTGTAAGTTGTGAGGTGGGTCCTCCATGGATTGGACTCATTTGTTTAGCACATCCCACAGATGCTCGATTGGATTGAGATCTGGGGAATTTGCAGGCCAAGTCAACACCTCAAACTCGTTGTTGTGCTCCTCAAACCATTCCTGAACCATTTTTGCTTTGAGGCAGGACGCATTATCCTGCTGAAAGAGACCACAGCCACCAGGGAATACCGTTTCCATGAAAGGGTGTACATGGTCTGCAACAATGCTTAGGTAGGTGGTGCGTGTCAAAGTAACATCCACATGGATGGCAGGACCCAAGGTTTCCCAGCAGAACATTGCCCAAAGCATCACACTGCCTCCGCCGGCTTGCCTTCTTCCCATAGTGCATCCTGGTGCCATGTGTTCCCCAGGTAAGTGACGCACACGGACACAGCCATCCACGTGATGTAAAAGAAAACATGGTTCATTAGACCAGGCCACCTTCTTCCGATGCTCACGTGCCCACTGTTGGCGCTTTCGGCGGTGGACAGGGGTCAGCATGGGCACCTGACTGGTCTGTGTCTATGCCACCCCATACACAACAAACTGCGATGCACTGAGTATTCTGACACCTTTCTATCAGAATAAGCATTAATGTCTTGAGCAATCTGATCAACAGTAGCTCGTCTGTTTGATTGGATCACACGGGCCAGCCTTCGCTCCCCACGTGCATCAATGAGCCTTGGCCGCCCATGACCCTGTCGCCGGTTCACCACTATTCCTTCTATCAAAAATTCAGCTTTGCCACCACAGAAATTAAATTATATTTGAAAATATATTCAAATATAAAACAGTTATTTTAAACTGTAATATTTCATAATATTACTGTTTTTATTGTATTTTTAAAGTACCCATTAAAAAGGGGTCTTAAACATCTTAAAATCTATTTGCATGTCAGTATGTGTTTGTCAACTGCACCTAATTGCACATATAGATCTATAACTGTTTTCAGATGCATGTTGCTGCAATGCACCGCAGTGACCTTACGTCTAATCAGAACACAGACCAATGACACTTTTGATGTCTCTTTGTTCTCGGTTAATATCAGGACACACACCATCCTTATTGTAATTTTAGCGCGAGTGGAGCAGCACGTCTTCTATGACCTTAAGGAATGACCCTTGCGGTGATGGTCCTCAATGGGCATTTCCCATGAGGGGCTGGAGAGATGAAAGGCTGTGTTCTTAAAGAGAGATTAAACAAGATTTGATAGGCAGAGCAGAACAGCTCCTTTAGTAACTCTGGGAAAAGACAGAGAGCATTTGACGGGCGGCAGGGAAAAGATCCACGGGGCAACTCATTTAAAGAGAAGCATGCAGGGCAAGAATGCAGGTCCTACTTCAGCTGTTTGGATACTGATGATAATGATGAGCCCCCCAAAAAGTACATCTAGATATAGTTCTAGTCACCAAGTCTTTTCTTTCCCCGTCATTGCAAACATGTATTCTTGGCTGACATACTGTAGCTATATATATATATATACACACACACACACACACACACACACACACACACACACACACACACACACACACACACACACACACACACACACACACACACACACACACACACACACACACACACACACATTCCTGCACTGTAAACCCAAATAAGTTGGGCTAACTCAACATTTTTTTTCCAATTTTAAGTAAGCAGAACTAAGAAACTTAGTTTGAGTAAGATTTTTATTTTGTACTGATTTTGTACTTGTGTACTGAATATTTGAGTAAATTAATTTATACATTTAACATAAAATTATCAGGTTATCTCAACATAAACATTTTGCTAGCTATAACAAAGTAATTCAGAAAATGCCAACTTGCTAATTTGCTAACATGTTGACAATAGCATGTATAGCTCATTTACCGAATGAGTATAGCAATTTAAAACATCTAAACTCCAAACCAAGCACCATGCGCCACTTGTCACCATGGCAACTCTTCAAAAACCCATATTAACAGAAACTCTTCTAAATTTGCATAACAAAACATTAATCAAGACTAAATCTCCCTTAACATTAATCTTGCACAAACATTATATAACACTTAATTTTAGCATTTACTCTCTCTTTCGAGTGCCATCGGCAAAGCATGCTGGGAAATGAGTTAGTCTAAATGAAAGGAAATGAGTTCATACAACTCGAATTGAAAACAATGAAACAGTTCAGTTTCATTGAAATATGTCTGTGAGCTGTGAACTCAAAAGAAAGTTCTAAATACTCATAACAGTTAATTTAACTGAACTCATTTGTTTAATTTACGTTTGTGCTACTCAAACCAATTAAGTATTTTGAGCGTTAGGGTTTACAGTATGTATTTATTATTATTATTAAAACTAAACTTTCTAAAATTGTATGAAAAGTTATCTATGTGTTTTTTTCTGCTTCTAAATTACTGTATGTCTAAAAGTGAATTTTCCAGTGTATAGCAACCCATTCTCATTACCAAGGCGTCAAAATCCGAAGCATGGTCAAGTGCCTTTCGCGTCACAACGAAGATGCTAAAGGTACCCCTAAGAGTCACTATATCGACGCGCCGGGTGCGCCATTGATTTCAGTTGTTTACCCAATGTGTCAGCGTCAATGTGTCAAATCAAGACGCATTTAATTCTTTGCATTTGTAAAAGCAGACATGATTTTATTAATGTTTTATTCATATTTATAGGCTACTTTTATACTTTGGAGCAACTAACCCAAATCCTACCCTAAACCTACCCACTTCTAAACAATATAAAACACGTAACAGGCAAATACAAGTACAATCACAGATATTTATTGTAAAAACTGACCAAAAACAGTATAAAAGTATTTTTAATCTTAGAGTTGCTCTTAATGTTTTAATCAGTGAAATCCGTGAACGCACTCATTCATATTTGATTCAAATTATACACCCGACTCTTTAGCATGACGCAATCGGTCACAAGACACACGAGAGCCAATGACATTTTACAATCAAAACTGATGTAATGACGCAATTGGTCAAATCTTAACCCAATATCATCATGACGATAACGTTCCCATGCCCAACGCGTCTGTGTATGATGCAAAAGGTTTCTCATTGAAATGAATGGAGAAACCTGCGCGTCGATATAGTGACGGCTAGGGGTACCTTAGCCTAGGGGTTGTGCATAGTCATTCTAGTTCCCTTTTTTCTAAACTAATACATATTTCAGAATTTCTTTGGTTTTGTCCATTGTTTTTGCCAATGCAACAAAAGCCTAAATTCAATCTGTTCAGTCTCTTCAGAAAATCTGGCTAAACCTCTCTAGTTTTACGATCTCTTTATGAACTTTTTAAAGCGTCAGTGTGTCAGTTGTGTAGCTCTCAATAGAGGGACGGAAATCTCTCAGATTTCATCAAAAAGATCTTCATCTGTGCTCCGAACGAAAGTCTTACGGATTTAGAACGACATGAGGGTAATTAATGACAAAATTTAAATTTTTGGATGAACTATCCTTTTAAATGTTTCTGTTTATTTCCTGTTGCAATGCTGGGGAGGCAAAAAAGACAGGCCGAGATGGATCTATCTAAGTACAGGATGATTTATTAAACAAAACAAGAAGAAACCAGGAAACACAGAGAGCAGGAACACAAGCACCTACATCAAACAACTAACAGAGAACAAGAGAGACACAAGGGATATTTATACACAGGGGTACAAGACACACCTGAACATGAAAAACTACAAAAGACACTACAAACATGGCACTCGGGACAGGAAGTATAACAATAAATGGCATCATTCAGTATCTCTAAATAAGATCACCCAACAAAGGTATTCAGAGGTAAAATATAATGTATTTTGCATAAATTTGCATAAATATAATGGTATAAATAACAATAATATAACATATTTGTGTTGTTCATTTTAAAATATTCATAATGAATATCATGTTTTTGTGTGCCAAAAAGAGAAATAATGTCATATTTAAAAACTGGTTCAGCAAATCAGTTAACATATAAAAACAATAAATCATAAAAAGGCGATATATCTAACTCACATGTCTACTAAATGTCTTGTTACTGATAAAACCTTTTCTTAATTCTTTCATCAATTGCTCATTTAACTTTAAGCAAGACGCAATCTGTGAAATCTATATGGCTGTGTTGATTTGATTGGGGTTGAGGTTAATGCAAAAACTTCAGCTTGGCTGACCAGATGTAAATATGAATTTATGTGTGCTAGCTTTGCTAATACTGTACCTTACTTTTAGGTATTTACTCCTGTTAAATGTTACCTAATGATTCTTTGATGGCATCATTTAGCTGATTGTATTTTACAAAAAAAAAAAAAAAAAAAAAAACAAAGCTAAAAAGGACAAGAATAGACACATGGACAGGGATTCAATCCAAACACCCACAATACCACATTTCATCTCCTGAAGTTTAAAATCACAGTCGGAGACGGTGTGGGCGGCTGCTTTCAGATCATAATGATATTCTGATGTATATGAGGCCAAGAGGTAATTATTCTTTTTCTTTCTTTTTTGTGGAAAATGCTTGTTTAGCGTGAATTCTTTGTACACTGCAAAATCAACCCCGCAACGACAAATTTAAGATTAAATCATGGAAGAAAAAATAAAAGGTGTGGGGTGTGAGTGGGACCGCTTGAAAGATATTCAAATACATTTCCTATCAAAAAGAATTTGTAATGACTCCCCCTCATTGGAATGCCATCTCTGCAGGGCTGGTTTCACTCCCCGCTCACTATTCAATATGGATATGATGGTGTGCAAGTTGTAATCATAGTGCGGAGGAATACGGACTTTCACCTTTAAAAAGTGTAATTATGATGCAGCGCTTTTGGTGGAGTAGGCACAGTTTGTGCACTAAAATAAAAGAGGAATCATTACCATTCATGTCTTATCTATGACAATTTAAGTTTAAAAACAAGTGTGTCTGACTAATTGTATTTATTTTCAATTTGTCATGTTTTAATATTTTACAACATATTTTGAATACGTATTTTTAATATGAATAAGCAGTCAGTAAACAGTTTAAAGCTTACAAACCCAAAGTATAGTCAGATATAGTCTGATTTCTACAAACCCAATTCCAAAAAAGTTGGGACAATGTACAAATTGTGAATAAAAACAGAATGCAATGATGTGGAAGTTTCACATTTCAATATTTTATTCAAAATACAACATAGATGACATATCAAATGTTTAAACTGAGAAAATGTATCATTTTAAGGGAAAAATAAGTTGATTTTAAATTTCATGGCATCAACACATCTCAAAAAAGTTGGGACAAGGCCATGTTTCCCACCGTGTGGCATCCCCTCTTCTTTTTATAACAGTCTGCAAACGTCTGGGGACTGAGGAGACAAGTTGCTCAAGTTTAGGAATAGGAATGTTGTCCCATTCTTGTCTAATACAGGCTTCTAGTTGCTCAACTGTCTTAGGTTCTTCTTTGTGGCATCTTCCTCTTTATGATGAGCCAAATGTTTTCTATGGGTGAAAGATCTGGACTGCAGGCTGGCCATTTCAGTACCCGGATCCTTCTATGCAGCCATGATGTTGTAATCGATGCAGTATGTGGTCTGGCATTGTCATGTTGGAAAATGCAAGGTCTTCCCTGAAAGAGACGACGTCTGGATGGGAGCATATGTTGTTCTAGAACTTGGATATACCTTTCAGCATTGATGGTGCCTTTCCAGATGTGTAAGCTGCCCATGCCACACGCACTCATGCAACCCCATCCCATCAGAGATGCAGGCTTCTGAACTGAGCGCTGAGAACAACCTGGGTTGTCCTTGTCCTCTTTAGTCCGGATGATATGGCGTCCCAGTTTTCCAAAAAGAACTTCAAATTTTGATTGGTCTGACCACAGAACAGTTTTCCACTTTGCCACAGTCCATTTTAAATGAGCCTTGGCCCAGAGAAAACGCCTGCGCTTCTGGATCATGTTTAGACATGGCTTCTTTTTTGACCTATAGAGTTTTAGCCGGCAACGGCGAATGGCACGGTGGATTGTGTTCACCGACAATGTTTTCTGGAAGTATTCCTGAGCCCATGTTGTGATTTCCATTACAGTAGCATTCCTGTATGTGATGCAGTGCCGTCTAAGGGCCGAAGATCACGGGCATCCAGTATGGTTTTCCGGCCTTGACCCTTACGCACAGAGATTGTTCCAGATTCTCTGAATCTTTGGATGATATTATGCACTGTAGATGATGATAACTTCAAACTCTTTGCAATTTTTCTCTGAGAAACTCCTTTCTGATATTGCTCCAGTATTTTTGGCCGCAGCATTGGGGGAATTGGTGATCCTCTGCCCATCTTGACTTCTGAGAGACACTGCCACTCTGAGAGGCTCTTTTTATACCCAATCATGTTGCCAGTTGACCTAATAAGTTGCAAATTGGTCCTCCAGCTGTTCCTTATATGTACATTTAACTTTTCCGGCCTCTTATTGCTCCCTGTCCCAACTTTTTTTGTAGTGTAGCTCTCATGAAATCCAAAATGAGCCAATATTTGGCAAGACATTTCAAAATTTCTCACTTTCAACATTTGATATGTTATCTATATTCTGTTGTGAATAAAATATAAGTTTATGAGATTTGTAAATTATTGCATTCCTTTTTTATTCACAATTTCTACAGTGTCCCAACTTTTTTGGAATCGGGTTTGTATAGAGTTATGGTTATGGTTATGGTTAGTGTTACGTCCAGAGCCGTAAGGTTCTATTGGTGGGCCAAGCTATGCTTTTGTTTCTCTCCCTTTCTCTCTCTCCCCGCAGAACCAGTATCACCACCTGATGTTATTAATTAGAGCTTTGTTGTGATTGGATGATGGGAGAGAAGAAAGGATTTAAATTGCAGCTACCTACAGAGCAGGGTTGGTGTTGGCTCGATGGTGTGCAATGGCTGAGGTCTCGGCTTCATCCCCAGACTGGTGGTTGTCAAGCTTTTAGTTTGAGTAATTGGTGTATCTTTATCTCAGTTGTGTTGAGATTATTGAAGCAGAACTTGTGTCTCATTGTTTACATCTGTGATTGAGACTTCAAAGAAAGCAGTGATTGTTAACTTGAGTTGTCTCAGGTTAAATACTGATTAAGTTTTATCATTTAATGTCTTTATTTTTCTTTGGGATTAGTAGGAAGGTGGGTGCCATTTTGTTTTGCATTACTTTTCTCCTGGTTCTATTAGATAGGAGTTTTCTTTCTTTTTGTAACATAGTTAGTTGATTTTGATTTATAGGAGTTAGCTTTATGTTTATTATTTTGGCCTTGCCCCCTTCTGAAGCTGATACCCCTTTTATTATTTCATTTTGTTTAATTATGTTAATAAACTACTCTTTTGCTGCAATTGACTGATTGTTATTGTAGCCATTCTGGGCCTGGAGACCATCATTACCACCAACCATCTATTTCTGTTGCGCTCCTCCCCTAGACCAATTGGGTCCATAACATATAGTTACTTGTAATTATGCATAATTTGCTGTTATAGTACATGTAGTAATGTGTAACTATGGCACCTTAGTGGAAATTATTTACTTTATTTAGTAAACTGATTTCAACTTTAATTAATTAAATTTTAGAGAAAAAAAAGTATGTTTTGTTATAGCCTCTGGAGCAAGGGTGCTGCCATCTTGCAATACCACAGCGTATGACATCACGGGTTGGTTTGCTTCATTGGCCAGTGAAGTAATATAAGCATTTCTTTACTTTTTAAACACACTTGTTTTAAAATGAAGACGAACTTGAAAGGACCGTTGAGCACATAATATGTCAAATTGCTTATGCATTTGAGCCAGGGAAAAGTGTTACTCTGGCTGCTTTCGAAATCAAAATTATTTTAAATAAGTAATTAGTAGTTTAGTTGGTATGAATGTGTGTAGTATGAATGTAATCTGGACATACTACATTGCTATGTTGTCATTTATCATGTGACCTACCAGCATCAGTTGTGTCACTTCACTACCATTCACAAATCCTCTCCCATGGCCTCATGGGATAGTAAAGTGTCCATAGTATGCGCACTTCAGAATCTTACCGGAAGAATGAGGTCATCCGGGTGCTTTTTGCTTACTCTTTAATGAATAATGTGAATTCAGACATCGTTTCACATACTGATTTTCGCCTATATATAGTAAGGAAGTATGTGATTTTGGATGCAGCCAAACTGATTCTGGTTGTCATAACAGGTGACAGGTGGAGGTCATTGCTGTCAGCTCTTCAGCATGGCTCTTTTATAGAGGAAAACACTTGACTCAGCACAAATTCCTAAATGGTCCCGTTGACTCATTTTCTTGACAGCCAGGCAGCGTTTAAGGGATATAGATTAGTCTGTTATGAGATGTGACTGCCTCTCTTACACACTTTAACAAATGTATGATTACATTCAATAGCGCTTTGCAATTTCATTCCGTTTCTTCAAAGGAAGAGAGACATATGGGAAACAGTTGCCTGCCAGTGAACGGTCACAACTAGGCTGATTTTATTTGTGATCTTTCTTTTAGATTAATTCATAGCTTTTCCTCTCCCTCCTGTCAGGTCAGGGATTAGTTCTTGTTTTGTGTGTGTGTGTGGGTTCTTGCATTTGTCTTCTTTTCCTTTTCAAGGAAATGTGCTTTCAAGAACGCTGTGGAAAATGGAGTGCTTTATGTAATTTTTCTGAGAGTTTTTAAAACAAGGATGAATGTTTCACCTAGAATCGATCAACATGTCTTATGAGGTTGAATGGAGGTACAGATTGATGTAAAAAAAAAAAAAAAAAAGAAGAGAAAAAATGAATGATGAGGAACTCAGGGAATGTAAAATTGGGTAAATTAATTGTAAACTACAGCTTAGCACAAAGACTGAAGGTAAACAGCTCCAGCTAGCCGACTGCTCAATAAGTGACAAAATAACGGCAACATTTTCCTATTTATATGTTGTGATGTGTATAATTACATTGTGTACTAAGACCGACGGAAAATGAAAAGTTGCGATTTTCTAGACCGATATGACTAGGAACTATACTCTCATTCCTGCATAATAACCAGGGATCTTTGCTGCCGTACCATGGGTGCAGCGGCACAGTGATATTACGCAACGCCTGAAAATAGTCCCCAGCCCGCTCTCTGTGCAAGCAGTCTGTCACGCTGGTTATGTTGACGGAAGTTAGCTTATTTTCAGACGCTGCATAATACATTGAGCTGCTGCACCCATAGTACGCCAGCAAAGTTTCTTGATTATTACGCAGAAATGAGAGTGTTGTTCCTTTAATGGAGAATAGCAATAAAGTTAATGAGGTAACACCTGAGCAACAAACTACATTTCCCTTAATTCTCTGCAGCCATAAGATAATGAAAACTATTAGATTCACCTACTGTAACACACCTACTGTGCACCCTTTGCCCTTTATTTTATTGCACTAGTACTATTAAAACTTCCTGTCTTTCTCATGAAATGAAAAAGAAGAGAAGTATGATTTTTTTTGACTGGACCATCTTTTATAATGCAAGTACTTAGGACTGCATGAGGGAGACCCACCTGCAGACATAAGGATACTAATATATTTTTTCCCATTTATGTCTCTTTGTCTTTGTAAAATTAGACGAGCACCACTTGAAATCCTTCCTTCAAGCAACAGAATGAGTGTGGAGGAAAGTAACAAACCGAGTTTAAACCTGGGGCAAGAAGTCTAGCAGTTTCTCACGGCACTGCTGCCGTTCGGCACTCTGTTTGCTTGCCAGCTACAGCAAACATTGATTGGCTGATTAAGCACAAATTGATTAGCAGGCTCTCATTAGCATCCCATTAGCAATGACCTATACCTAGCAAGACACACCGTGCTCTGACTCAAATGGATTAACAAGCACAACAATCCCACCACAGACAGAAAATCTGTGAACACTTCTCTAAAAGCAAGAAATCGATGGATTTCACATTATTAACCCCCGACGGACATAAAACAGCACTCTAATGCCGTATCATGGGCACAAAGCCCCATTTTAATATTTGCATTTATCTACATTGACAATAAGCTGGCCAACCTCTATGCCCTTGAATCATTCAAAACACACTGCATGGCTGCTATTTCAATAATACAATCCTTTCTATCAACAAACAATGAGGCATTTATTTTCAGCAGAAGGACGAGAGCAATGTACCAAGAGTATGCTGCACTGCTTTTGAATAGATAGGCCTCGGGACTTTAATTTGAATATATCTAATAAAACAAATATCATAAGAACAACAAGACAAGGCTGATATTTTCATTCGCTCGGAAATGAAAGCTCTAATACGCAGAGGGATGACAGGTCACGCAGTCGGCAGTTGCTAATGTTATTATCTGTGAACATCTTAAAGAGCTCCGTCCTCCCAACAGAAACATACACTTTTTTAAAACGCATGAAATGGCTTGACAGGCACAGTTTTCTGTCCTGTGTTGTATTTCCTATTTAAAAAGGTTCTAAAATGGAGCTGCAAAGTTCTGTTTTTCTTCTTAAGTGTGCAGTAAGCGATTTCTGAAAAACAATGTTGATATTTGAAATCAACCCAAACAATCACACCCCTCCCTTCATTGCTCTGCCCACAAAATGCACAAACACGCAATGCAAGAGTGGATGTCTTTTAGCTGAAGCAAAGCAAAATAATGCTTCACAAAAAATAAAGTGAAGATGATGAATGAACGACAAGGAAGAACAAAAAAATGAACATATAGTACACAAGAGTACAACGGTTGGTTGTTAGTTGCCAGCAGGACACCATTTCCAGACAAACAATGACACTCAAAACAGTCCTGTTAGCTAACATTACAACAACAGCATATCTGGGTTCTGTGAAACATAGCTTTTTCAGACCTTCCCACTTAGGTCTTTCCAGAGCTAGAAAGCTTTTCAAATATTAACGCTGATCCTATATTTTGCCTCATAACCCTTCTTTTTCCAGTGATATTCCTCTGACATTTTCTCTTTTGTAATGTCTCTCAGCCATCTCTCTTTCTACAAATCAGGGTTGCCAGGTCTTCACAACAAAACTCGCCCAATTACTACACAACTTTGCTACCCAATTGAGACCCCAGTAAAAATCACGTTGCATGGGATAAAATCTGTGTTTTTTGGCAGGGTTCCCTTGCTAAAATTCGCATTCCCAGGGCTACATATCACATTATTGGGGTCGCTTCAACCCGCGGAAATGTAAAACAGCCCAATTCTGCGGGAAAAATGTGGACTTGGCAACACTTCAAATTTCCCTCTTGCTCACTTTCTCCCCATCATGAATGGGCACGCTCCCTACTACTGATTGGCTACAAGTGTGTTGTGCTGCTCGGTCCGATCCACCTTCAACAGCGCTTCTCAAAAATTGCTTACTGCACCTTTAAGGCAGAACTTAGCTAGTAGCTCTTAAGCTCGCCATAAATTAAAGTGTTGTCACATAATGATATTTGGATAGGAAATATTGTTTTAAATATTTAGTTTAAGCTTTAGTTTACATCTACTATGCTATTGTTAGTCAGAGACAGTTGGTATTTACAATTTAGGGGGACAAATATTGCGTTCTCATTCCCAAGGCGTCAAAATCTGAAGCATGGTCAAGTGCTTTCCGCGTCACAAAGAAGACACTAAAGGTACGCCTAGGCGTCGTTTTTCAACACGCAGGTGCTCCATTGATTTCAATGAGAAACCTTTGGCGATTGATTTGTGTGAAAATCCCCAAAAGCGATCAGCATATCCATCCACTGAAGATCATGCACACATTCAAATTTTTAAAAAAAAATGCCGCCCAAAGAAACGTTACATCAGATTTCATAGTGAAATCGCATTGGCTCTCGTGTGTCTTGTGACCGATTGCGTCATGCTAAAGAGTCGGGTGTATAATTTGAATGAAATATGAATGAGTGCGTTCACGGAGCGGCGGATCATCATTTCACTGATTAAAACGTTAAGATTCTGTTTTTTAAATGAAGATATCGTATGACTTCAGAAGACTTGGAATGCAACATGAGTTAATACTTTTATACTGTTTTTGGTCAGTTTTTGCAATAAATACCTGTGATTGTACTTGTATTTGCCTGTTACGTGTTTTATATTGTTTAGACGTGGGTATGTTTAGGGTAGGAGTTGGGTTAGTTGCTCCAAAATATAAAAGTAGCCTATAAATATTCATAAAATCATGTGTGCAAAGAATTAAATGCGTCTTGATCTGACACATTGAGCAGACAACTGAAATCAATGGCGCACCCAGCACATCGATATAGTGACTCTTAGGGGTACCTTTAGCGTCTTCGTTGTGACGCGAAAGGCACTTGACCATGCTTCAGATTTTGATGCCTTGGGGCATATTTGCAATGCCTCTGGGTGCAGGATGAGTCATCAATCATTTTCCTGGAAAATTGGTAATTTTATATTTTAAAAGTTTACTTTTAGGAGAACACTAACATATTGATGGCCTCAGAGTTAAAACCCAAAGTCAGATTTCATCTATAGAATTTCATCTATTTTTAATTTTCTATTAATTACTGAGCCAGTACATGAAAAATAGTGACTCTTGGTGTAGCTAGTCAGATTTACCTCAAACCATCAGATTCACACACTCAGAAGAAATGAAAGGCAATTTTATGTTTCAACCACAGATGTCGATACGGAGCCAAAAATTCTGTAGTGCACCTCTAAGATGACAACGTTCATTGGAATAAAGTGTCTCATTATCAAATCTCAGTGTTACAGCCATGGTCTGTTTGAGCTTTTTGCCAATGCTGTTATTCATATTATGACATATAAAATATAATTTTTCTGACATATTTTGCTGATCATTTTCTATCTTGGGTCCCACTTTATTAGGGGACCTTAACTACTATGTACTTACATCAAAAAATAAGTACAATGTACTTATTGTGTTTATATTGTATTGCAAAACACTTTAATTAAAAATTTAAGTACACAAATTAATTACAGATGTAAATTACATGCAGGTAATTTTATAATGCAAAAACATTGTGCATTGTATCAAATGATTAATTTAAATGTTAGTACACAGTAGTTAAGGCCACCTAATATAAAGTGGGTCCCTATCGTGTCTCTACTGTGAAAGTTGAAAAATATGTGAACTTTTAAAGGGCTAGTAACCAAACTATATGTTTGTGTATGATCTGAAATGACAAGGCATCATTTTAATAACATGCGAGTTTCACTTTACATTGCACAATATCATGCTGCAAAACCTAAAACCTTCAGAAGCCTTTAACGGCTTCGTAGGGGTCAGCTCTATCCTCATATCCTCAAAGCAAACATCCATTACGTGTTGTTTTTTTTTCACATATAACATTTAACTAAAACCATGAGTAATGCTGGCACTACTTTTGTGCCTGATTTCTGCGTCTTGCGTGTTCAACTTTAGTGCATGAGAAAGTTCTCGCCATCTGCGATAAGCTGTTAAAAATTCTGTCTGTAAAAGTGCTAGAGTTTTCGAGCATCTGATGCATAGTAGGTCTTGTTACCAGTTCTAGTGGGTGGTGATTCAACATGCCAAGAGGGTGAGCTCCATAATTTCAGAGCAAAGCGTGAATCTTAGTTGCCGGCACAGATCAGTGACACATCAGCGCAAAGCGACCATTTGGTGCCAGAGAATCATGCGAATAGATGCTTGTGCGTGTCTGTTTTTGCTAATAATGTTTAAACTGTCTCATACAGTACTCTCAATAAAATATATGCATTAAGAACAGTGGATTTATTGTGAGATTTGCCCATTGCTACTTTGAACATAAACGGTAATGGCTGTGATTTTATACGCCACTGAAGCAAAGGCTAAAGCTCCATTAAGTCAAGAGAATCGAGCGTCGGCAACGGCAAACATTACAGTTACAATTTTCAGGTACATACCGCAAACCCATAGGCATTCGGCACAATGCAGATAAGATGAGCAGGGAACAGATGGAACGTGGATGTGGCCTGTGCCTGAACATGGTGCCGATGTACGCACCTCCTACATAAGCCTGAGACTGTTAGCATGGAGATCTTCCAGAAGATTCTTGGCATCAAGAGGATCTAGTCACCATCTGTCTCCCAGGACAACCTCCCAACATAGACCTTCCCCGCCTCCCGCCACCCCTGTGCTCATCAGCAGAGATACGCAGACGCCTGTCAATGAAATTCACCGGCCGTTTGTCTTGGGTGGGCAAATATGACCATAAGACAATTCTATTTGGATCATCTGCACCACCTGTTAAGTCTACAAAAACAGATGACGGCACGGTATTGTTAACTGGAGACGTGCACTTTGCCAGACTTGTGTGAATCAACAGGAAGAATTACTAAATGCACACACAAACCATAGCCAGAAATGAGGCCATTGATGAAGAACACAAAACAGAAGTGAATTCGGTGTCAGTGTGAATGCTTCAAACTGTTCAGTACCAACATTACTCTTAAATGCAGAAGCCCAGATTTTTTTGTTTTTTTGTTCTTAAGGCAGATCTAAATAGTAAGAATAAGAATAATGAAATGGTTAATCTGGTTTTAATTTTCTTTTTATAATTTAACTGATTTCAGTTCATATTGTGGTTGACGTTTCAAACTTATTTTGCCTCATGTAACTAAACATTAATAAATGTAATAAAAAAACAAGTTAGAATTAATTATGAAAAATAGTATGGAACTATATATTAAATTATTAAATAAATACTGATAGAACAAACTATAATAACTGATATTTTTATTTTTTATACACACACACACATATATACGAATATCAGTTATTAATTTTTTTACTGATCAGTGTTTATTTATCAATTTTGATAGGGTTCCATGATATATTGTTTAATATAATAATATATAAATATAAATTTTTTTGTGGAACATGACCTGCATAAATACACTCTAAAAAATGCTGGGTTAAAAACAACCCAAGTTGGGTTGAAAATGGACAAACCCAGCGATTGGGTTGTTTTAACTCAGTAAATGGGTTGTTTTAACCCAGCGTTTGGGTTAAATGTTTGCTTAAAACAACCCAATTGCTGGGTTAGTCCATTTTCAACCCAGCATTTTTTAGAGTGTAGTTATACATTGTGACACACACTATTTAAATGTATTTTTCTTTAGGTGTAAATGTATATATTTAAAGGTTGCTTTAAAAGTAACTGTTTATTTTTGC
The DNA here is from genome assembly GCA_018749465.1 of Paracanthobrama guichenoti. NCBI lineage: Eukaryota > Metazoa > Chordata > Actinopteri > Cypriniformes > Gobionidae > Paracanthobrama > Paracanthobrama guichenoti. Next base: position 804,924 of record CM031950.1, on the reverse strand, counting down.
TAGCAAACTTGTGATTATATTTCAGTAAGTGTTTCAATGGTGACTTCTTTTTTTTTTTTTTTTTTTGGAAGGCTGCAAAGTTCCCATGAAGCAAAGATGGCAGGCAGCATCCATATTGCACTTCTGTGGCAGAATGCTAGCGAACAACTGCCATTGAGATGAATGGGAATGCTAATGCTAACAGATCGCTTTCCCCAGCTATATCAAACCACTTTGGGACAGTTTCCGCTGTTAAACCACAGAAAATCCAGTGGCACTGAAATAAATACAACAATCATGCCTTAAATCTGCACGGTACTGCTGAATATGAGTGTAACCCTCCTTTTGCAGCCTTGGCAAATTTACACTGGGGCAAGGACAGGAATACGCAAGGCACCTGGTCTCGAAATCAATCATTAGCATGGGTCGAGGGCGGTAATTAGGCGTTCAGGAGGGGGCGTGTGGGACGAGGTGACGGGGAGCAGTTAATGAGGCCACGGGCTGGGGAGGGGTGAACAGCCGGCACCGCGGGAAACTTCACACACACGGCGAGAAGAGAGAACACACGCCGCAATTATAAGGCACAGTACACAAACATACGATTCAACACCCAAGGAGGTCAGGCTGAAAAATGTGCTGTAACATAGATGACAGTCTAACAAAGCCTTGAGAACTGAGGTGCTATTTTTGTTTTGGAAGTAAGGCAAAAGAATGGCCCATCCCTTCTATAAGATTTGCTTGTCTATTACTTCTTGAGATTTAATTTCTGAGAAAATGAATAGTCATTTTATTGTAATGATCAATTTTGTTTTGTTGTTTTGAATAATTTTTTAAGGGAAAAGGCCTATCTAGAGACCTGAAATTAACGCAAATGAGAATTGTGCTAAAATCGACATGTTAGGGGTGTACCCTCATGTCGTGATTTGATACATATCACGATACTGAACTCACGATACGATATTATTGCGATACTCAAAGACACATGGTAAAAGGTTAACAAAAAAAATTAGTGTTGATTAAAATGCAAAAATTTGGTATTACATTGGTGGTGGAAATGAATATGCTTGGACTTGGTTCTGGTAACCCAATGCACAGGACAATGCCAACACCAGAATAAAAATATTCATGATTCTGAAGCTGAAAATACAGAATTATTTTAGATGTATATGCTTGCACTCTGTCACTGACTATATGACTAGATATACTCTGTCTTGAATTTCTTTTCCTCACATTTTAGGTGAACCATACACAGTACAGATTGTTATTATCCATGATACATGTTGCATTTTTGTATTGTGAAACATTGTGACACGATATATTGTTATACCCCTAATATATGTACATTTCTTTCTGTACAATATATTTTTAAGTTTCCGATACTGGTCTTTTGTACTGTGATCAAATAAATAAATAAATAAATATGTACACATTTATTTTTGTACTGTGCAAAATAAATAAATACGTATAATAATTATACATGTGATCTAAAATAAGCAACAGTAACAGCGACAGTACAGCAAAACCTGTTGTCCAAGAGTAAACAAAAATATTCATAAAATTAAACTTTTAAATATTAATATTAAATATTACCTTGAAATAAATGTTGATCCTTTGTGTGTGTGTGTGTTTATGCCCAATATGGTTTGAGTGCTTGGTTTGTAAATGTACACTCTAAAAAATGCTGGATTAAAAACATTTTATGTTTTACTGGGTTGTTTTAAGCAAACATTTAACCCAATTGCTGGGTTAAAACAACCCAATTGCTGGGTTAGTCCATTTTCAACCCAGCATTTTTTAGAGTCTATGTATATTGGATTCTATATATTGGATTTTCTGTTTTATTTTTTGAATAACCTGGCATTAAATGAGCTATCATATCTTATCTGTCATTAAAAGGCCTAACTGTTCTACACAGTTTACTACGGAATGGCGTAGTTTTCTTTGGTTATTAACCACACATTTTTGTTGAATAAATAAGATAACTGAACTAGAATGGATGAATTCGGTTAATGCATATGCATCCCACAAATTTGGCAAACTGAAAAAAAAGTTTACCCCCTAAATGTTATTCCATATAACATTTAGTACCATGCCATAGTTATTACTGAAACCAACATTGCACTGTTTACTAGAGGACTGGAACATTGAAAGCAATAATATTTCCTTAACCCTGGTAGCCCCTCTCACCTCTGAATTTGGAAAGAATACAAAAACGCTCCAAAGAATGAAGCTTGAAGGCTTATTAAATCTACCAATGTAACAAAGACTGAAGCTCACCAAGTGTTTTTGGGAACAGATGCTCTGTTAACTGTGGAGTGATGAGTAGGTGTATGAATTAGCCCTTGAGTCTCACTTCCAGTCGGAGAGAGAAAGAGTGAAATGGTGTGACTCCAGCACGGCTGCGGAGGCATTCGAGACTTCTCTGAGTAACTCGACTCAAAGCCTCACACACGCCAGCCCGAGTGGGATCTGAAGGCAATGATGATTTTCACTTGATCAAAGCGGATCATGAAAAAGCGGCACAGCTCCAGTTTTTTTTTTTTTTCAGAAAAGCTCAGAATATAAAGTGAAAGTGAGCCTGCTCATTAGGATTTTCAGCAGGTTTGAAAATTCAGACAATTATATATAAGGTTTAGGATTCATATTAATGCAGCTCTCAAAGCAGCACTGTACTGCTATTCTATATTCTGTATGGATTATCCATCTGTTCATATTTAATATTATTTATATCTAAACTCCATATTTTTTATATAAAATTATTAAATATGTATATTGAAGAAGTTAATATACATCATTACATTTTTCATATATTTTTATGAAGTGCCAGACAGTTTCGTTTAGATCCTACTAGGCTGTTTTATAGGCTGAAAGCTCTCAGCGTACATTAGAACATTAAGATCACAGTCAGCCCTGTAGCTCCAGCTGATGTAATTCAATTATGGTTGAGGTTCAGATGAGAATCTATGTGGTTATAGCTTAACTTAACGTGTATATAACAACATATTACAAACATGAAGAGAGTAAAAAGGTAACAAACACCCGTGTTGAAACTACATTGACTTGTGGTTTCTAAATAAACATACAACACAGGCTAACAAGCTCAGAACTCATGGCAGGTCTCAGCTTTCAAAATCACTTTCTTTCTGGCACTGATGGCCATCGTGAGTCTCATGACTAAAACAAAATATGTTCAATAATTCAAACTTGCATGTACAATGTGTCATTGTAAAAGTGAAGCCATGTCAGACGAGGTTAGAAAACAAAAGCTCATCGAGAGCCTTTGTCACTTTGTCTAAATCTTGCATGATCAGAAATGAAAAAGCAACTGCGATTTTGGGCGTCATACATATCTAAGAATGTACTCTAGATTGCAATACATTTTTAATGAACTGCATGTACAGTTTGCATTTTCGTGCACTGGTTTCTGAACTTTATACAAGCACAGTTAAAAGTAGAAAAAGTTTCTGCTGACATTTGCAGATTTTTTTTCATGAAATAAATCATGACCAAACACTGTGCATGTATCTTTAAAGAAACATGCTATATAAACACAGATCTAAAAACAAAACTAACACGTTTTTAAAAGAATTATGAGGCAAGATGTGGAAAAAGTTTATTTAAAGGTCAAAAATTGACAGGTATGGCCAACCTACAATAAAGATTATGACCTACTTGTGGTAGATAGCCGCCTAGCAGTTTACATTCTGAAACACATCAGCATTTAACATGTTCTCCTTACAAATGTGAGTAAAAAGACATTGTGATATCTATCTGAAGAATGATGTTCTTCTAAAAGAGGGCGGAGCAAAGCTGTGGAAATCAAAAGGCTGGAAAATATGTGTCTTCATGATGCATACAAAACTATCCACAACACAGCTATCAGCAAAAACACTGTGCTAGAAACAGAATCTTTTGAGTTTTTCAAGCCAAAATACTGTGTGGCCCAGGACAGCGTCACTGTCGGCAGGTGTCATGGAAGGCCTCCAGAGTTCGGAAGTCCCTCCATGTTGGAGGAAGGCCCTCCTGCAGGTACTTGCCACAGCGTTGACACGGGTTCTGGAAAAGCTTAATGTAGCTCCTCAACCAGGTCTGGGCAAAAGAACAGCACAAATATTAGTGCCTTTCCCCCCCAAGAGCTGATTGGTTAACAATTCCAAAAACTAAATAGTATTCCTCATGTGAAGCAGACAAGACTTAGAGTCTGAAGTGACTTGAATGATACATTTAACCAATTTAACACATTTAATGAAGCAAAGTATCCTGCCTGAAATGCTAAAAATGTTGCAGCGGACAGCCTCACCCTCACCCTCCGCTGACTGGCCTCATTGCATTGGCATCGGTTTAGTGAGAGCAGCGTGAGGGTCTGTGGGGTCTCACAGCAGTCACAACTAGACATTGATTAACAGCAGGAGGAGTATGTCTGCTCTCCTCTCTAACCCGTCTTCACTGGGCCGCTCAGCACAGTTGGGGTTTACCTGCACCTGTCAGGACGCATTGTCTTTCCTAATTCATCTGTCGGCCCAAACCGCCCTCCACTGATTCCCTGTTATTCATACTCCAATTAGCACACACAAAAGGGCTATCTATCTATCTATCTATCTATCTATCTATCTATCTATCTATCTATCTATCTATCTATCTATCTATCTATCTGTCTGTCTGTCTGTCTGTCTGTCTGTCTGTCTGTCTGTCTGTCTGTCTGTCTGTCTGTCTGTCTGTCTGTCTGTCTGTCTGTCTGTCTGTCTATCTATCTATCTATCTATCTATCTATCTATCTGTCTATCTATCTGTCTATCTATCTGTCTGTCTGTCTATCTATCTATCTGTCTGTCTGTCTGTCTGTCTAAATCTATCTGCCTGCCTCTGTTTATGTATCTGTCTGTCTCCCATCTATCCACCCACCCTCCCCCACCCATCCATCCATCCATCCATCCATCCATCACCAGAGAGTAAAAAGGATCTTAAAGCTAAATGTATCTGCCTGTCTCTGTTCATGTATCTGTCTGTCTGTCTGTCAGTCTAGAAAGCAAAAAGGAACTTAAAGGTATATTTTAGAGAGACTAATGACTGGTAATGACTTTTTTTTTTTTAGGTTCTAAACAAGCTGTCCTCAGGATGGCCTCGGCGGTTTAAATCCCTGTACGGGAGAAAGTCCACGATTCCAGCTATGATCAGAATAGCTCCGCATTGATCTTACAGAGAAGTAATCAATCTCTCCACTCTTTTCAAAGCTTAGAGCAGAGGTCGGCCGACTATTTAAAGACAGACCAGACACAATGCTTGACATCACACACAAATAGACAAGTCACAATAAGCTAAACTTGTGAAATTATAAAAGATTTCAAACATAAAATCAAAACTTTTTTCATTCCAGGGCAGAGTGTGATGAGTTTTTATACATTTATTTAATCTGCCAGATGTTTTTATTAAAAGCTATAGTATTTACAGTGCACTCACTCAAGCTATCGATTTTCAGCATGTGTTCCCTGGGAATCGAACCCATGACCTTGGTGTTGCTATTGCCTTCCTCTACCAGTTGAGCTACAGGATTTTTTTGTTTTGTTTTGATCAAGTACTATTCTATTTCACAGAATATGTGCACCAAACTAAATTTCAGCTATTGGTCTTAACATGTATTGTTACAATGTGGAATACAACCTCTCGTTAAACCACACCAAATGCAAAATGTAATAATTCTTGCACAGTCAGTATAATTTTAAAAGTGATGTACTATACCCACCATGAAGGAGCGAACTACAACATCGGGCATCTGGGGGAGCTGGTAATGCAGCAGGGCTGTGGTTGCATGATCAGTGACCTGAGAGAACAAAAAGCCAGTAAGATATTTTTAGGTAGAAAATGGTTATGTGAAACTAAACTATATGGAGCCCCTAGAGGGACATGGTGATGGAAAAAATATGAGATGGGAGGAAAAAAATATATGTCAGTGTTATGGCTTCGCGAGAAACTTTTGAGTTCTTTGCAAGTGGATGCAAAGTTTCTCGGGGGAATGAAAATGTTTTGAAAGCGGACGCAAAGTTTCTCGGGGGAACGCAACAGTTTTGCGAGCGAATGATTATTTCTCCATATTTTGCATTGTGTGTGTTTTGGTGTTAAAGGAAATGTCTATAAACTTAATAGAAAATGTTCTGGCAGAAAATTACCAGTACCTTTTCTGTTTTTCCTATTTTTATTATACAATTATATACAATAATACAATTAATCTGGGTCCAAAAATACACCGATCAGGCATAACATTATGACAACTGACAGGTGAAGTGAATAACACTGATTATCTCTTCATCGCGTCACCTGTTAGTGGGTGGGATATATTAGGCAGCAAGTCAACATTTTGTCCTCAAAGTTGATGTGTTAGAAGCAGGAAAAATGGGCAAGCGTAAGGATTTGAGCGAGTTTGACAAGGGCCAAATTGTGATGGCTATGACTGGGTCAGAGCATCTCCAAAACTGCAGCTCTTGTGGGGTGTTCCTGGTCTGCAGTGGTCAGTATCTATCAAAAGAGGTCCAAGGAAGGAACAGTGGTGAACCGGCGACAGGGTCATGGGTCAAGGCTCATTGATGCACATGGGAAGCGAAGGCTGGTCCGTGTGGTCCGATCAAACAGACGAGCTACTGTTGCTCAAATTGCTCAAGAAGTTAATGCTAGTTCTGATAGCTGCAGACCAGTCAGGGTGCCCATGCTGACCCCTGTCCACCGCCGAAAGCACCAACAGTGAGCATCAGAACTGGACCACGGAGCAATGGAAGAAGGTGGCCTGGTCTGATGAATCACGTTTTCTTTTACATCACGTGGATGGCCGGGTGCATGTGCGTCACTTACCGGGGGAACACATGGCAACAGGATGCACTATGGGAAGAAGGCAAGCCGGCGGAGGCAGTGTGATGTTTTGGGCCCTGTCTCAAAGCAAAAATGGTTCAGGAATGGTTTGAGGAGCACAACAAGGAGTTTGAGGTGTTGACTTGGCCTCCAAATTCCCCAGATCTCAATCCAATCGAGCATCTGTGGGATGTGGTGAACAAACAAGTCCAATCCATGGAGGCCCCACCTCGCAACTTACAGGACTCAGGGGTCTAGTGGAGTCCATGTCTTGACGGGTCAGGGCTGTTTTGGCAGCAAAAGAGGGACCTACACTATATAAGTCATAATGTTAAGCCTGATCAGTGTATACTTTATTTTCTTTAAGCAAAATGTATATTTTTTGAATTTCTTACTTTGCATACATGGGCACACATTTGAAGAAATACTAATTAAAATCCATTTTCAGATCAATCTACCTACACTCAGATTAACTCTTAAGTCAAGATTTTGCAGAAGAACACCATAACCTTATTACTTTTCCTAAAATCCCATCTTCCATCACTAATGTAATTATAGAAAGGGACTAAAAATCAAACCACTTCAATCTCCCATCATCGTTTCATCAGACTGCCAATACTGACCAAAGTCCTTATGGGAAACTGGCCAGTTAATACCTCTCAATAGTGTTGTATCATGGGAAAAGAAACTCAAATGGTTACTGTTGAAGTGTAAAAAAAAAAAAAAAAAAACATTGATGCTTTTACAAACACAAAAACATCTGTGTGAAAACTATTGGACAGCGGGGACGTGAAGAGTAAAGAACGATTAATTAAAGGAGGAAAGAAAATGGAATACAGAAGTGACAGCTGGGAGGGGAAGATGAGAGGCGGCCCGTCCCTCCAGTTTGAGGCAGCCTGGGTTCAAGTTAGCGTTCAAATCCGGAGAAATAAAGAAATAAACAGGTCTGCGCTTTGATCAGGCCGTGCAGATGCGAGACGCTCAGTTACAATGCGAGTGGGTCCTCGCAACTTCTCGCTTTAGGTTCCAGGCAGCTCGTCATACACATTCTCTCTCCTTTGAAAGGAAAGCTCATTTTATCCCTCTCTCTTTGAAAGGTGCATCAGCATTATCCACACTACATATTTTCATTTGCCCCACAGGCTGACTGCTCTCTAATTCCAGCCTAATGAGATTCGGGGAGGGTGGAGATAAGACGGCTGGAGCCCAGATGTTTAGGGTGCTGTCAAATGAGGGCGAAGTGGCTTGGAGTGAAATTAAATAAAAAAACATGGGGACAAATGATGTCTGAGGGATGAAAGGCAGGGATTGGCAGTGGAGAGGTGACAAGAAATGCGACCATCACTGAGAAGAGAGAACTCATTAAGATTTCCCAGACATGCGATTTAAATTTATTTATTAATTTATTGTGTGGCACAAATTCAATCTAAAAAGAAAACCTCAAGAAAATCATTTAATTACCGTTCCAATATTTCCCAACACATGCTACGGGTAATGAGAAAGACATGCTCTGTTGATTAAACTGAGTTTTGTATGCTTGTTGTGATGCGTTAAGCTGTCAGCTGTGTTACTCACCTTTTGAAATGCTTGATAGTTGGACTTTGACCAGATGTCCAACTAGAAAAAAAAAATTGACAGAAAAGTAAACTTCATGAAATCAATGAAAATACTTATTCCCTGGTCACGAATTGATTAAAAATATCTGCATGATACCCAGATTTTGCCCTTTCGCAACCCTTCTTAAACACTTTAGGGTTAGGGTTAGTTTACCCAAAAATTATCCCATAATTTACTCACCCTCAAGCCATTCTAAGTGTATATGACTTTCTGCTTTCAGCCAAACACAATTTGAGTTATATTAAAAAACTATCCTGGCTCTTCCAAGCTTTATAATGGAAGTGAATTGTACCTTAGATTTTGAAGCCCAATAAAGCATATCCATCTATCATAAAAGTAATCCATAACGTTAATAAAGGCCTTCTTCTATAATTCTTCTATAATCACTGGCTTCTGGTAATGGCTGCATGCAAGTCAAGTTCTGGTGGAAGTTCATTTTTGCGTTAACTAACCCATTAAGGCCCTGATATACTCACGGTGGAGCTCTTTTTTGTTCTTCATTTAAGGGTAAAAAGAAGTTCAAAATATGTTTGCAGCGGTATAATATAATATGTGCTGCATGCATTCCACTCAATAACAAAATGAACACTACAAAAATAACAGTGGTCTCAGTGTCTTTCACTTAGAATTACAACTTCATTTTCTACTATATAGTGGCTCTCTGGTGTGTTCTTGTTTTTACCCGTGGACGTCTGACCTCGGTGTACTGAACAGGAGAACTGAACCAGAGAAGATGTCCACGTCAAAGGCGGATATGTGTGTATGTATATACACTCACCTAAAGGATTTTTAGGAACACCTGTTCAATTTCTCATTAATGCAATTATCTAATCAACCAATCACATGGCAGTTGCTTCAACGCATTTAGGGGTGTGGTCCTGGTCAAGACAATCTCCTGAACTCCAAACTGAATGTCAGAATGGGAAAGAAAGGTGATTTAAGCAATTTTGAGCATGGCATGGTTGTTGTTGGTGTAATGGTGTGGGGGATGTTTTCTTGGGCATCGTTTAAATGGCACGGCCTACCTGAGCATTGTTTCTGACCATGTCCATCCCTTTATGACCACCATGTACCCATTCTCTGATGGCTACTTCCAGCAGGATAATGCACCATGTCACAAAGCTTGAATCATTTCAAATTGGTTTCTTGAACATGACAATGAGTTCACTGTACTAAAATGGCCCCCACAGTCACCAGATCTCAACCCAATAGAGCATCTTTGGGATGTGGTGGAACGGGAGCTTCGTGCCCTGGATGTGCATCCCACAAATCTCCATCAACTGCAAGATGCTATCCTATCAATATGGGCCAACATTTCTAAAGAATACTTTCAGCACCTTGTTGAATCAATGCCACGTAGAATTAAGGCAGTTCTGAAGGCTAAAGGGGGTCAAACACAGTATTAGTATGGTGTTCCTAATAATCCTTTAGGTGAGTGTGTGTGTGTATATATATATATATATATATATATATATATATATATATATATATATATATATCTGTAATTATTGTGAAATATTATTAAAATGTAAAATAACTTTTTCTATTTGAATATATTTTAAAATGTAATTTATTGATGTGGTGCAACGCTGAATTTTCAGTATCATTACTCCAGTCTTCAGAGTCACATGATCCTTCAGAAATCAGTCTGATATGATGATTTACTCCTCAAGAAACATTTATGATTATTATCAATGTTGAAAACAGTTGTGTGAAACATTTTTTTAGGATTCTTTGATGAATAGAAAGTTCAAAAGAACAGTATTTATCTGAAATAGAAAGCTTTTGTAACATTGTATGTTCAAAAGTTTTGGGTCAGTAAGAATTTTTTTTGGGGGAAAGAACTTAAAGAAATTCATACATTTATAGCAAGGATGCATTACATTGATCAAGTGACAGTATAGACATTTATAATGTTGCAAAAGCTTTATATTTCAGATAAATGCTTTTGAACTTTTTTTATTCATTAAATAATCCTGAAAAAAATTGTACACAACTGTTTTCAACATTGATAATAATCATAAATGCTTCTTGAGCAGCAAATCATCATATTAGAATGATTTCTGAAGGATCATGTGACACTGGAGACTGGAGTAATGATGCTGGAAATTTAGATTTGAATCACAGCAATAAATTGCATTTTAAAATGTATTCAAATATTTTAAATTAAAAAAAAAAAAAAAAAAAAAAAAAAAAAAAAATGTATGTCTTCAGAAATTCTTCAGCATTTGTTTCTGGCTGTTTGTGTAAGAGCCCTCTGATTGATTTTTGCTCAACCCAAGTATTAATTTTAAATAAGCAGAATGCATTTTTAACATCCAGAAAGAGCTAATTTCATTTTAAAACTCTCCAATCTTAAATGTATAATGAATGGGAATTAATTACTGAGCGGTAGTTATAGCATGTGTTAAGCTTCACTAAAGAACACATCTCTGTATTTTTGTCCTCCTTAAAACCTCACTGCGCAACATGTTGCATATTACCTGGTATTGCCACATGTGAAAAGTTACTATAGGAGTGGTCGGTCTATTATTTAGTTGAATTTGCCTCTTTAATTTTATTTTTATTTTCTGAAGCCCAAAGTTGTTACTCCACTTTTTTCCTTCAGTCTAAATTCTATTATTGCACCCTTACACCCCATATGGGGCACTGTGATGCATAGTATGGTTTCAAGCAGAAACTTGTCTGCCAACAAGAGTGAAATGCCTCATAGCTCAAGACTTGTGGCTCAAATTGTGCAAGAGACAGTTCTTTTAAACCAGCGTACCAAATTAATTCAACATGGTAAAACAAACTGTTTGGATTTAAATTGGCAAACGCTTAAGAGTCTATGATTGGATCATTATTGCAGTGATTATTATGTTTCTATCATGTTATATGTTTGGCATCAGTTCTTCTAACTCTAATTGATGGAGTGTGTAGCTTTTCATTTCTTAAACAACCATGTATGAAGACACATCATGGCCATATTCCAGGATGACAATGTAAGATTGATCAGGCTCAAACTGCGAAAGAATGGTTGGGAGGGAGCATGAAGAATCATTTTCACACATGAATTGGCACCTCAGAGTCCAGATCTTAAATTCATTGACTAGACAGCAGTAATCTAATTATTGACCTTATTCTGAATAAGACAATATTCTGATTAAGGTGTTTACATGAGATGCTTTTAGAATATTCCGTTCATGTTCCGTTTTACATGTTATAGATCATAGATCGATTAATGGCACGTCATTACGTCCCCATGCCACGCTACGCTACGCTGTCCGAAGTCCAATCATAGCGCAACTTTGGTGGGTCTGTTAAAATTGAATGGGCTCAGGCAACCCGCTGTAACTTTACCTGCAGGTGGCGCTGTTGGACATTGTTACTTTAATAATCATTTTCTTTGATTAATGATGAAAAAGGTTTAAAAATCGTGATTGTTTGGCTTGTTTTTACCAGCCGTTCAGCCACAGGCGTTCACTGAATGAGCCATATGGCTCGTGAGCCTAGAGGTTCCTGACCGCTTTTGTAAGCAGACAGTTTGTTCACAATTATGAATAAAGGATTACAGATACAAACTTATTGTATTTTTCCTTTACAATAAGCAGAATAATTACAACAAAAAGAAAAAATAGAGGAGGCAGTGTCAGAATGATCAGTCAAGCAAGACACGCACCATAGCAACACGTCATGGCAACGACATTTTAGACTGACAGATATGAAAAAGATAAACAGGAATTTTCCAACATGAGCACTTTGTTACTGTTTTGTACACGTTGTTATATTAATTATAATTCAAATTCTGTTTTATTGGCCACAGTATTATTGATGATTGTTGAAAGGGACACTATTGATTCATTTTTAAAAAGGAGAGGAGCTCGAGTCCCCAAAGCCCTCCCCTCTGCACTTGCCTGGTGTGCATTTGTATGTGTCCTGTCACAAAATGCGGCGAAAACTCAGACACAATGTTAATAGTTAGATTAAGGTGTGTACATGTCTGTAATGCGCTCCGATAATGCGATTAAAATAGGCATACTCCACGTCTTAATTCGATTTGCGTTTACTTCGATTATGACTTTAACCGGATTAAGGTAATTAGAAATCGCTGTTTGCATGGTAGCGTCTTAATCAGAGTATTGTCTTAATCAGATTAATATCGGAGTATTGTTGTCCATGTAAACGTACTGACTGAAAGTCTTTGGGATGTGCTGGAGGAGACTTTACAGAGTGCTGGACTCTTGCATTGTCAGTACAAGATCTTGACAAAAATGTATACACCTCTTTATGGAAATAACATCACAACATTTTTTTCCATCAAGAGGTGAATTTCTTCATGCTCCCTCCCAACCATTCTCTCAGTTTGAGCCAGATGAATCTTGACGTTGTCATCCTGGAATATGGCCATGATGTGTCTTCATACATGGTTGTTTAAGAAATGAAAAGCTACACACTCCATCATAACATGCTAGAAGCATAATAATCACTGCAGTAATGATCCAATCATAGACTCATAACCTATTTAAATCCAAAAAGCGACTTTTTTTTTTTTTTGTCTGGGCAGTGTATAGGCAGAACTTATACTTAAACACTTTCTTTGACAGTTTAAAGGTCAGTAATGAATAGCCTTGTGTCTGATGTCAGGACTGTTGTGTGGGGGCGAAAAAAACCCCATCACTAATCAACCCGTTGAGCGAAGGTCATCAGAAGAGTTTTCAAAGACGACAACAAATCAAAATGTTCTCTGATTCTAATATCAAACAGGCCCGGTGTCAGCATTTATCAGAGAAATCAGACTCTATCTCCCCTCTGTCCTCAAACCCACCTCCATACACTGCTGCCCTTTGAAGTAAAAAGAATGCCGGATCGCAAATTACCCAAGAGATGTCTGAGATAGTCTTTGAAGCCCTACTTTGATAGCATAGTTTCCTTTCTCCTACCCCTTCCTCTCCCTTTTTTGTGTGTTTGGAGGTTCAGGCGGGCTCTATTGGGCATCTTGCATATGGTTATGGTAAGCTATGTGGCATTGTTTGAATTGTATGGACCAAAGAGGGGGTTTAAAGAAGACTCTGCCCTGAATCTATGCCTCGCAAAGTCCCAAAATGGCCTCTGAGGTTGATTCAAAGGCAGGTGTTGTCTGCAGTGTTTCATACAGATAACTGTAAATACAATAAAATGAAATAAAATAAAAAGACTGAGATGGAACTGAAAAAAAGCTATTTGGGCAGATTCTTCAGGATGTGCTTCGGGCTGTTTGATCTGATTGATTTCTGCTCAACTCAAGGTTAAATTTTTAAATAAGCAGAATGCATTTTTAACATGCAGAAAGAGCTTATTTAATTTTAAAGCTCCATAATCTTAAATCTATAATGAACTGGAATTAATTAATTACTGTCTGTTAACTTGTTTTTAAGGCATTGAGTTTCCTTCCTAAGTTTTGTTTCTGTTCTCTGTAGTGTTTATAGCAGACAAAAGACAAATGGTTGAATATAAATCTCTTGCCATCATGCAATATTTTACTTATTGATCCTAATATTGCTTAGATATCTTTCCTTGATTTCACTCCACATTAAACATCTTAACCATACTCTCAATGCTGTATTTATATATATATATATATATATATATATATATATATATATATATATATATATAGAATAGAGAACAAAGCATAGACTGTCTTCCATAATGCAATACACTCAATTTACAGCATGACAAAGCAACATGAGTTAAAGGGATAGTTCACCCAAAAATTTAAATTCTGTCATCATTTATTTGGAAAAGATATTTGGAAGAATGTTTGTAACTATCAAGCAGATCTTGCCAACCCACTGGCTACCAAATATTTTCCTATGTTCAGCAGAAGAAAGAAATTCATACAGGTTTGGAACAACTTGAGGGTGAGTAAATGATGACAAAATTTTTATTTTTTGGGTGAACTAGGCCTATCCCTTTAATATCAGCTATAATCCTGACTAGTTACTTAAAGCTGCAGTCTGTAACTAAACATTTTTTATTTTTGAGCAAGTACATAACCAGCCAGTGTTCAAAACTATCTCCTTACCTTAGCTCTATTTAAACACCAATGGTAGCACGATTTATTGTAATGCTTTTTTTCCTCAGTTGGTCTGAACAAAAGTGGCAGACATGTTATTTACTTGTTCAAATGACATTTTCCGGTGAAAATTTTTATTTTGGTCATACTTCCAAGACAGAATCTACAGTACAGTATCCACTGGTGACTGACAGCCACACATACTCCTCAAAACGTTAGATTCATCCGCGCTGAGGAGCCATGCCGATGCACAACCCACGTAAAGATGATAATTCCACAAACAACTACAGGTTTCAAACAGAGGTGGCAAAACTTACGGACTGCAGCTTTAATTAGACTGACAAACATAATCAGATAATACTAAATTTAAATGTTTAGTACCAATGCGAAGAATAAAACATTTATTTGGCATACTTCTCTTCTATTTGAAATATAATTGCATAAGAAGTATGCAAGTGCATCTCTCTCATCTACATTCAGCAATTAAATAATGAGTTTTTACTGCCATAATGAGAGCGCTTTAGGCTGCACAACTGATGTCCTTATGTGACTGTCAGTTTGCGCTTTCTCACAAAGCAGCAGAGGTTAATATGCAATTGCTCACCACACACGTTTGGACGCAGAGGCCCAGTGGCGCGCAGCACAAAGCACCGGCCTGGCAAGCAGTTCAGAAGATTCACATTCGCTGCCATAATTAACTGTGATCAAGCATCTCTGCAGCTTTGATGGCCACCTCATATTAATGTCACCAAAGAGTGTTCAAACGTTGCGGCTTTCGCCGAGACGTACAGATCCCTTCAGAATGAATGAGAGGATGCTGCTCAACCTGACACGGGGGACGTGAGGATAGAGGGGATCGCATACGTACATGCTTTTCATGTTCAAGAGAGAGCCGAACACATCATGTGAATTATTAAACAGCTGTACAGAGACTTTTATTATTTTTTTAGCTAAAAATCCAGGGATTTCACATCCTTACCTAAGCCAGAAGTACTCCAGCTAAATTTTAAGGTTCAACTGGAATAAAATGGACAAAGATGGGTTTTAAACTAGACTTAAACATGGAAGGAAATGAAATGTTTTACCTTTCCATCCTCAGAGTATACGTTCTCATGAAAACCTCTGACAATCGTGCGGTCAATAAAAAGGCTCCTCATTACCACGATGGCTTTCAAAACCTTCCCTAGTGTGACCTGGAAAGAAAAAAGAAGAGTTCATTCAAGTTTCTTTAGCACAGAAGATAGGTTGGGAGGATGAAATTTGGGCGTTTCTTCAACCACGGGCAAAAATAAATACAATTTTTGTGATTTTATATTTTCTGGTCATTTCCACATCTCAAATTATGGATTTCTGTGTGTTATCTCTGATAACATTATGTGGTGGAAATGACATTTGAAATAAAATGGCCAACTCCTTTCTCTGGCTAAGGATAATTTCATAGCTTTTATGTAAGTAAATGGTTTTTGCACCAATAGCTTGTCTGTAAATGACAAACAAAAACATTTTTCTGTTCACAAGCGATATTATATTTTTTGTCACATTTCTTTACATAGAACATATACACATTTCAAATTCAATATCAAGCATGCGCTTTACTGACACTGCATGGTAACCAAGTACACAAACTTTTGATAAAACTGTATTAGTGGCAAAATTGTTTGTTGTGATGGAAATGAAGCCACAAATGAGGGCCAGTCATAATTTGGGTAAAAGGGATACATCACAATAAATATCGAAATGGTTTATGATTATTTCATGCTTCATATATATATTAAAGATGGATTTACATTTTAAAAATGAAAAAAAAAAAAATTGCACAAATAAATGATAGACGCATGGTAAAAAGTTTTAATATGTCCTTCATGAATAACAATTAAAAAGTGAATGCATTGAATATTATGTGAATATTAAACCATAAAAAGTAAAAGAATATTAACTTTATTTAAGGAATAATCACAATTTTTCTCCCATGTTTTCATTTTAACAGTAAAGCTCATAGTGCAGCACAATGTTTGACAAAAAAGGTTTGTTTAATTTCATATGATTACAAGATAAATTAAATTAATGTTTTATGTCTTCATTTGATTGATTGTGTGTTACCAGGAAACACACAACAGAATTCTTTATTTTTTTATTTATTAAAATTGTTGTTTTTATGAATTTAATTAATAAGACATTCTTTCTGATTATTAAAATGCAATTAAACCATTAAAATGGAATCCAGAAAACACATCATTTTGGTAAAAGTAAAATGGAATTTGAGGCAAAAAAAATTTCATAGGGCCCTAAACATGTATTTTTGTTAAACTTTTAATCGTTATTAAACTATATAAGTTTCATTAATTAGACATTAATTCAGAAAAATTTAAACGAAAATAAAAAAATAAAAATAAAACAGATTTCATGGGGCCCTAAAAACTCTTCTCTTCAGAGAATTAGTTTTTCCTTCATGTCAAAAAAAGTTCACACTGACTCCAGCCTCAAACCATCTGCTGTCAGGAGAGGTTTCACTTGAGTCTTTTGGCTTAAAATGGGTTTAATGTAAGGCAAAGGAGGAAATCCCAGTATAGCATTCTTAAATCCTCACATTCACTTAGCTTTCATGCTAGGCACACCTCAGTGAGAAAGACAGATACAGTACAGCATGGACAGGGAGAGGGGTGAGGATCTCCAAATCAACTCCTCTGTGTATTTGCCAAAGCTGTTCAAACACCAGCACCGTCCCGTGAACAAAACAGCAATATGTTTCGGCTGAGCCCCACTTGCTGAATAATTTATGTGCAGGCACAGTAAGGGATGCTGGGTAAGGCTGGGCCAGGTCTGAATGCTGGCAGGGTGGTGACAGTTCTTTTTGTGGCCCCTCTGAGGTTTTTAGAAGCCAGTAGATTTGACCCAACCACTGGCTGTGAAGGGGAACATGCTCAGGTGGTCTAAAAAACAGAGGGACAATGGCAACCAGCGTGATAAAGTTCAGCTAAAATAACACCTGAGTGACAAAGTTTGACATAAAAAGGAACTCGGAATAAGAAGAAATGAAATATCAGTTTATTTGGGATTCATAGGAGAGTTTTCAGGTTCCTGAATGCAATATGGAAGGGACTGCTGTTATAAAAAGGGATTTTAGTTTAGCAGAGCTGCATGTACCATCATAAAGTCTAGTAACAAAGACAGAATAAAATGAATTAAAATAAGACTTCACAAGCACTACATGGATGGATTGCCTTGCAGTCAATGAAGAAAAGCAAACATGTCACTGAAGTCCGGCGACAGAGTCTAGTGAGGATCTACGCATACATGAATAAAGATATGAAAAGGAAATTACTTGTTTGGGTGAAAGAGCCGATTGCAAACACAAACCATATCCGCTGAAGGAGATGTCACTGCTACAGAATCCCACACCTGGTAATTGGAAAACCTTTACAGAAAAGACTTGGTCTTACTCTGAAAAATGCAGATACACTTTCTCAGCCTTTATTACTGTATGCAAATGTGGCCTGCAAACAGACAGATAAAAAGCATTCCAAGTAAATAAGTTTCAACCAGTGTTATTTTAGTATTAGCTATTTACTAATATAGTATTTATTATTCTGAATTGACTTTTATATTTATATTTTCAGTTTTCATTTCAATTTTAGTAGTTTTAATGAAACAAATACAAATATTGTTACCTACCTAAACCTACCCTCAGTGACGGTTCGGTTTAGGGGCGGGGTAAGGGGTAGGTCATTCGTACGAATTCGTACTGCACGATTTGTCTAAACCTCAGTGACAGGTAGGTTTAGGAGGGGGGGGGCGTAGGTCATTCGTACGAATTCGTACTGCACGATTTGTCTAAACCTCAGTGACAGGTAGGTTTAGGGGCGGGGCGGGTAAAATTTGTACTGCACGATTTGTCTAAACCTCAGTGAAGGGTAGGTTTAGGGGCGGGGGTGGCGGGTAGATCATTAAATTTAATTCGTACTGCACGATTTGTCTAAACCTCAGTGACAGGTAGGTTTAGGGGCGGGGTAGGTCATTCGTACGAATTTGTACTGCACGATTTGTCTAAACCTCAGTGACGGTTAGATTTAGGGGTGGGGTAAGGGGTAGGTCATTCGTACTGCACGATTTGTCTAAACCTCAGTGACAGGTAGGTTTAGGGGCGGGGGGTAGGTCATTCGTGCAATTTGTACTGCACGATTTGTCTAAACCTCAGTGACGGTTAGATTTAGGGGTGGGGTAAGGGGTAGGTCATTCGTACGAATTCGTACTGCACGATTTGTCTAAACCTCAGTGACAGGTAGGTTTAGGGGCGGGGTAGGTCATTCGTACGAATTTGTACTGCACGATTTGTCTAAACCTCAGTGACGGTTAGATTTAGGGGTGGGGTAAGGGTAGGTCATTCGTACGAATTTGTACTGCACGATTTGTCTAAACCTCAGTGACGGTTAGATTTAGGGGTGGGGTAAGGGTAGGTCATTCGTACGAATTTGTACTGCACGATTTGTCTAAACCTCAGTGAAGGGTAGGTTTAGGGGCGGGGTAAGGGGTAGGTCATTCGTACGAATTCGTACTGCACGATTAGTCTAAACCTCAGTGACGGGTAGGTTTAGGGGCGGGGTAGGTCATTTATCACGAAGTCGTACTGCACGATTTGTAGAAACCTCAGTGACGGGTAGGTTTAGGGGTGGGGTAATGGGTAGGTCATTCGTACGAATTTGTACTGCACGATTTGTCTAAACCTCAGTGACGGTTAGATTTAGGGGTGGGGTAAGGGTAGGTCATTCTGCATGCAATTTGTACTGCACGATTTGTCTAAACCTCAGTGAAGGGTAGGTTTAGGGGCGGGGTAAGGGTAGGTCATTCGTACGAATTCGTACTGCACGATTAGTCTAAACCTCAGTGACGGGTAGGTTTAGGGGCGGGGTAGGTCATTTATACGAATTCGTACTGCACGATTTGTAGAAACCTCAGTGACGGGTAGGTTTAGGGGTGGGGTAATGGGTAGGTCATTCGTACGAATTTGTACTGCACGATTTGTCTAAACCTCAGTGACGGTTAGATTTAGGGGTGGGGTAAGGGTAGGTCATTCGCGGGTAGGTTTAGGGTGTACTGCATTAAATGCACGACTGAGTACGTGCGATTTGTCTAAACCTCAGTGAAGGGTAGGTTTAGGGGGGGCGAGGTAAGGCGTAGGTCATTCGTACGAATTCGTACTGCACGATTTGTCTAAACCTCAGTGACAGGTAGGTTTAGGGGTTTAGGGGGTAGGTCATTCGTACGAATTTGTACTGCACGATTTGTCTAAACCTCAGTGACGGTTAGGTTTAGGGGTGGGGTAAGGGGTAGGTCATTCGTACGAATTTGTACTGCACGATTTGTCTAAACCTCAGTGAAGGGTAGGTTTAGGGGCGGGGGTAGGTCCTTCGTCACCGCAGTCGTACTGCACGATTTGTCTAAACCTCAGTGACGGGTAGGTTTAGGGGCGGGGTAGGTCATTCGTACGAATTTGTACTGCACGATTTGTCTAAACCTCAGTGAAGGGTAGGTTTAGGGGCGGGGTAAGGGTAGGACATTCGTACGAATTTGTACTGCACGATTTGTCTAAACCTCAGTGACGGTTAGGTTTAGGGGCGGGGTAAGGGTAGGACATTCGTACAAATTTGTACTGCACGATTTGTCTAAACCTCAGTGACGGTTAGGTTTAGGGGTGGGGTAAGGGTAGGTCATTCATACGAATTCGTACTGCACGATTTGTCTAAACCTCTGTGACGGTTGGGTTTAGGGGCGGGGTAAGGGGTAGGTCATTCATACTGCACGATTTGTCTAAACCTCAGTGAAGGGTAGGTTTAGGGGTGGGGTAAGGGTAGGTCATTCGTGCATTTTCGTACTGCACGATTTTTGTCTAAACCTCAGTGAAGGGTAGGTTTAGGGGTGGGGTAAGGGTAGGACATTCGTACTGCATGATTAGTCTAAACCTCAGTGACGGGTAGGTTTAGGGGCGGGGTAACTGCACGGGTAGGTCATTCGCAGTGAGTTAATTCGTACTGCACGATTAGTCTAAACCTCAGTGACGGGTAGGTTTAGGGGCGGGTGGGTCATTTATACGAATTCGTACTGCACGATTTGTAGAAACCTCAGTGACGGGTAGGTTTAGGGGCGGGGTAAGGGGTAGGTCATTCGTACGAATTTGTACTGCACGATTTGTCTAAACCTCAGTGACGGGTAGGTTTAGGGGCGGGGTAAGGGTAGGTCATTCGTACTGCACGATTTGTCTAAACCTCAGTGGCGGGTAGGTTTAGGGGCGGGGTAAGGGGTAGGTCATTCGTGCAATTAGGACATTGTGCAATTTGCACGATTTGTCTAAACCTCAGTGACAGGTAGGTTTAGGGGCGGGGTAAGGGGTAGGTCATTCGTACGAATTCGTACTGCACGATTTGTCTAAACCTCAGTGACGGGTAGGTTTAGGGGCGGGGTAGGTCATTTATGGAGTCATTTATCTGGTCGTACTGCACGATTTGTCTAAACCTCAGTGACGGGTAGGTTTAGGGGCAGGGTAAGGGGTAGGTCATTCGCACAAATTCATATGAATTGGGCAACTCGTAAAATACATACGAATTGCCATGAGATTGGGTTGATGATACCTAATTTATGATGATTAATAAAATACGTGATATGAAAAAGGCAATAATAAAAAGAGTGCCAGAAAAGGATATTTTCCTATGTTGGCTCAGGTTATGATTTACCTTACAAATCTGGTAAAATGGCGCATGTTGTGTTCCCAGATGAACGTTATAAGCAACCCAAACTAGCAGAATATGCAGAGATGGAGTTTGTTAACCAATCTGAGACAGGCTCCACGCATATAAATGATAACAGTACAATACTTCGCTATGAAACACGAATTGCAGACTTTGTGATTTCACTATACTTTGTAATAGCACTACGCTATATTATGATTTTAATATATAATGCAGCCTTATAAAATAAAAATAGACAGACAGAGAGAGACAGATAGAGACAGACAGACAGACAGACAGACAGACAGACAGACAGACAGACAGACAGACAGATAGATAGATAGATAGATAGATAGATAGATAGATAGATAGACAGACAGACAGATGGATGAGGTCTGAAACAGCAGGGTGAGTATATGAAATTTTTTAGTAAAATATCCCTTAAATACGCCACCACATGAGGCTCCTTCAATAACCAAACATCAAGCAAACGAGAGTTTACAGATATCTAGCATATGGTACACTGGCAAGTTCACACACATACACAAGACAGTGGGGAAAAAAGAAAGTCAACAGACATGATCAATCATGTCAAGATCCAGCAGAAATACCCATTCAGACCTGCTCATACTCCGCGAGCCTTCTCAACACATGTTTTTCCCACTTTAAGGTTTGCTTATTAAATTCATGTCTGTCAGAGTAGCTGAACGCCTGGCCTCTGCCCGGAGCCGCTTGGCGTTGGCAGCCGACACCAACACTCACAGCCTGAATCCATTACCCCTGACAGCCTTTAAAGTCATAGTTCTCCCAAATGTAAATTGAAATATTATTTTTCTTGCCAGAGAGGCAACTTAGAGGGTTGTTGCCCAAAGACGAAAGCATTTAAGTTATTTTTGATCACTTAGAACGGATTCTCTTAGTAAAGAACGCTAGGGCAACACTTCCATTTTACAGTGTCCTTGTTACATATGCTACTTACTATAGTAAATGATGCATAATTACAACCCTGAACCAAACCCTAAACCTATCTTAATCCTATGTACACAAGCACATGTTGTTAATTAATATTACTCCGTACTTAAATATCTAATCGCACTGTAACAATGACATATAAATAAAATAAAGTGTAACCAATGCTAGTTTGTGAAAAACAACAAGCACATATATCCTATATTAAGAATACCAAAAAAGCCACACAAAACTAAACAAAAATAATAAGAAAATAACAAATACTGTAGGAAACATTTTATGATTGTTTTAGAGAGACTAAAATAAAAATAAAATAAGTTCTACAATAAGTTTAGCTAATTATAATTATTTTCAGAGAGAAATAAAACATAAAATAAAATAGCAAAATGCAAGAACACGATGATTTTACTTCAACAGGAGTTAAACTGAATAAATCTAAATTACTCTAAAAGAAAAAAATAAAATAAAATAATAATAATAAAATAAAAAACTATGAGAATATAATGGTCCAACAGGAGTTACAGTACATGTATAAAAATGAATAAATAAATAAATAATAAAAAAAGAATAAAATAAAACAAAGCAAAAAATAATAATGAATAAATAAACAAACAAACAGATAAATTAAAACAAAGTTTTGGAAGTTTTCTAGATTTCTAGAGTGAATTTGCCTACTGGTCAATCTTCTCCTTTCATGAGAGTCCTGCTGAGTGTTGCAGCAATAAAACGACCACTGATCACCAGCCGGGAGAGGCACAGAACTTCACACACACATTTGTTCCCCACATGCTGAGTATCTTTTTTTTTTTACTCACCACAAAGTGTATCTAAAAGAAACTGATTTATAGAGGCTGTGAACACAACACACACACATTCAAAAACAACATAAGCAATCATTATTTTGAATGTCAAACATTGAAAGTCATTGCTTATTACTTAATACACAATTCTGTAAATGTCCTAATCAGATCGTGTCAGATAATTTCAAATGTTCAGGGGGAAAAAAGCCTTATGGAAAAGTAATGACTTATCCAATTATGTCTCTAGATATCTCAATTATAAAGTACTTGTATTCATGCTAGAATCTGTTAAATTACTTGAGTTTTTTATGCGCCCAACTTAGCATCGTCATTTATGATAAAAAAACTAAACAAAACAGTTTTGCACAGAGAAGCACAATGAAAAACGATGATCCCTTAGAGTTGATCAAACGCCTCAGACTGAAATCACACTTCTACACAGAGCTTAATATCTCCCGTCTTTTTTAAAACACACCACTGATGTCTGAATCGCTGATGCAAAACATGCTAAAAGAGAAACAACCTCAAAAATCGTGACTTGCGCTCATCAAACCTGAACTTTTCAGCACAAGAGAATTTTGTAAATAGTAGCTGGCAAGTGTGACTCAAGCAATTTCTCAAGAAATAAAGAAACAAAAACCACCAAATCCCTCGCCGTAACCCTAGTGTGTGAAGCCAGTTAGTAGCGTCAATAGCTATTCTGGGCATTCTTTTCAGCTACAAGCTAGCTGGAAAGTAAGTTGCTGGCCTGGGGCCAAAGCAACATGAATACTAGGAAGAAAAGAAGTTGACTTCAAGTGTGGTAAACGTCAGGGCGTCCTGAAAAGGTTCATTAGCTGATCTTAAGTGCATCCCCAAACGACTGGATCGCAATGGCGGCAGATGGTACTTTTTTTATTTGAAGCGAGAGTGGGCCGCGGATAGGAAGGGGAAAAGTGGCAAAAACTGAGAGATTGGACAAAAAAGAAACAGTTTCTAAGCAACAAGTGAGATCTCAAATCAGCTGCGAACAAGGAAGGAAAGAAGCCAGGCGAGAATGTGGCCAAGCATCCTGCCCTCCGTGACCTCTCCTTTGAGAAAATGGATCCTCATTCAAGTTGCTTGAGACTAAAATAAGTTTCATGTTCAGCTGAACCGTTCTGCTGTATGCTTTCAACTCATTTCTAAAACATGCCTACATGTTGCACTTCATCAGCATTGGGAGAAATAAGACTTCTTTTACATCTGCCATTAGCATGTTTGATATCAAGTATCTGGATATTCTTTTTTTTCAATTGCATCCGACCACACATTATTGTACATAATGGGAAATGCTACTAAGTGCTAACACAAAAATGTTTCTGCCATTTACAGAATTTATAATTTATATATATACTGCCTGGATCATTACTGCAGTGATTATTATGTTTCTATCATGTTTTATGTTGGGAACAGTTCTTCTAACTCTAATTGGTGTGTAGCTTTTCATTTCTTAAACAACATGTATGAAGACACATCATGGCCATATTCCAGGATGACAATGTCAAGATGTATAAGGCTCAAACTGTGAAAGAGCTACACACTCCATTAATTAGGGTTAGAAGAACTGTTGCCAAATATTTAACATGCTAGAAATAAATAATCACAGCAATAATGATCCAATCATAGATTCATAAGCATTTGCCTATTTAAAGCCAAACAGCAACTTTATTTTTGGCCGGGCAGTGTATATATAAAATGTGTGTGTGTGTGTGTATACGTACAGGATATATAAAGTATATTGAAAAGTGAATTTATTTATTTGCCAGCAAACATCAAAATAAAAGCTTGATGGTATACCGTTTGAAAATGAAGAAATTAAGATGTAAATATTAGTACTGTAATTTTATTACTCAATTTTTTATTTTACAGTACATATACACTGATCAGGCATAACATTATGGCCAACTTCCTAATATTGTGTTGGTCCCCCTGTTGCTGCCAAAATAGCCCTGACCCGTCGAGGCATGGACTCCACTAGACCCCTGAAGGTGTGCTGTGGTATCTGGCACCAAGATGTTAGCAGCAGATCCTTTAAGTCCTGTAAGTTGCGAGGTGGTGCCTCCATGGATCGGGCTTGTTTGTTCAGAACATCCCACAGATGCTCGATTGGATTGAGATCTGGGGAATTTGGAGTCAACACCTCAAACTCGTTGTGCTCCTCAAATCATTCCTGAACTTTGTGGCAGGATGCATTATCCTGCTGAAAGAGGCCACAGCCACCAGGGAATACCGTTTCCATGAAAGGGTGTACATGGTCTGCAACAATGCTTAGGTAGGTGGTGCGTGTCAAAGTAACATCCACATGGATGGCAGGACCCAAGGTTTCTCAGCAGAACATTGCCCAAAGCATCACACTGCCTCTGCCGGTTTGCCTTCTTCCCATTCTTCAGTGCATCCTGGTGCCATGTGTTCCAGCCATGTGATGTAAAAGAAAACATGGTTCATCAGACCAGGCCACCTTCTTCAATTGCTCCGTGGTCCAGTTCTGATGCTCATGTGCCCACTGTTGGCGCTTTCGGCGGTGGACAGGGGTCAGCATGGGCATCCTGACTGGTCTGCGACTATGCAGCCCCATACGTAACAAACTGCGATGCTCTGTGTATTCTGACACCTTTCTATCAGAACCAGTATTAATTTATTTAGCAATTTGAGTTACAGTAGCTCATCTGTTTGATCGGACCACATGCACAGACCAGCCTTCGCTCCTCACGTGCATCAATGAGCCTTGGCCGCCCATGACCCTGTCTCCGGTTCACCACTGTTCCTTCCTTGGACCTCTTTTGATAGATACTGACCACTGCAGACCGGGAACACCCCACAAGAGCTGCAGTTTTGGAGATGCTCTGACCCAGTCGTCTAGCTATCACAATTTGGCCCTTGTCAAACTCGCTCAAATCCTTATGCTTACCCATTTTTCCTGCTTCTAACACATCAACTTTGAGGACAAAATGTTCACTTGCTGCCTAATATATCCCACCCACTAACAGGTGCCGTGATAATCAGTGTTATTCACTTCACCTGTCATAATGTTATGCCTGATTGCTGTATATTACATATCTTGCATAGTGCATGCCCCCACTTTAGAAACATATTAGAAGGGATTAGAAGTGAAGAAACAAGAAGAAAAAGTTTTAAAGTGCTCCTGCAAAAATAGACCAGAGAGATGTGGGGAGGATTTGGGGAGAGAAATGAGAGATTCCAAGTGCAGTTCAGTAGAATAACTCATGGGATATTGTTCATTAAAACGGATGACCAGATCCCTGGGGCAAATCGCCTGTTGTCTTTTTCACATTGCAAGGGCTGAATATAAAAAGAAAAGAAAAGAGAGAAGAACCTGCAACACAAATAGAGCATGATGAAAAATGTACAACCTCGTCAAAGTGATGGATAATGATTACTTGAATTAGACGAATGTGATCAGAATGAGTCCCCGAACACTTTTAGGCCCCGTCCACACAGAGATACGTTACCTGTATACGTTAAAATTTTGTATCGTATCAGCGTTTCATCCACACGGATCCGGCATTTTGGGAGCATGAAACCGATATTTTTTGAAACCGGGTCCCAGAGTGGATAAATCTGAAAACGACACCCTTGCGTTTTCGTGTGTATAGCCAATCCGTATATTTTGTGAAACGGTGATGTCATCACAACACGTCCTGCGCGGGAAAGACTAGAAAGGGATACAACTACGGGCACTGGGCATGCGCACATCAATACTGCGTCATTTAATTACTGTATTTGCATTATTGTAAGGGTAGGTTTAGGGTTGGGGTGGGTGTAGGTGTTAATAAAACACATCTGGTAAGTAGCTAATTTATTTATTATTGAGATTTTGCCTCACTTCCTACCGCTGCAGTACCCCTTCTACCACAACTCTTCTTCTCCGCTTTTAGTGTATTTCTGTGGCAGAATTACAGCGCCACACACTGGCCTGGCATGTATACTACATCGTTATGAGTGTGTACGCAGATATTTATTGAAACGAGGGGAAAAAAAGATCGGATAGGGAAAGCTCTGGTTTTCGTGTGGACGGGGCCTTAATGTGATCAAATGCGATACAACTGTGATTTGATCCCTGAAAAGGCATGTTAATGGCAGGTGTAAAGGTGGCATCCTAACAGGGTTGGCACTGCACTCCAAATAGCACTGGGGGGAGCTGTTTTTAGGGAAAAATGTCAGTTCAACAGATTTTGAGGTACACAAATTGCACTATTTTGACAGTCTAAGAATCTGAATGAGTCACTGCTGAGGTCTCTGAGAGTGTCCACCTCATTAGCTTTCAACGCAGCTTACTGTACCATCAAGCAACATGAGGAACAAGCTGACACACCACAATGCCCCTGAGTGCAAAGAGGGGTGTTTTCCAATACCCTCTTCCACCTCTCTGAGTATGACCTGCTCTGACCTCTCCACCTCACGCCAGTTCTGTCCTCATCAGCACAATCCCCCATCAAAGGTCGTTCCGGAATACCGGCAATACTCAGAACGCTGCCGCACGCCCATCCGCCCCCAAGGTTTTGACTGTCGTGGCAGCGACCTTGAGGCGGGAAAAATATTTTTAATGTAGATCAATAGCAGAACAAGGTCACTTTAAAATTCAATTAACAAAAAATTGTTTGACTCTGCTCCAGTGTGAACCTTTGAGGTGACCAGAGCCAGACACAACAAAGCAGAATGACTTAGTCAAGGTGGAAAGAGAAAGCAAGGAAACAATAAGGGAAGCTGCCAGAGAAAGTAACAGGGTGTAGCATGCATTCTGACGCATTGAGCTGTGGTGCTCATACGGACGACAGGTTTGAATACTACTCCCGTGAACATATACATGTTTTGCATAATTTTCTGTCCTTTCTCTAAACTACTCTCAATAAAAGTGGTCAGATAAACAAAAGTTTAAAAAATAAATACCGATCTGTACCCTGATCATTTTTTTTTCAATAATAACCATCTGCCTGTACATTATCCCATTTATAAATGAGATTTATGAAATAATTAAATGGACATGGGAAAAAATCTAAGTCTCTTATGCTCACCAAGACTGCATTTATTTGATTAAAAATTTATATATTAAATATATGAAATATTATGCTGATTTGCTGCATATTATATATATATATATATATATATATATATATATATATATATATATATATATATATATATATATATATATATATATATATATATATATATATATATATATGCACCAAATCAGCATAATATTAAAATTGTACAATTGTATATATATACAATTTTACACAAATATTAGACTGCAAAATGCTGAGATTGACCAAAAAGAACCAAGTATTCCAGAGAGACAAGAAATAAATAAAATACAAGTAGAAGAGTGGTAAACAAAGACGCAGTGATGCAGAAGCAGGAATGTGTGGGACATGAGACCTTTCTGGAATCTACAGATCACCGTCGGTTCACAGGCTTCAAAAAAAACAAAACAACTGTATATTCTATTGAAGCCAGTTAAAAGCATTTCTGTGCAAGTGCCAAATACGCATGTTCATTTCCATACACACTCTACATCTGTACCTCAGGCAAAACCCTGTGGGATATTTCACGTTCCTAACTAGCTTTGATCCGGACCGCTGCAGGAGTGCCAAGCTCCAGTTTGTGGCAGCACATTTTATAAGATCTAAAATGCATCTCTCCACTGCTCTGACTAAAAAAAAAATTATATTGTACGTCACGCTTCTGCATGTAGTTAATAATTGTCATGGAAGACGACATAAGGTTAAGCTAACGGTATTACAGGGGCAAGAAAAGCAGGTAGAGGGCCTGAGAAAGATGCATTTTCCATGCTAATTAACATCCCCTAATTATGGTCGGGCAAGGCTGTTAGGCAGAATCTGCCCGTAGAGAGCCGTCCCGTGCCCCAATTAATGCCATCGCACTCTGCAAAGCCGTGCCTGTTTACAAACTGATTTTAAAGAGACGCAGATTGATTGCCCCTTGTTGTAAATGGCAGATGTGTACCACACTGTGATGCTTTTTATTTTTTACCATCCCTTCCATTCACAGACATTTGCAGGAAAGGGACAGGGATAGTAGCCTAGTTAGATGCTATTTATACTTACAAATAGTGGCAGATATTATTTGCACCTCAGTGTTGTTGCACATTAAATGGTATGCAATAATAACAGAGTGTAAATTATTATATTTATTCAAATTATTAAATGGATGCCACTCTTTTTGGGACAATAAAGCCCTCCTTACACCCACTCCTACCCCTAAACACTTTATTATTAAACACACAAACTTTATTTCCACTTTTCTAATATTTTCTTCATTTTTATTGAAAATAAATGTCTTTCCGATCTAATATGTGATGGGAAAAGGGAGTAGAGCGAATGTATTTATTGTGAGATTTAACACTACTGCTACTGTTAACAATAGTGTCCAGAATTTTCCGTAGTTTTGTCTGGCCAAACCAGACACCAGAGGGCGGAGTTAGTGTAAATAGCCACTACCAACAAGGCAGGTTATTTGCGCTTAGTGTAAACAGACACTCTGTAAAACAATAAAATAAAATGTCCAATGTCAAATGATGTCAAATGTAAAATCTGAGTCCTGAAAATAAACATAAGGACCACTGTGCTAAAAAGACAAAACTGAGACAACTGAAAGACAAAAACATAAAAAGGGTAGGGATGCACCGAAATGTGTAGCGTGCCTTCCATCCAATAATCGCAAAAGAATTTGTACTTTGTTGCTTTTAATATAAAGCAAAGTCTCATCTTTAAATTTCTGTCGATTTTATTACGAAATTCAAACAAAAAGGTTGCCTTTTTTATATGTACAGTAACAGATCACTGTAGACACCTCAAGCGGGCAGAACGGATCAAGCGTATGTGAGGCCATCTCATCTCCTCTTTAGTAGCCTAACTGTTACAGCATGAATTAAACATGGGTGAACACCAGAAGGTATGTTGAAAGATACATTACAACATACTGAAATGAATCCTGTCTCATGTAATTGCTCAATCAGGGAAAGATGTAAATAAAACAGCTTGTGGGCTATACAATGTCACTTAACGTTACATTTACCTCAAGAAACTCTAGTTCCCTAACCTAGTCTCAACTCTAGAGAAGAGCATTCTGATAAATATATGCACTAGATTACATTTTCATTATATTTTTACTCAACCTTTTAGTGATGTCTTCATTATTTAATGTAGCCTATGTTTGAATGAATCTGTCCCGTAAACAAGCTTTACAGTTTATCGTTTAAATGTTTATATTTCACCAACAAACTGTAGCAGAAACAATTCAGTTATTAAAATTTAACTGAAAATCGCAATTTAAATGTTTGTACAACTCAGTTTTTTGCGATTTGAGTGTGGATTATTGATACGTTTTATCATTAATTGATTATTAAGATTCGGTTTTCGGCCAATTGTATCCGGAATTTTTGGTTTCGGTCCATCCCTAAAAAGAATTAGGCAAAACCTCTTGAACTTTTGTATCATAATCCTCATTTTCATTGCATGCACAAACCGTCCATCACAAGGAGGACATTTCCTGCTGAACGCTTTGTTGAACACCATAGAATAGCGCACCCGAAGAAGGGCCTGGCAGCGATTTAGCCCCCGCGGTGACAGATCACTCCGGCCTGCCAACTGGGCCATCTGGAAGTGCATGCCCTGTGGGTGTGAACCACTGAACTCCCACTGCTGTGGAAGGGGCATTTGTAGTCTTCCTGGCACCGCTGCCAAGATCCCTCAGTCTCTCTTTCCTCTCAGTCAGCGTTGCCAAAAGACATGACGGCAGCAGAGAAGTGTCAGAGGAAGTCTCAAAGGTAAGGGGGATGGTGTGTGGTGTGAATGACCCAACTGACAATTGACATCATCTCAGAATGTGATAATTCAGACCAAAAAGGCTACATAGCAACTAGGTAGAGGTGAAAAACATTATTAAGAGACTGATAGAGTGTACCATTGACATCCAAAAAACATCCAAATGACCGATTGTGACAACTTAATATTGGAATCAGGGGTGTCATGCACCTGTTTTATTTAATTTTTTTACTGAGGCGGCACCAAGTCAATCCTGGCTCGCATTGTGCCCTGGTTGAGATGAGACATGACAAAAGGGGGAGGGAAAACGCTTGTAAACAACACGCAGATGATGACAGAAGCAAATGGAAATGATCTGTGACTCGGTCAGACTGGCCAAATTTAGACATGTAAATGTCTGATTACTGCCACACCGTATAAGACAAATCATTTTTGTAACTACAATAATAACTTTCATTTAATAATTTCACACTTTATTATTTATTAATAATTGTAATACTTTTATAATATTGATAATACTTTAATATATTTTTGAACGATAAAATATACCATATACACAATCAATTTACTTTTTTATTGTTGAATGATATGAAATTGTTTATTTAATGATTTGTGTACAATTAACAAAGCAATATTTTCTTTTAGTGGATGTACTATAAGAGAGATCTAGCTTTATTTAAAAAAAAACAAAAAAGAACTTGTTCTATTTGGATTTGTATTGTAAACCTTAAAAACTATGAAGTGAATATTTTATATTTTACTTGTAATGTTTTCAGTTTCAAAACTATTTTTAATAAATTTTTAAACCATTCCACAAAATTCTGCAGATTTTTCCAAAAATTCAGCACAGAAAAAATCAGCAGATTGCGTGTGGCCACTAACAGGTGAAGTGTATAACACTGATTATCTCTTCATCACAGCACCTGTTAGTGAGTGGGATATATTAGGCAGCAAGTCAACATTTTGTCCTCAAAGTTGATGTGTTAGAAGCAGGAATAATGGGCAAGCGTAAGGATTTGAGTGAGTTTGACAAGGGCCAAATTGTGATGGCTATGACTGGGTCAGAGCATCTCCAAAACTGCAGCTCTTGTGGGGTGTTCCTGGTCTGCAGTGGTCAGTATCTGTCAAAAGTGCTCCAAGGAAGGAACAGTGGTGAACTGGAGATAGGGTCATGGGCGGCCAAGGCTCATTGATGCACGTGGGGAGCGAAGGCTGGTCTGTGCATACAAGCTACTGTAGCTCAAAAATGCTCAAGAAGTTAATGCTGGTTCTGATAGAAAGGTTTCTGACACCTTTCTATCAGAACCAGAAATAACTTCTTGAGTAATTAGAGCTACAGTAGCACGTCTGTTTGATCGGACCACACGCACAGACCAGCCTTCGCTCACAGTACACGGTGCATCACATTTTATTGCATATAGGACTGCATAGCCGCAGACCAGTCAGGATACCCATACTGACCCCTATCCACCGGCGAAAGCACCAACAGTGTGCATGTGAGCATCAAAACTGGACCACGGAGCAATGGAAGAAGGTGGACACCTTTACATCACGTGGATGGCCGGGTGCGTGTGCGTCGCTTACCTGGGAAACACATGGCACCAGGATGCACTATGAGAAGGCAAGCCGGCGGAGGCAGTGTGATGCTTTGGGCAATGTTCTGCTGAGAAACCTTGGGTCCTGCCATCCATGTGGATGTTACTTTGACACGTACCACCTACCTAAGCATTGTTGCAGACCATGTACCCCCTTTCATGGAAACGGTATTCCCTGGTGGCTGTGGCCTCTTTCAGCAGGACATGCGCCCTGCCTCAAAGCAAAAATGGTTCAGGAATGGTTTGAGGAGCACAACAACGAGTTTGATGTGTTGACTTGGCCTGCAAATTCCCCAGAACTCAATCAAATCAAGCATCTGTGGGATGTGCTGAACAAACAAGTCCGATCCATGGAGGCCCCACCTTGGAACTTACAGGACTTAAAGGATCTGCTGCTAACATCTTGGTGCCAGATACCAAGGCACACCTTCAGGGGTCTAGTGGAGTCCATGCCTCAGCAGGTCAGGGCTGTTTTGGCAGCAAAAGGGGGACCAACACAATATTAGGAAGATGGTCATAACGTTATGCCTGATTGGTGTATATGTATACATACAGCTCTGGAAAAAATTAAGAGACCACTTAATGTTCTCAATGTTAAGTGGTCTCTTCTTTTTTTTTCCAGAGCTGTATAATGGATACAAAATTAATATGGCTGAAGTATGAATGAGCATGATGCTTGTCTGGAAGGAATTTGTTGTCCCGACAATCCAAACCAGGAATTAATTAACCCTCATGTTCTGTTTGGGGTCTGGGCCAGAGGCCATTTTAAAAGCTTGAAAAACATATTTAATATTTAAGAGTCAGGTTAATTCTTAATGACTGTTGCTTATTTTATGAGGACTGATTATAAACCAAATTTGGCATGCTTCAATCGTCCTCCATGAGTAATCTTGCATGACTTCTTTTTGGCTATAACGCTTTAGAAAAGAATGTTAAGTTAACATTCTTTGAGCAACAGAATTATATTTACATTTTGAAATTATTTTTATGATTTTAACACATACAGCCTTAGGGTCTCTGGTACCCCAAAACAGTCAATCTCAAAAGAACAGTGGTTGTTTTAAGCACAGCAAACGTCCAGATTGGGCCTTAAACACATCACCCCATATATAAATAAACATGGAAGACAGGAAAAGTACTAAGGGAACAATAAAAAAGTAATACTGTCTGGAAAACAGGAATATTTCAGGCTTTCAATGGTAATAATAACTAGTGTTAATTCCCAATGCACAATTTTAGCACCATTATACATTCTCACAAGAGTCATCTATACCTTAACACCACACACAAATAAAAATCAGACTAAACAAACACTAAATTAATATAATAATAATAATAATAATAATATTTGTGGGAAAAAGCACCAATCACATCAATTTCTGCTAATGCAGCCCAAAGGACTGCTGTAAATCACTCAGTGTTCAGCTCTAATAGACGGCCACTCTCTTCTGCCGTCTTTACTTCCATTATCATGAATGCACCCTGCAAAACTTTGAAAGTGTGTAGCGAACTCCTCAAAGAGTCAACAATCCCGGGCCCCTCTGGGATGTTCTCAGGGACAACTCACAAGGAGACTGACAGAGCAGTCAACAGAGAGATTGCTGCCTAAGTACAAGGGCATCCAGCTCTCCTTCACCATTAACTCTTATACACCATTAGTCAAAAAAAGCTGCTGTGCACTTTTGTGCTGTCCGGACTCACTTTATATTAGGTGGCCTTAACTATTATGTACTAACATTTTAATTAATCATTTGATACAATGCACTTATTGTGTACATATACATTTTTACATTGTACTTACATTTTAAAAATGTCTTGCATGTAATTACATCTGTAATTAATTTCTGTAGTTACTTTTATAAGTACACTGTTGTTGACACTTCCCTTACACCTAACCCTACCCTTAAACTTACCCATACCACCACACCTGATCCTAACTTCACCCGTAACCCACCTCAATATCAGCAAAGGTGTTTTGCAATACAATATGAACACAATAAGTACATTGTACTTATTTTTTGATGCAAGTACATAGTAGTTAAGAGAGAATGAACCTCATTGGTTCTTGCAGAAGCTCAAACGTGCTGCGTAACACGAGAATGAACCTCATTGGTTCCTGCAGAAGCTCATACGTGCTGCGTAACACGAGAATGAACCTCATTGGTTCTTGCAGAAGCTCAAACGTGCTGCGTAACACGAGAATGAACCTCATTGGTTCTTGCTGAAGCTCAAACGTGCTGCGTAACACGAGAATGAACCTCATTGGTTCCTGCAGAAGCTCAAGCGTGCTGCGTAACACGAGAATGAACCTCATTGGTTCCTGCAGAAGCTCAAACGTGCTGCGTAACACGAGAATGAACCTCATTGGTTCTTGCTGAAGCTCAAGCGTGCTGCGTAACACGAGAATGAACCTCATTGGTTCCTGCAGAAGCTCAAGCGTGCTGCGTAACATGAGAATGAACCTCATTGGTTCCTGCAGAAGCTCAAAGCGTGCTGCGTAACACGAGAATGAACCTCATTGGTTCTTGCTGAAGCTCAAGCGTGCTGCGTAACGAGAATGAACCTCATTGGTTCCTGCTGAAGCTCAAACGTGCTGTGTAACACGAGAATGAACCTCATTGGTTCTTGCAGAAGCTCAAGCGTGCTGCGTAACACGAGAATGAACCTCATTGGTTCTTGCTGAAGCTCAAGCGTGCTGCGTGCGAGAATGAACCTCATTGGTTCTTGCAGAAGCTCAAACGCGTGCTGCGTAACACGAGAATGAACCTCATTGGTTCTTGCTGAAGCTCAAACGTGCTGCGTAACGAGAATGAACCTCATTGGTTCTTGCAGAAGCTCAAACGTGCTGTGTAACACGAGAATGAACCTCATTGGTTCTTAAGGAAGCTCTTCCGTTTACCACAACTGATGTGTGAGTTGATGAATGTTTATGTGAATAAAAGCGTAAATTCAATCTGTTCATCATATAAAGTGATCGAGTCTCTTCAGAAAATTTGGACTAAACCGCTCAATTCATATGGATTAGTTTTATGATCTCTTTATGAACTTTTTGTGAAGTGTCAGTTCTGTAGCTGTCTATGGAGGCACAGAAGATGTGTTCTGAAGATGAACAAAAGTCTGACGGGTTTGGAACGATATGAGGGCAAGGTAATTGATGACAGAATTTTCATTTTTGGGTGAACCATAACAACCAATGAAATCCATTTCAAATATAAAACTTGTCATTTTGCCTTGTACAGAGACAAATCATCACAATATAGACAAAAACTGAATTGATTTGTGTAACACAGAGCACAGAGTGTATCTCACCAAAAGTACTGCTGATGTCCCGTTTGGCCGGAAAAGCTCGATTGACATATCTGGAAACATTCGTCCAATTCTCGAGATGACATCATCCACATATCTGGAATGAGAGAAAATTATTTTTGAGTAAAAATGTTGCAGACCTTTCACTTTAACTGCAAACCAAGAGGTCCTTGGGTCACGGTCACGGTCACTGTCAATACCAAATCAATGGCTTTTCATTAAGGTCTTGGTATCGAACAAACTAATTGTTTCTTCGGATACGACACATATTGATGGAGTCTAAACAGTTGAGGTGGTCGGGGTCAGCATTGTGATGGTCACTCTTAAATCATCACATTGATTGACATCTTTGAATTATCTTTTCAAAGTTTATAAGTGTTATTTTAGTGTTATTTATATACTATTATTTAGGGCTGCACGATATTGAAGAAAAATGCGATATTCGATACGATATTGCTTTAATTGTGTAAAATAAATGTCAAATTATGTTTAAATATATTTAAAACTTAAAACATATAGTTTCATTCTCTGCTATATGCGTTGACAAAAAATGTTTGCAACATTTTGAGCTATTAAAATCATTCACATATTGCAAGCATTTACGATATGCATATTGCAATATGTACATTTGCGATATTTCAATTTATTACACGGCTCTGTGGAATACTTGATTCTGATTGGTCAATCACGCCTTCAGTGGTACGTTATTCCCAGATAACAACCGCCAAAGTGAATAACACACCGCTCATCCGGGTACTATGAGTTATCTTGACCGGTACTACTTATATACTTAACGTGTCACTCCGCTGTCGTTGACTGTCTGGTGCCATCTTGTGACTGAAAAACATTTCACCACCACGTTACAATGGAAGACTTCAAGGAGTTCACCCAAAAATGAAAATTAGCCCACGATTTACTCACCCTCGAGTCATCCTAGGTGTCTATGACATTCTTCTTTCAGACGAATAAAATCAGAGTTATATTAAAAAAACTAATCCAAGCTTTATAATGGCAGTGATTGTTCTGTTTTTGAAGTTCATAAAAATGCATCCATCCGTCAAATAACTGCTCCACACAGCTCTGGGGGGGGTCAATAAAGGCCTTTTGAAGTGAATCGATGAGTTTGTGTAAGAAAAATATCCATATTTAAAACTTTATAAAAGTAAAGTTTCGGCCGATCGCCTTCTGTGGAAAAAGTGTTGAAAGTGCCTTTTCACTTCAGAAGGCCTTTATCAACCCCCCAGAGCTGTGTGGAGCACGTTATTTGATGGACAGCAGCATTTTTTATGGACTTACAAACAGAGTTACAACTACAACTACTGCTATTATAAAGCT
Source organism: Paracanthobrama guichenoti (assembly GCA_018749465.1). Taxonomy (NCBI): domain Eukaryota; kingdom Metazoa; phylum Chordata; class Actinopteri; order Cypriniformes; family Gobionidae; genus Paracanthobrama; species Paracanthobrama guichenoti. The sequence continues at coordinate 767,901 of CM031950.1, read as the reverse complement.
TGGATTAGCCAGGATTTTAAATATAACTCTGATTTTATTCGTCTGAAAGAAGAATGTCATATACACCTAGGATGACTTGAGGGTGAGTACATTTTTGGGTGAACTCTTTCAGCATTAATTTCAACATATATGGTAAAAAACTAATCTTTTCAGCAATAGATAAAGGCTTAAAGCAGTTTGGAACTGTTTTTCTTTGCAGAAGCTTTGCGTAAGAGCTAATAAAATATTTAAACTCAAGACAATATTTTGTGTCTAATTTACCTGAGACAAGTAACCGTGTAATAATCGGGATAATGTACACACAGCCGGTTGTTATCGCAGAATAAACCCCTTCCTGATCACTCTGTTCGGGTTTATTCTGCGATAACAACCAGCTGGGTGTACATTATCTCTTACTGATTTTGAATTAGCTTTTATTTTAATATCTTCAGTTTTTATTTTAGTTGAAGTTTTAGTAATTGTATGTGGTTTTGTCATTACGCTGCATTCACATGGGGCGTCTGCATTACCGCTTCTCATTTACTTCGAATGGGTGACGTTATGTGTTGCCGAACTGAATTGTGGGTTCCGTCGCGTCGCTTCACTCGCGTTGCAAGCGGCAGAAGTTTAAGATTTCTCAACTTTTCAAGCGCCAACGCAGGCGTCATCCAATCAGATCGCCCTATGCAAATACCCCAGAGCAGACACTAGCCAATTTGCGTTCATACAACCCTAGAGCAGACGTGTGATTGGCTGTTGTCACTATGACGGTCGCTTCAGCCACGCCCTCCGACGCCCCGTGTGAATGCAGCGTTAGGGCAGAGCACCTATGGTGTGAGGACCCTATTGGAATTGCTCGGTCTATTATTCTTCTCTGAAATGAATCGCATTTCTGAAGGCCTAAACATGCTTGAAAAATCATGAAACTTTGCACACTTGTGGTGAACATTTACGTCTGATATGGGTTTCAGAATTAGGCGTGGAAAAATGGCTCAATAGCACCACCTACAAATTTTCAACAAAGTGCCCGAAATTCGGTACACACATGTAACAGCCCAATACCTACAAAGTCTGATGTTTCGCCATGAAACAGGAAGTTGTCCGATCTGCCCCAACCTTTACATGTTTGATAAGAGTCCTGGCCTGAAGACAACTACATGCCAATATTCAGTTAGTCATAGCGCCACCCACTGGCAACAGGAAGTGATGTGTTTAACACTGTAAATGCACTCCAAGAAATATATCAAATATGCCATCAAGTGCCAAACATGCTAGAAACATGTTAAATAGTGCAACACTTGGTTAAGTGCTAATGAATGCGATTAACGCCATGAAACAGGAAGCGGCTGCGAGGGCCCTTTCATCGCTGCTTGCAGCTTTAATTTGTATTATTTTTGAAATATTTATATTTATATATTAATATTTTATTTCATCTTCAATTTTTTTTAAAGAATAACACTGATGTAGACACACAAATCATACCTCACTGTTTTCAGCTGTAAATAATCAAAACGATGTAAAAAAAAAAAAAAAAAAAAAAGGAAAATAAACATCAGAAGCAACACAAAAAATACTGTATTAGCTCTAAATTGAAAGCATTAAGGCATCGATTTGCATCCACCATCAACAAGAGTCTCCGCTGTTCCACATCTGACATAACCTTCAATGCTTCAGAAGAAAAGGAATACTTAAAACCCTGCCAGGGTTGCTCAACAGCCTCGTTAGACATCAATAAATTGGACTGAGAGTGCCAAAAGCCTTCAGCCATCCCTGGAGTCAGCAGAACAGTCCCCAAGAAGAGTCGCCTAACATGTATTGTAGGGTCAATGCTAATAAGGGTTTAATGAAAATCTCCGTTGCCATCAGCTATCAATAGACTTGAGGGACTGGCCCTGCACACAGACGAGGAAAATAATTCATTAAAGAACTGATGGTGGGTGGCTGGTGGAGGGATTTGTTTAAAAGTCATTTGAAAGTTACTGCACCAACTACGGAGATATTACTTCTTAACAGTGGTTGTGGAGAAGTTCCCAGGTAACCCACAGACAGGTGCAAACGGGGACATGCATGTGATTGCGTACACACGCATCTGCAAGTGCAATGCAGCTGGAGAATCGACAAAGATTAAGTTGCCTCATCATGTTGAAAGTTCTCAGTGATTTTCCTGCAACAGCAGTTTCTTTCCCAGAAGGGAAGATCAAAAGAAAATAGAAATTGTTCAACATACCTCTCTGTTTGTTCACAATTTCCCTCGTGCCTGCACTAAGGTTCCTCATTTACTAGCTTAAATTAAATAACAGCATATTAAATAGGCGAGAGCATCGCTAGAGTTTATCACCAGCTCGACATATGCTTATATAAAGATTTGGGGAATCATTAGACCAAGAATAAACTTGAGTTTTAATTTTCAGGAGAAAATGTGGGCAGTACTTGTGCATGCAAAACTTGCCAGCAGAGTGCTACAGTATTTCTAAGCAGTTGCTAGGGTGTTCAGGATGGTTGCTAGGTGGTTTCATACTAGCCCAATTCAAAATAATCCACCCCGTCTGTAAGATATTCTGGTCTCTAGATATGGCTTAGGTCTTTCAATGTAACTTAATGGTACAGTTTGTTCTGTTTTATCATTCGCAAGGTGAAAATAACACGTCTGATTGCACACCTCACCACAACAATTCTCATGACTTGAGGGATCATTCATGTCTGAAGCACAAACGTTGTGGGAAAAGTTATACATTAAACTTTAATACTTGGGCCAGGGGTTAAAATCCCTAAAGCCGCCTTTCCACAATCTCTGACATTCTCATACAATTGACGCATTTCACCCCCCCGCCCCTCCCTATAGTGCCAATCGCACAGAATTTTTCAAACAAACATTATCCTCTGCCTATTCACCATAGTAAAATGAATGATCTGAATGAACATAACGAATGTATGAATATATCCACAAAAAACAAATGACCCCAATATGTCTGAAAGAAAACATTGTAGGTTTGCCAAAGCTAATAAACGTCAATAATGATTTAAAATAAATAAATAATTCCATAATTAACTTTAAAGGGGCTATATGTAAGAATTTGCATGTATTAATCAGTTTTTTATTTCCAAACAGCTTGAACAGCTTGTCAAAAATCAAAAGTATGTTATATTACGTGCGTTCCTGAGAGCCTGTGACACATGAAACGAATGCTTATACAATGTTTAGGTTAATGCCGAAAGAGCCATTCTGTACTGTAATGTCAATGTATCATGCAAAGAAACAGGAATAATTCAAACTCTAGCCTCACATAGCCAGATCAATATAATCTATAGTCTCAAATATATTTTATAATCATATAAGTGTAATTTTAATTATCCATCGACATGATGCTGGTGAATTGTTGAGCTGGTGCAAACATATCCACATTGCTACAATGCTTTCTCACCTCTATTCTGTTATTGAGAGAAAAGTGCACAACACACATTTACATATTTTAATCGCTCTCAGCAGCATGGACGGCATCGAGATGTTCGTAAACAGTTTATCGCTGCAAAGGTATTTCTGACTTCTTTTTACCTCTTCGTTTTAAAGGTGACATGAACTGGCCTTTTCTATTTTTTTATACTGTTATGATGTTCGCATTGTTTTTACATTCAAAAACATCATAATGAATAAGTAATAGGCTATTTTGAGGCACAATGTCTTCCCCACGGAAGCTGGATATTCATTAAAAATAAAGTTCCTCCATGCATTCATAATATTGGAATGCGAATGAAGCTTATGCGGTATGTTTATTGCTTAGAAGTTGGATCCGGTTTAGCTCTATGTAGGCATATGTCATGTCAGTGGCACGAGTTGGTGGGCGGGGCTACAGAATCAGGCGTTGTTTGAGGCGATGTTTCACCACACTCAGACGTCACAGCCTGGCACATTCTGAGATCGATCGTTTTCTGGGCCTGGTGTCAATAAAAGCTTTTCTTTGACTAACAAGGAAGTTTTCAGCTCTGAAACGTACAGGATATTCTTATATTACCATGACCTTTTAAATATCAAAAGCTCAAGGGAAAGTTGATTTCTCAATTCAGGACCCCTTTATGTGAAGAAGGAAAAAACAACTAAACTTTGCAGTGAATATATCAGGGCCTTGAATCATGTTTAGTGTATGTTATGTGTGTATGAGTGCGAGCACAAGCAAGTTGCTGGCTGCAATTCAATTATTGGCCACTGGTACACTGGTCGAATAACAGGGGTTTCTGAATTCTACATAAATTCACATTACAGAATATTGTTTTAATAGAAAAATACTGGTAATTCTCACCTCGCGCTCAGAGTTTTGATTAGAATACATCAAATCCTGTCAGGTGGTCGGATATGGTCTAGCTGCAAAAATTCTGAAATTTCTCCATACTTCTCTACACTGAAAATTAATGACTTCCAGTCAGTCGCTTGTCATTTATCAGAGTTACCATAACAATGGGAAAAGTAACTACAAAGTACTTGTACAGTTATCACTTATGCAACAAGCCAAATATATATACAAAAATTGACCTGCAAAAAAACAAATAAAACTAAACACACTTGTTAGCGATTGCACTCACAATTATATATATATATATATATATATATATATATATATATATATATATATATATATATATATATATATATATATATATATATATATATATATATATATATATATATATATATATATATATATATATATACACACACATTACAAGTCTTTTGTTGGAAACAGCAAGTTGTCTCCAACAAACCTGTCCACCATGTTTAAATACTCCACTTTTAAAACAGTACAGGTTTGGTCACTGGTGTTTACGAGCAGGTACTTGCTATACTGTGTAACCTCATCTTAAATAAAGACTTGAAATTAGACAAATGTGTACAGGTGCTGGTCATATAATTAGAATATCATCAAAAAGTTGATTTATTTCACTAATTCCAATCAAAAAGTGAAACTTGTATATTATATTAATTCATTACACACAGACTGATATATTTCAAATGTTTATTTCTTTTAATTTTGATGATTATAACTGACAACTAAGGAAAATCCCAAATTCAGTGTCTCAGAGAATTAGAATATTGTGAAAAGGTTGAATATTGAAGACACCTGGTGCCACACTCTAATCAGCTAATGAACTCAAAACACCTGCAAAGGCCTTTAAATGGTCTCAGTCTAGTTCTGTACACAATCATGGGGAAGACTGCTGACCTGACGAAAGACGACCATTGACACCTTGCACGAGGAGGGCAAGACACAAAAGGTCATTGCAAAAGAGGCTGGCTGTTCACAGAGCTCTGTGTCCACATTAATAGAGAGGCGAAGGGAAGGAAAAGATGTGGTAGAAAAAAAGTGTACAAGCAATAGGGATAACCGCACCCTGGAGAGGATTGTGAAACAAAACCCATTCAAAAATGTGGGGGAGATTCACAAAGAGTGGACTGCAGCTGGAGTCAGTGCTTCAAGAACCACTACGCACAGACGTATACAAGACATGGGTTTCAGCCGTCGCATTCCTTGAGTCAAGCCACTCTTGAACAACAGACAGCGTCAGAAGCATCTCGTCTGGGCTAAAGACAAAAAGAACTGGACTGCTGCTGAGTGATCCAAAGTTATGTTCTCTGATGAAAGTATATTTTGCATTTCCTTTGGAAATCAGGGTCCCAGAGTCTGGAGGAAGAGAGGAGAGGCACACAATCCACGTCGCTTGAGGTCCAGTGTAAAGTTTCCACAGTCAGTGATGGTTTGGGGTGCAATGTCATCTGCTGGTGTTGGTCCACTGTGTTTTCTGAGGTCCAAGGTCAACACAGCCGTATACCAGGAAGTTTTAGAGCACTTCATGCTTCCTGCTGCTGACCAACTTTATGGAGATGCAGATTTCATTTTCCAACTGGACTTGGCACCTGCACACAGTGCCAAAGCAACCAGTACCTGGTTTAAGGACCATGGTATCCCTGTTCTTAATTGGCCAGCAAACTCGCCTGACCTTAACCCCATAGAAAATCTATATGGGGTATTGTGAAGACGAAGATGCGATATGCCAGACCCAACAATGCAGAAGAGCTGAAGGCCACTATCAGAGCGACCTGGGCTCTCATAACATCTGAGCGGTGCCACAGACTGATCGACTCCATGCCACGCCGCATTGCTGCAGTAATTCAGGCAAAAGGAGCCCCAACTAAGCATTGAGTGCTGTACATGCTCATACTTTTCCTGTTCATACTTTTCAGTTGGCCAAGATTTCTAAAAATTCTTTCTTTGTATTGGTCTTAAGTAATATTCTAATTCTCTGAGATACTGAATTTGGGATTTTCCTTAGTTGTCAGTTATAATCATCAAAATTAAAAGAAATAAACATTTGAAATATATCAGTCTGTGTGTAATGAATGAATATAATATACAAGTTTCACTTTTTGAATGGAATTAGTGAAATAAATATTTATAATAACAATGAATGAACAATGTTAACGGCTAATTTTATCCAACCACATTGTATATACATGTATCCACTACACATTACAAACAAATGCACATTGTATCCCACACATCTTAAACACATAAAACACAATGCATTCAAACTTTCACAAATAAGTCTGAGTATGTATGATCAGTGTCAATATCCAGATTGTGTTAATGCTGCAACAAAATATGTGTGTGTTAGATATGGCGTACGTGCCTACAGTCCATTCATGATCGCGGGATTGCTCTGTGACAACACTCAAAAAAGCTTTAAAGGATACAAAACACACACAGTTTCTGCCAATCTCATGTTAATCTTGAGTACCTATAGAGTAGTATGCATTCCTCAGATTTCCAAAAAGTCTTTAGTTTGATCAGATTTATAAAAGACAGATACGCTGTTCCTATTCTTTCCAAAAACAGCCGAACTCGTGGAAGCCTGCAGTGGGTGGGGCTAAACACATCATGTACATCATGGCATTATTATCCCTGGATAACTTTTGATTCACTAAATATTTGTGTTGTTTACATTTATATGCGCTTACGTACCGACTGCCAACAAAACACAGACATTTGATGCAGTTTCACTCACCGCCTGCGGTTTCAACTCATGACCGGGAACGAACAAACACACTCGCAGAACTCTGCAAACTGCATCCACTGTTTCCTTAATGCTGGATTTTTTGGAAAGCTGAACAAGGTTATCTTTCCCTCGCAACCAAAAAACACACTTCTTTAGTGACATTGTTGATTTTGTGGTCTATAAACAAAATGACAACTCTTTCTTGAGCAAGAGAGAAGTGGCCATACAAGGAATTCTGCCCTTTATGGCGTCATATTTGGAAAAAAAAGTTGTATATAACTTATTTTTAAAAATTTTGGCCATGTTTAGCATGAGAATCCAATTCTTTAACAGTGTAAATAAGTAAAAATGCATGAAATAGCATTAGACCACCCCTTTAAACAAAATAATTTAAATGTAATTGTCAAATAGGATGGCATAAGGATACTAACCTCACATAAACCAAAACCTGCTCTTCTAGCCAATCACAGAGACACTGCAGCCAAGCAATTATTTTATCTTCTGGCATAGGTGGTTTATTGGCAATAGAATGGCTGGGATGTAACCAAATAGGGTTAGCAATTACATCTCCATTGGCACCACAGAAGGGTGTCAGCATGATTCAAGACAAGACATGTTTTAATATTTCACTCATAATCTCAGGAGTGAAACCTACCTAATCTCCATGCAAACTAACTCATCATCGCTGGACTCACAGAAAAGGTTTTTTTCTTCTGTGGCTCTGATTGTTTTCTCAAGCCAAGCAGAGCATGAGTCTCATAATGGATTTTAGGTACAGCGAGGCTTGAATTAACATATCGAACATTACTTGCACATCAACAACTGTACACTCATTAAATCGCTGTGTCTTCGCTCTGTAAATTCAATACCTGCCTGTATAGATTTGTGGTCCAAGATATGGTCAAGAATAAGTAAAATCAGTCAAAGGTGCTGTCTGCAGGATCCAAAACTATAATTTGCCACATCTCTCAATGGTAAAAATCGACAAGGTATTTTACATTAATATTTATTACTAGCCAGATTACTAGTTTAGTATGATAACAGATTAAGATGTTTCCTTTGCAAAATTGCCATATTTGTGACTGTCACATTGAAGCTGTACGTGTCAATAAAACAAACATTTAGTTTATTGTTTATTGCTTAAAAATGTAATCTAAACTATGTAATGTTGCAGTTCCTCATAGTTCTTTTCTGCCAGTCTGGCATTTTGTTGACTCACCAAAGCCAATATTTACTCACATTTGGTTCTCGGCTGCCTTCAAACCACAGTGTTTAAAGGTCCTTGTTAAAGTCCCTCCCTCTGGTCCAGCCCCAGGCCGTCTCTCTGAACAGGTTTTTAATTGTCTACTACCCATCTGTCCTGTTATACCACTGCACCAGTACAGGACGAGACCAATAAAGGTCAAGAAAACCAATGGAAGAGGATGCGGCTGTATCCTCTGACCTTGAATGTGCCGTCTCACTGTCAATCAGTAAGGTACCATGGGCCATCTTGCCAGTGATGGCTTCATTTCAGGTTCAAATATTCAAGAGAAACTCACCATTCAGAGTGCAATTTACTCCTAGATCGGGTGTAATGTCTCTAGTGCTGTTGAGGAAGCTACTAGCAACTCAATTAAAAGTAGTCAATCTACATTCAAGCTAGCCTTTAGGAAAAGTAGTCGTGCTATCTTTGCTCATGGGACCACAGAACTTTTTGAACCAATCACTTGAGCTGTAAATGTCACGAGCCTAAAATCTCTGTAAAGCCGCAGGAAAATGACATTATAACAATGCTGATTGTTGAACAGACACACACACACACACACACACACACACACACACACACACACACACACACACACACACACACACACACACACACACACACACACACACACACACAAAAACATCAAAAACCCTTCACCAGTGTCTACCTGAGCAGTAGCATCAAAGACAGCAGAAAAAATAAGTCAATTTCACACTTTATGATCCTTCAAAAAAACTAAACCAAAAGAAAACCGGAAAAAGCACACTTTAGAGCCAGATGGTGTAGTTTACAAAATCTACCAGCAGCCAACAAGGCCATGCTAACCAGTCAAACTTGGACAACTTTGTATAAAACCCTGGCCCTGGTTAGGACAAATAATGTTCTTAATGATAAATTAATGGGATAGTTCACCCAAATAAAAAAAAGAATATATAGTTATATATAGCCTATATATAGCTATACAGTTTTAGTTTTGGTTGGGACTAAGTGAAAATTTGATTTTGAATTATTTAATTTTATTTTATTTCAGTTCATGTTTATTTTATTTCAAGTAATAAAAATGTTTTTATTGATATGGTTTTAGTGTTGCTTTCAATTAAGGATAATAACCCTGCTCCTTTCCCCTCAGTAACAAAAATATCAGCGGTGAGAAAACCGCAGTTAAGAAAGCATCTGATCATAGCGATGGATATGTTTGCACAAGCTCTACAATTCCAACTGTTGGCAACTAACAACGAACTCTTGCTTGTATTTATTCTTGTGTACTGTATGTTTTTGTGCTTGCTTGTCATTTGCTCATCATCTTCACTTTATTTTTCGTGAAGCATTATTTTGTTGCGCTTCTGTTACGATGAATTGACATGCACTCTTGCATTGCGTGTGTAACGGAGGTTGTGCAGCTACTGGGAGTGAAAGTTAGTGCGAGTTGTGATAGTGAGAGTTGTGCAGTCTGATGACTGCTTGAGAATGCGATGTTTACTGTTTAGCACCCTTGTTATTGTACTGCCAGAGCCGTACAGACTCTCTCTATACAGCTCTGTGCACTGCTATCAGGGTTCGAGACTGGCTCGGAGCAGGACGGTTAGGATTGGAGAGTGAGCTTTGGAGGTGGAGCACTGAAGAAATGAGTGTGTTTGTTTGGGTTGATGTTCCGCAAGGACTTAGAAATATTGCTTACCCCACCTTTAAACATGAAAAACAGTGTCAGTGTCTCTTTCAAATAGAATTACAACTTTACTTTCTACTAATAAGCAGCTCTCTGGTGTGTTCATGTTTTTATTCACGTCTGACCTTGACGGACTGACCAGAAAAAATTAACCAGAGAAGATTTCCACTTTAAAGAAGGCAGAGCCTCAGAGAACACCTACCTAGTATGTAAAGGCCGTGGACCAAAGGTAGTTCAAACTTTGGCATGCTGTTTCAAACTCCAAACAAACTTTGTTTTGGCCTGATTTTGTTCGAAATGATGTCACACCAGTTTGTTCTTAAATTTTGCTTAATTATATCTGGGCCTTGAGGGTACGAGTGCTTATACACCATGAGATTCGGTGAGAGGAAAAAGCAAATGTTGGTTTTCTTTTTTAAACCAACCTTGTAATCTAAATGCAAAGTTAATGAATGCTCAGTGGACAGGTTCTGCAGCACAGTTTAAGGATCCACTTTGGAGTGTGATTTGAATGTTAATGCATCAGATTATCAACCAGATGATGAAACACTTTCAGTGGATTACATGGCAACTGCCTAAAAACTGATGCGGCCACAAGAAAGGGCGTCTTCAGACACCCCAGAGGATGGCAGGAAGTCAGTGTCAGAGGACCACAAAAAAGGAAGTGCGTGTACTTTGTTCATCTTGATGTAACGTGGTAACATCACTCTCAGTGTGATGGATGATACAAAGTGATCAAATAGCCCTTTCTTGTGACTGCATGTGAGGGTGAGATGAATACTGATAAACGAGTGCTGTCTTCCTCTCTTTCCTTTAATCAGGGATCAGCTATGACTAAAATTTTCATAACACTCTGCTCTCTAAGCTTTGCTGCAATGCAGCACAGGAAAGAGACACATCTTGACCAGCGACCCCTTCAATCTGGAGATTGAACATGAAACAACCTGGATACACCTGAAATAATTTGAACATTCATATTCTAATATTTCTAATAACTATCTATCTGTCTGTCTGTCTGTGTCCGTCCATCCGTCCGTCCGTCCAACCATCCACTATTTAAAATGTTTACAGTCAGATGAATTTCATTGTAATTCAACTTACACTCAAATTCAATTAAAACGGAACTGAAAAGCACAATTCTGAACAGCACACAACCAGGAATGTTACAGTATGTTCACATAAGTACTATGTACTAACAAAGTGTAAAGGCCTTAAAATCGAATTAAAAACTACAGTAAAAACAAGTACAAAATAATTAGAGTCTCAATTAGAATCGCAACCTTACAAAGAACAGTACCTTTCGAACACTCCAGTGAACAAGCCAATGGCAACAGTGGAAAGGAAAACTCCCTGGGATGGAGATGAGGAAAAAACCTAGGGAAAAGCCCTTCGGAGACTCACCTGGGGAAGCCCATCTCCTTAGGCTGGCACATTTAAAAAAACTTCTAAAAACAAAGCATACACAAATTGTAATCTGAACAGATGTAATCCAGCCATATAATATTAATGATACTGAGTAATTGGTTATAATGACTATTTAAATATGCAATGTGCGAAGTGGAAAGATGCAGGCAGTGAACGACACAGACAGGTTGAGGTTGTTAATTATAGTAAAGTACATCGGCAGGTCTCATGAGGGTGGTATGGTGAATTAGTTTCGGTTCAGTAACTGTGGCTTTGCCTGTCTGGCCGATGAGGCACTAAAATGACAACAGCACTCTGCATTGATCCTAGGAGGGCAGCAGTCTCATATTCTGAGAATTCAAAAGCAACAGAAAACCCTGACCAATAACACTTCCACAATCACAAAGGTCACCTTGAGCTGACCAGGGTGGCTTTCAATGCATATACTATGACATAGGAAAACGGTCACTGATTAGACATGATCGGATTTATACAGACACAACTGAGCCTCTTTTCCAGTTCATAATTAGCTCATATGCGTACAAATCCTGTATACAGTTCACAAAATTGACAGATTAAAAAAAGTACTACAACATATTTATCAAATCCCACCCTGTAACTGCTTGTCTGCTTAGCTTTTGGGAAAGTGTTCAAGCGCAGACACTATCCCTTCGAGCCAGATTATATGAGTAAATGCTGTGTAATTCTGTTTACAGGATTAATATTGCGATGAATGCCCAGGATGGGACCAGCTATCATTCAGACTATCCTCTGGGCCTCAATTATCAGGCCATTTTCATATGCCGTGAGTTTAAAATGAATCATTTTGTGGTAACTCCTGCTGCTTCATTAATGGCAGTATGAATGATTATAACAGACTGATTGAATAAAAGGATCAATAGAGCGTCTGGTTTGTTAACTTTATTATTTTGAAGGTTCTTTAGGCCTCTATTTGTTTTCTTTTTATCTTTATGTTTATCACTAAGCCTGGGCATCCCTTTGCTTGCATATTTTGCGCACAAAATCTAGGTTGCCAGTTACAACTGTAATTATTTATCATATTATAAATTATTTACACAGTAAACATCTATTAAAATGCATTTAGAAACATCTGGTTTTGGGACAGCATTACTTTCTCCAGTCGGTCCACTCATTTAAGCAAGCGGCGATGTCAGAGGGGAACGCTATCAGAAAGCTGGCAAGTAAAAAAGCAACATAAAAGCAAATGCGCATGAAGGTTGTGCTGCATAATTCATGTGCCGCTCCTTTTAGAAACGGCAAATTCATCAGGACAATGACGTTTGACAGAGGAGCTGCTGTCTCTGTTCACCTTGCTCCGTTCAACATCCTCTTCCATCCGAAAACAGCACAGTGCTATTAAAGATACACAGTGCATTGCTGACTGATGAGCCAGTCAGGTTTAGGCCATGTTGAGTCGCCTAAAAGCAGATTTGTCATGAGCATCTCACTTTACTATACTGGTAAAGTCTGGTAAAGTGTGTCAGGATGAAAACAAATCCACTGAATTCAGCCTGCCAAGAACCTGCTTGTGACCTGGGCAGTCTGGTGCAACAAAAAACCGGGAACGCACCATCAACACCAGCAGTTCTGACATTAGGGGAAGCTTTTTCTTGTACTGACATTATAAGGAAACTGCAGGTTATGGGGTATATAAATGTATTTTGCTTTTGGGTCTTTTCCAAATGCTTCCTTCAGCACAAATGTCGGCTGTGTTCGAAATCGTTCTTTAGTCCACTTGGAAATCATCAGTTCAAAAGTTTGGTGTCAGGGAGAATTATTTTTAAAAGAAAAATAATACTTTTATTTAGCAAGGATGCATTAAATTGATTAAATTAAAGAGCAGCAAATCAGCATATTAGAATGATTTCTGAAGGATCATGTGACACTGAAGACTAGAGTAATGATGCTGAATATTCATAGTAATATAAAATGACTAAATCACAATATTACTGTGCTGTATTTACTGTATTTCCGATCAAATAAATGCAGTCTTGGTGAGACTAAGAGACTTCTTTCAAAAACATTTTAAAAATAGTACCTAATCCAAACTTTTGAACAGCAGTGTACTTCAATTGTGAAAGATCAAAATCTCTGAAACTGTTATTCAATGTTATGCTTAAAAATCTGACAACAGTGATATCATAAACTGTTTCTTTAACATTAAAGGGATAAGCTAGTTCACCCAAAAACGAAAACTCTGTCATTAAGACATCCCCTTCCTGTCGTTTCAACTGTTCTTTCGTTCATCTTCAGAACACAAATGAAGATCTTTTTAATGAAATCCGAGAGCTTTCTGTCCCTCCATTGACAACTACACAACTACTGTTTCAAGCCCCAGAAAGGCAGTAAAGACGTCATTAAAGTAATCCATGTGACTCCAGTGGTTTAACCTAAATTTTATGAAGCGACGCGAGTGCTTTGTCTGTGCAAAAATACATAATTTACCAAAATATTAATATCCATTAATATCCTGCCTTTCTGGGTCTTGAAAGTGGTAGTTGCATAGCTGTCAATGGAGGGACAGAAAGCTCTCGGATTTAATCAAAAAGATCTTCAATTGTGTTTCCGAAGATGAACGAAAGGCTTATGGGTTTGGAACGACATTAGGGTGAGTCATTAATGAGAGAATTTTCATTTTTGGGTGAACCCGAAAGTATTTGTAAAGTCTGTGTAAAGGCAATTCTGAGATTTGTTTCTAAACACATTATAAATGTTAGAAATGGAACACGTTACAAAGACTGTGAACTGAGTAGTCCTGAATTGTTGAGTTAGACCGTTAAACAATTTTTCATTTTTTATTTTACACCGGATAGTTTTACAAATTTTCATCAGAGACTGCAGAACGGGGTAAGCCGACTATCTGCTGCCCCGGCCTTCATCCCTCCTGTCCCGCTGACAACTGGTGCCATCGTCGGTGGTACGTGCCCACCAATGAGTGTTGTCTCGTGTGCTTACAGCAGCTCATCAAATAAGCGTAGTTTCAGCACAGACAGCGGACAGAGCAGAGAATGCTGCTTATTTTTTCAAGACTTTGATAAGCTAATTTATTTTTTCTTGCCATTTTTTATCATTCAAATTTGGCTATGTGGTTAATAACATTTTTCTGTGGTGTGACAAACTCAGAACACATTTAATTGTGACTTTACAAGCACTTTAATTGATTATATGTCATCTTCCGGTGATAAATGAGCATTTAAATAATCTTTATCCTTTGTACAATCTTCCAAGTTAAAAATAAATGTTACTTCAATCATTTAATCGAGACAGAGCTACCTGAGCTAACTGATAAAGTATTAAGTTAAAACACTTAAAAGTGAAACACTTTGCAGAATTGTCCTGTATTCTAATACATTTTTGATGACTTTAGGAGCTTGGCAAACTTGGCATCAGTGCACAAAGACTGGTTGCACGCAAATCAAAGAGCATTATGGGTTCAAAAACGTGATGTATTGTTCACTTTATATAGTCTTTAGGCATCACTTAATTCAAGAACAGAGAGTGATTTCGGACATAGCAGTAGATATAGGACATTATACATAGCAATTTTTTATTCCTTCTCCTTGTCCTTCAGCCTTAGAAAGCACATTGCGCTACGAGTACCCAGACAGGCATCGGAGCAAAGGAGAGCTCTACAACTTGAAATAAATGAACAATCACTTTGAAGGACCTTGGAAAGAAAATAAAACATTGCACTAGAATCAGATTAAAAAGAGCACATTTGCAAGGAGAAATAGGAGTGGATTCCCATCAGTGGGCTTTTCAGAGGGACACAGACCACCTGGGCTCCGCTCTCGTCTCTTCTATCTGTCCTCCATAGTTATTTTCTGTTCATTCTCCATCCGTCTTTCATCTTCCCTGCAGAGTCCGTGCTCTCGTCTCCTCTATGTTCCCCGAATCTCACTCTCGCTACTTTATTATTAAAGCCTACGGTCTACGACCCCAGTGACACCATGAAAGACAATGAACTATTCTACTTTGTCACCGTGAACGGATGAACCAATAGAGAGGAAGAGAATCAATGGTCACCTCTGACCTGCTGCCGGTGGGTCTATGGACAAACAGATGCTGGTGACCAGTTTTCATGAATGTAGGCCTTGTGTTGTGCTTCTTTAATCCTACATCTATGTCGAACATGAGAAGCAAGTCTATATATGGTACATTTACTGGACAAGTTTAACACTGCAACAATAGAACTGGTTTCACATGTGAAAGAGCCTACTGGGTGCATAAAAAACTTTCACAACTCTGGTAATGAGATACTGTGAAAAATATGAACTCAAACTCACTGTGTTGGAAGGACAAGGGTGCTGGGCTGGACTTTGGGTCTCCTTTTGGCGGACGTTCCCATCTGATTGGCTGAACGTTTGAGTGACTGTTGGTTTAGAAGACTGGAGGCCAGACCAGCATGGTACTGTAACTGCAGAAAAAAAAAAAAAAAAAAAAAAAAGATGTCTATATACTACGGCTGTTACGATAAACACATATTTGCTTAATCATGATTATTCAATTCCAATTATTTGGTCTTTTACACACACACACACACACATTACTATAATATAATATTTAGGTTGGCTGGGTTCTACAAAAAAAACTAAACAAAACAAAAAACTTCCTGTTTCAGTAGAGAATGTGTTAACGCTAGGTAGACAACTGTGCATGTCAAGCTATTTCATGGGCTTTTTGGTCCTGTTTACACCTGGTATTAAGATTTTAGGTCAACAGTATTACAAGTAGACGAGGGAGACATTTACACCTGTTTTTTAAAAAAATCTCTTTTGTCCACTTTTTCAACCACTTCTGTCCTGATTCTTTGAGGGGAGGGTTTATGGGTGGGTAAATATGTGTGTTTTTTTAGATATTTCATTCTAATTGACAAAATAAACTTGCGCAGTTTACATATGAACACGCCTAAAGACGATGGAAAAACATACAGAGAGCAGGAGCTATCGTTTCTGCTCTGACAGCTGGTATGTTTTTCGTCTTCAAACCAAACTTGGGTCTCCAGCCGACAAAGTTTAAATCGCGTCTGGCTAGCGCACTTCCTATAATGTTTTGCGCATTAGGTCAGAAGATGGAGAGAAGGCGGTCTTTTGTGGATGTTCGAACACATTCGATCACATGAGAGTTTACACTAAAAAAGCAATCCAGTCTAATGCATTTTTGACTACCTCTGGAAGTGGTTGAAAGTGGACTCAACATTTTAGACCCTGTTTACACCTGTTTTTCGCATCATCCACTTGTGATCTGATCAACCAGATTGGATCACAACAATTCAGGAGCAACAATTCACTGCCATTATAATGCTTGGATTAGACAGGACTTTTTTAATATAACTTTATTCGTCTGAAAGAAGAATGTCATATACACCTAGGATGACTTGAGGGTGAGTAAATCATGGGCTAATTTTCATTTTTGGGTGAACTAACCCACTAATAGTGAGAATTTTTTTACAGAAATATTGAATGACCAATAATGTGTATAGCATAATTACCAGTACATCATGAAAAATTAAAAATGCTTGACTGACTGATGTTGATCTATACTGTCTAGTGAGATCTGTCTATTTTAATACCAGGTGAAAACTGGTCATCTACACATCTACATTCCACATCATCAATTCAGAGTTCAAATTTGAGTCTCACGATAACACTAACAAGCTTTGATCAGATTCAAAATGAACAGTGTCCAGAGATCTTACTCTTCTGCGGCTTTACAAAGAACAGTTAAACATGTAAAATGAAAATCACAGACTAATTGAGCTTTTAAGAATTGTTTACTCAAAGCACAGTTTCAATGTTGTCAACAATCTGTTCTTCTGGGAAAAAGCACAGTAGCTTGCATATAGTACTCCATCACGTTTTTCCTTGTGTTCCTCCTCGTCTCCTGCCCACCTCCTCCCCCTCGCCTCCTGTCTTACTATGTTGAATGTAACAATCTCTAATGATTGTTACAATCTGTAATGGTGACTGTAATATCTTTGGCTTTGATGTTGCAGAGTAGCAGAAGCCTGTCAATAGCTTTTCGGCTCATGTGATGAAACCATGTGAAAGGTGTCTGGTCCGCTATACCCAGAATGCACAGCTGTAACACTCAAGTCGTTAATGGATGTGACAAAACTCTGGATACCACCTACCTGATGCCATGGACATCATCTGGCATGCTTAACCAACAACCCTCAACACTTCGAGTAAATCACTCACATATGCAACTAAATTTCAATCTAGACAAGTAAATAATGTCTGTCATTAGCCACTGGCTAGAACTGATGTACAATATATGCTTTTTTGTTTATCCTTTTCAAGTATTCGTTCAGAGTTATTCAGCCTTTAAGACCAAGCAAAAGCCACTGCCAGCTGGTTCCTTTGGAAGTGGGTGGGAATAATGCACAAGCAGCAATTTCATTGGTTAGCACTAAAGCGGTTTTTCACCATAAATCGATGTTAGTTATTTATTTTAGTTATTTTAGTCTACATAGTTTTAAATATGGATATTTTTCTTACACAAATGCACCTCGTGGAGCAGTTATATGACGGACAGATGCACTTTTATGGACTTCAAAAATGGAGCAACAATTCACTGCCATTATAATGCTTGGATTAGAGAGGACTTTTTTAATATAACTTTATTCGTCTGAACGAAGAATGTCATAGACACCTAGGATGACTTGAGGGTGAGTAAATCATGGGCTAATTTTCATTTTTGGGTGAACTAACCCACTAATAGTGAGAATTGGACCCTAATCTAAAGTGTATTTTATTAGAATTATTGTTTTTTTTTTTTTTTTACAGAAATATTGAATGACCAAAAATGTGTATAGCAAAACTACAAGTACATCATGAAAAATTAAAAATGCTTGACTGACTGATGTTGATCTATACTGTCTAGTGAGTAAACAAAAAAAGTAGAGTTGAGTGTTGACCAACATCTGGAAAGATACATATTGGGGAAAAGAAACAGAACTGGATAACTTCAATGCCAGCTAACTACTAAAAGGATAACTTGAGAGTAGTAGATCAACTACTTTTAATGATGAATAGCTTATAGCTTGGCAAACCACACCTTTAAAGTATATTCTCCAACACTGCTGCTCTGGGAAGTCAGCTTGCTGAGAAATCTTAAGAAAATCAATAGTCTGCAAGCAACATGCTGGTAGCGAGTGAGGCTGACCATAACACAAGCAGTGACAAAAGCGATCTCATCAGGCTTCAGAATTCATCGGCATGCACCCCCACATAAACCAGGCTCTTAAATTAGAGCTTGCATAGGCCCGTGCCTCATTAATTGCTATTAAAATATTCCTCCTATTGAGCTAATCAGCCATGTTCCGAGGCAGCAGAGCGACGTTCGCTGAGTGAGAAGCAGACGGCGCAGCACTCCCCCTGTTTAATTTGGCTGACCAAAGCAGCTGTGTTAACGGGGAATTATTTTAATTAACTGAATCTCCTTTTTGTAGCTAATGAGCCTACTTGGTAAGGGCCAGATTTTGTACGAGAGTAGCGTATACGATGGGAACCTGGGCTCCAGCTGTATAAAAAGCCCTTGCTAATAAATAAAAAGCCTACATTACAAGGTAAGAAAAAAAAAACAGGCATTCAAGATGCTGTCAAGATGGCTCAGGCGCCTTTGAATGTCAAGTGGCTTGAGAGATTTGTTTTACTTCACTTTAAATATTGGCCCCAGGCAATTGTGTAGTTCTGTTAATGTTTCACTAAAATAAGAGAGAGCATTTAAAAAAAGTGCTATTTCTAAATATTCTAATGACAATATGACTGAACAATATACTGAATGTTCAGGATGTATTTGTGATGAGATTTCTGGAACTAGGGTTGGTAAGTTCAATTGAATTCAAACAGTCAGTTTTTAATGAATTGATATAATATCCAAATACACAGAAAATTCCAGACTTTTCCCGATTCCGAGTCTTTTAAAGACCTTGGTATTTTTTTAAACAAAATATTGCTTTTTGACCATTTTGTCCCATCAAGTCCCACTGTAGTCAATAATTGTATCCCTTTAAAATTGTCTTTGATTGTTGTCAAAGACAAAGAAATATGTCCAATATGACATATTTCAACTTTTTTTTTTTTTCTGTGAAAATTTCTTCATGGTTTAAAATAGCTTGAATGTAACTCTACACCCTTGCTTCATTTAGCATACATGGATCCATGAATATGCAAATTAGCCCCACCTCCACTCACTCACACCAGCTCAGAGATCCAATGAGTCAATTTTAAAAAGTTTTAGTGTTTTTAGATTTGAAAAACCATACAGAACATTTTGCAATACTAGAAAGAAAACTTATTAGACCACTATTACCCATGATCTCCCCTTCCCTAACCCAACCTTTGCACTCAGGACTTGGACGGATAAACAAAATCTTATGGTATAAGCAAGATACATACACACACACACACACACACACATACATACATACATATACATTATATTATATTATATTATATTATATTATATATATATATATATATATATATATATATATATATATATATATATATATATATATATATATATATATATATATCTCACACACACACACACAAACACACACCTAAAGGATTATTAGGAACACCTGTTCAATTTCTCATTAATGCAATTATCTAATCAACCAATCACATGGCAGTTGCTTCAATGCATTTAGGGGTGTGGTCCTGGTCAAGACAATCTCCTGAACTCCAAACTGAATGTCAGAATGGGAAAGAAAGGTGATTTAAGCAATTTTGAGCATGGCATGGTTGTTGGTGCCAGACGGGCTGGTCTGAGTATTTCACAATCTGCTCAGTTACTGGGATTTTCACGCACAACCATTTCTAGGGTTTACAAAGAATGGTGTGAAAAGGGAAAAACATCCAGTATGCGGCAGTCCTGTGGGCGAAAATGCCTTGTTGATGCTAGAGGTCAGAGGAGAATGGGCCGACTGATTCAAGCTGATAGAAGAGCAACTTTGACTGAAATAACCACTCGTTACAACCGAGGTATGCAGCAAAGCATTTGTGAAGCCACAACATGCACAACCTTGAGGCGGATGGGCTACAACAGCAGAAGACCCCACCGGGTACCACTCATCTCCACTACAAATAGGAAAAAGAGGCTACAATTTGCATGAGCTCACCAAAATTGGACATTTGAAGACTGGAAAATTGTTGCCTGGTCTGATGAGTCTCGATTTCTATTGAGACATTCAGATGGTAGAGTCAGAATTTGGCGTAAACAGAATGAGAACATGGATCCATCATGCCTTGTTACCACTGTGCAGGCTGGTGGTGGTGGTGTAATGGTGTGGGGGATGTTTTCTTGGCACACTTTAGGCCCCTTAGTGCCAATTGGGCATCGTTTAAATGCCACGGCCTACCTGAGCATTGTTTCTGACCATGTCCATCCCTTTATGACCACCATGTACCCATTCTCTGATGGCTACTTCCAGCAGGATAATGCACCATGTCACAAAGCTCGAATCATTTCAAATTGTTTTCTTGAACATGACAATGAGTTCACTGTACTAAAATGGCCCCCACAGTCACCAGATCTCAACCCAATAGAGCATCTTTGGGATGTGGTGGAAGAGGAGCTTCGTGCCCTGGATGTTCATCCCACAAATCTCCATCAACTGCAAGATGCTATCCTATCAATATGGGCCAACATTTCTAAAGAATGCTTTCAGCACCTTGTTGAATCAAAGGATAACCTGGCTTCTCTTGAGACTTGCTTTGCAGCATAGTAATGATATGCTGAAGCCCGCCCGCATGTTGACGTGATTGGTTACAACATGTTTGTGACTTAGAGAACAATGGCGATTTCAAACCGAGTTTTGAGACTGTCTTTGGTTCACTGCAGTTTTATGCAGAAAAAACTCAGCAATGGTGTTGACTGATGAATTTGCACATGCATTTGTCTTACAGAATATTTAAAAAAACGCAGCATAATCATATAACCAACATTAAA
This sequence comes from Paracanthobrama guichenoti, assembly GCA_018749465.1. NCBI lineage: Eukaryota > Metazoa > Chordata > Actinopteri > Cypriniformes > Gobionidae > Paracanthobrama > Paracanthobrama guichenoti. Next base: position 746,578 of record CM031950.1, on the reverse strand, counting down.
AAAAACAAGGATGAAGTAAATTATTTCTATTTCAAATAAATGCTGTTAATTGAATGTTTTATTTATCAAAGTATCCTGAAAACAATTTATTACGGTTTCCACATAAAGATCAAGAGAGATAATAATAAGATCCATTAATAATATTTGAGTACCAATACTAATTGATATCTACCAAAACATAATGTTTTTATCATTATTCCAAACATTTGACTGATAGCATAAATATACATTGTATTCATACATTTTGAATACCATCTTACTCAGAAACTGAATTATGGAAGTAAAATCAGTTGCAAATGTTGTTTCATATTAACTGTGAGTACATACATAAATATCAAAATATATATTGAACACTATCAAAAAGCTGAAAAACATACTGAATGAACATAAGATACTGAAAAAAAGTTAGCGATTTTTTAACTATGCCACCCAGCATTAAAGGCCTATGTATTTATGTCAGTTAGAGGAGAGCATGGAACCAATCATTCCCTCTAACATTTTTCATAACACAGAAACACAATAAAAGCAACATCTACAAGACAAACCCTAGAGTTCACAAAGACAGTAAAAAAACAGAGACAAAGGACAAAAGAAGTGGAGGACAATGGAGAATGAGTACAACAGAGAGAGAAAGAGAGAGACAGAGGACAAGAGAGGCATTACCCAGAATGCTGTCAGGCAGCTGAGAGTGTCATCTCATTGGGGCAGTTGAAGATTAAAGCGCAGGGTCAGAATCTGACTTGTGAGAGGATGCATGGGACAAGCACACACAATCAATGTCACCGTCAAATGGAACAAAACAAGACAGCCTCTTTCACTGGAAGCAGACACAATCACAGAAGCACCGAAAGCCATTGCATTGTTGTCAACCACATTATAATGCCATAATCCAACCGAAGGTGTTGCACACCCCATTTTAAATAAGATCGCAAACAGGGTCTGTAAAACCCACAATCCTCAAATACAATCCAAGAAAACCTTTGGAAACACTTTACTTTATATATAATTATAAAGCTGTTCATAATGCCCTTTAATACAGATTGTAATGCATTTTATCTTTACATATTTAACTATAATCAGATTCATATATAAATATAAAAAAATATGTTTAGCGTTGATTCAGAAGCTCAGTGTAAGTTACGATTATTGATCATGTGCTTCAATATACCATTTAAACTTCCTGCAAATAATAAATATTAATGTATGTTATATTTCAAAACAATATATAATAGGTAAGGCATTGCAAATTAATTATAATGCATAATGTTTCAAGTGCTTGTCAAACCTTTTGTAATGAATATATTTTTAGCTTTTTCTCAAATAGGATTTACCTTTAATTCTTTAAAACCTCTTAAAGCTTATTCTTTTAATAAGGCCAGTGCATCCCCCTCCACCATCTTCCAGATCTCTGCAATGTCCAACTGCAGTGCATCTCATTCCTGATGCTTTTGCATTTAATACTTTAAGCAGACCTAGAGGACTAGCGCTTATGCAGGGGAACTGCATTATTCCATGCAACTAATTGCACACACTCATCAAACCCAATATCTATTCAAAGAAGCTTAGCCGAGGAGGGAACAGCAAAATCATGTAACGAATATTAAGTACAAGTTGAAACAACTCTCTTTGATCATTCGCCACTTGTTAGTCTGCACCCAAAAATGATGAAATTACTGTTAGTATGAGTGCGTCTTTATCTAAAATCTCCCAAAATCTTTGCACAGCCTTGAGGGGAAAATCGCATCAATTTGTTAAACTCGGTTCTGTTAGCTTTTGATAGGTAGATTACTGGGAAAAAGTGTAAAAATAATAAAAATCACATTTTACTTTTAGCAACAATATTTTATGATCAGATTTTTAAAAGCACACCTATTATGCAAAATTCACTTTTATAAGGTTTGAACACAGATTTTTGTCCGCAGTGTGTGAGAATTTTTTAAGATTCCTAATCAAAAGCAGTGTCTTCAAATGAGCTGATTCAGATTCCCCCCTACAATGACGTAATTGTAGGGAGAAGCCCCGCCCACAGCCGGCGACGATCTGTCCTATTAGCATAAACAAAGAGGCATTACAAGTGTTGTGTTTTGGAATATACCAATGCACATGAGAGTCTCTTCTCTCCAAAGACTCCCGCCACTGAGGACATTGCGGTTAAATTTCATTTTCTGAAAAGTCTTATCGTCAAATCGCTAAAGTCTTTTTGTGCCAGACTGCTTCACAAACCAGGGGCTTTTCAACACTGTATTTTTAAAAAGGTTGATTCTGAAAGATGGGTCAATACCAATGCTTTGTGCGCAAATTTACGATTAGTAATGGGTACGTTGTAGAAACGATACAAAATTGGCCTACGATAGAGATTTTAATTCTATAATGCGTGTTGATGACGCAATCTACCTGCGAAATTTAGAGCCACAAGCTGCAACTGGCTGCAACGCATCAGCGTATTCACCATCTTGAGTAAACATGGCTGAAAGCGAAATGGAGGAGCTGGTGAAACATCCATTATTTTGATTTAAGCCGTCCAACGAGCAGCAGCAAACTATACTGTAGAGTGTGTGGGGCAACAGTTCCAGCTAAGAGAGGTAACACGACTAATCTGCTCTACCACCTCAAATAATTGCCTAATACTGGGAGTATTTCCCTAATTCACAGTTTCCGTATCTGTGTATTACACAAAAGTATCTGTGCATTACACAAAATAATTTTCTTTGCCTAATACTGTAAGTATTGTCAGTACAGTGTCCCGCGAAGAAGCAAAAATTGCTCATGCGATGTTGTCATGACAACCTATACACAACATTCACTTCAGGAGGTTTACCTTATTAGTATTATTGTATTATTTCTGATCATATACCTTGTAGAAAAGACGAGAGTCACGTTTGTTTCTTTTGAGCCTGATTTCTCAGCTTATCCTGGGTTCCATGACAACAGTGCGAGTTATAGTAAGCATGAGCCTGCTGTCAGCTTGCACGCACTCACAGGAACAGCCGAGCTCAGTATTTTGACTGTATATTCTCTCTGAATGTTGGCAAGACCAAAGAACTGATTGTGGACTTCAGGAAGAGACAGCAACGGACATACTCCCCTCTCATGATCAGCGGGTCACCAGTAGAGAGAGTGAGCAGCTTCAAGTACCTGAGTGTAAACATCTCCGAGGACCTGACCTGGACTGCTCACATTCAGACAAAGGTGAAAAAAGCCAGGCAAAGACTGTACCACCTGCGCCAGCTGAGGAAATTCAGGGTTTCACCAGCTATCCTGAAAACTTTCTATTTAGGGGCGATAGAAAGTGTATTAACTCAGTGCATCACAGCGTGGTATGGGAACAGCACCAGTCATGACTGCAAAGCCCTGCAAAGAGTCGATGCGCTTATCCGGCGTATCTCAGGGTCAGCTCTCCCGTCTCTGCAGGACGTCTACACCAAACGCTGCAAAGGTAGAGCTACTAAGATCATCAAGGACTCGAATCACCCTGCAAACCCTCATTTCACGCTGTTGCCATCTGGTAAGCGCTTCCGAAGCCTGATGGCCAAAACTGAGAGACTCAGAAGGAGCTTCTTCCCCCAGGCCATCAGACTCCTGAACTCAGTCACTTAACACCACGTGACTTCACTTCAGGATAAACATCGATATACTGACATTGCACTGCACTTTCTGTTCTGTTCTCGTTGTTACTGTGTAACAACCTGTTATAAACCTGTTCGCACATTATACTCTTTATACATTTGTTAACCACATATTTATAAGTCTACAGTTTACTCACTGCAGTTTACTTCACTTATTTTATTCCACTTCTTTATTTATTTATTTATTTATTTATTTTTTCTTCTTGATTTATTTATAATTCTACAGATATATATAATACTTTTTTATTCTATTTCTATTATAATTTCCTCCTTGTGTTTTTAACTGTGAATTTGCACTGTCCTTGGAGCGGACCTGTTTACATTTCACTGCCGGTTGTATATTCTGTATATAACTGTGTGTGAGACGAATAAAACTCTTGAATCTTGACTGAGTAATAAGGTTTCTTTCTCGCAAAACCTTATACTATAGTATGCCTCTTGAACACTTTCCATATATGGTGCGCATCTCCCTGTATCATTGCGTGATACTTAGTTTTTTATCCTTTTCATAAAGTTTTAGCCTGGTCGCTATTCTCTGCCATTATATGGTGCAGGACGTTTTTAAAAATTTCTGCTTTTGTGTTCTGAAATGGTTCTATTATAATTTAAAGAAGCTGCAATGTATATCGTAATATGGATTTTAGGTCATATCGCCATATCCAGACAAAGTAAGTATCACATGTTATATGTTGTAGTCCTTGCCTTTATTGTTTTGAAGTATAACATACATTAATATGTATTTATCATTATTTATTTATCTATTTAGTCCTTGCCTTTCTTTGACGTCATTTCCTTTGACGTCATTGTAGCGGGAATCTGAATCAGCTCATTTGAAAGCGCTTATTGGCACTCTGTATGGCTAATGTTACTAAAGCTACCATTGTCTAATGCCTGTTTTCACGGATGATGCCCTCACGTTCTATCAGAAATATCGTAAATACGAGTTTCCTAGTTAAAAATTGCACATGAACACCCTTTGAAATCGCAACTTGAATACGACAAGCTCGTAATCATGACTTCAGAAGTGGGAATAATGAAATTTCTGATAGCATGTGAAGGCACCAGGAGACCAGAGCTACGTCGTTATTTTTATCCCACCATGCTCACCATCTGCATAAATTCATAATCGCGCATTTAATATGCATAGTACAGTCAGATGACAGATGACTGAACATATAAGGCTGAACACCGCTATTGACAGTTTCTGACATTTTCAGTGCGTGAGATTGTCCTGTTTTGTTGTTGCTGGTATGCCGGAGCAGGAGCTCGTGAAGCTCCGCCCTCTTCTTGAAAGGGGGCCGGGAGCACCAGCTCATTTGCATTTAAAAGGACACACAAAAACTGCACGTTTTTGCTCACCCACCAAAAAAGTGGCAATTTTAACACGCTATAAAAAACATTTGTGAGCCATTTTGAGCTAAAACTTCACATACAGACTCTGGGGACATCAGAGACTTATTTTACATCTTGTAAAAGAGGCATAACTTTTTTTTCAGCTCAGAGCATCTTTTAAAGTTGAAAAAAGTTCAGCTTTTCTGATAAAAACGTCCTACATCAAGCACCTTTTTGACAGCTGACCAATGACAAGCAAGTAGCGAGACCTGACTTGTTTCCATAACAAGAATAATGGAGAAGGTGCCAGTAGATCGACTAAACAGCAGTAGGTCTTAAAACTGACAACAAATTTGTGTTAAGTCTAAAATATGCTGCAAACTGCACATCATCCAACCGGAGCTCCTGGACTAAATTATTGTAAGCTCCATACTGTTTTCTTGCCCGTATATCGTTGTGCACCCACAAACATTGTTGTGAACCGACATTCTCCTGTCCGTTAACTTCAAAAGCCAAAGCAAGAGCCAACTTTCTCTTTCTCGACACTTTGTATCTCTGCACCTTACAGCACTCTTGTTGAAGTTGTTGTTATAGCAACAAAAGACGCCCTCGCCTGCAATTGGAACCAAACGATGCCAGCTTTTGTTTTTACCAAAAGAGCGCTCGTCAACTCTTTCTTGTCAAAAAAGACGCCAAGTGTGAACGTGCCCTTAGACTGTAAAAAAGACACAAACACTTACACATTTGTCTGCGTGATGAGAACTATCTACAATGTCAGAAACCCTCTTTGGGAAAAAATAATTTGAAGTGTAATTGGGTTTAGTTTGGCTTGCATCCCATTTGATTACATGGAGAGGGTGGGTTGAAGACCTATACTGCAGCCAACCACCAGGGGCTTTGGCTTCACTTTTCAAGACGTGTGCGGCACACTTGTTTGAATCAGCTAGACTCCACTTAATATTCTGTAAGACTAGGAAAACTTGCATAATGCCAGAATGTCTGATTGAGGAACAAGCTATATTGTTTGAAATGTCTCACTGCGATTGGTACAAAGATCTCATCCCCACTGAAGTAAACAAGAATATAATAAAGGTTTTAAGAAGTTTAGAGACATTTTGCTAAAAACAGTGGGTGTGGCTGTCGGCCATTTGGTTTTCTAACAATACAGGCATATGGGAGAGCGATTCAATTTAAATTCCCATTGTTAACACATGTTTACATTTGAAAGAGTTTTACATCTTGATCTGATATTTAAGGAGAGGTCTCAGAAGGGTCAGGGCTTGAACTTTTATATGGGTCAGCCCGTAACGCTGAGTGTCTCCTATAGACGCTCAGCATTATGCAATTTTAAGAAGTCAGGTATCCATATTTCATTCTTTACTTCAGAGTATTTGATGTTATGTATGGACTGTCTTTGAATTGATTATGTAATCCCGTTATACATTTACCTGACTGTTAATAAATTATTATATTTTGATCTATTCTGATTTACTCTGGAATTATTAACTATCTCTAGTAGGACTAGATTATGAATGGGTATAATTTCAACCAAGGATTAAACAGAATAATTAAATGGTAACTATTAAATATAAACTACCAAATAACCAATTGGCATTTTAACCTAAATTCGAAATTATGATTAAATGGAGTCAGATAAAGATAAATTGGAATTAAATCCTTTTGCCCAGCTGAAAACACAGAACGCGCAATGACCTTTGACCGCGGATCGTTACCCTCATTGGAACAATTTTAGCGGGCCTTACAATTCCTTCTGGGGAACAAGTGTAGTCTCTTCGGACAAAAACACCTGTTCAATGGCATATTTGATCTTTAGGGAGTGCATTAAATATGCATTATGTATTTACATTTATGGTCTGTTCACACTTGTAGTTCAGTTCTCTTGGTTCTTTTGGTATGGATCAAAAAGAAAATAACACATAGTCCTGGTTAGGGGTCAGTGTAAAAAAAAAAAAAAAAAAAAAAAAAAAAAAAAAGAAAACGTACTGGTAATTTTCTGCCAGGACATTATCCAGTAATTTCCATTAACCCGTAAAACACAACCTAATGCAATGCGTAATAGGTAAAACGCCTGTAAAAAAAAAAAAAAAAAAAAAAAAACAGTATGGAAAATTCCTTAATATTTATACAAACATTTGTTATTTTAAAGCTGCAGTCTGTAGTTTTTCCTCTTTGTCGCCATCTCTGTTCAAAATCTGCAACTGCAGTTATTCGCAGAATGATCAACTTTACGATAATTGTGCCTCGGCACGGCACAGCGCGTATGAATCCAATGTTTTGAGGAGAATGTGCGGCTGTCAGTCACCGCACCGGTGTGGATACTGTCATTCGGAATCACAGATTCTACTGTTTGAAAGTATGACCAACCTAAAAATGTCATCTGAACAAGTAGTAGCTAACAACCACTTTTGTTCTGACCAACTAAGGAAAAAAAAGGAATTGCAATAAATCGCGATAATTAAATCTAATGATCGCTTATCATATCATGTCAAATTGTGCAAATTATACTATACAAACTATACTCAAATCGTTAATGTTAACAACATCGGCATTGCGTGACTACATTTAATGTGTATTAGGGCTACCTGTAGTTCAGTTTCCATTTCTGTGCAGTCTCATTTCTAATCGTCATATACCAACAAATTAATGTGGAGTAGAGGTGAATTGCTCCCGCTCATAGCTAGCACAAAATAATTGATATTTACCATAATGCACATAGCAAAATGAGAAAGGCACAACAAAGAAAACTCTGTAACTGTATGAATTAAGCAATCAAGTGAACCACTAATTGAACCATTGAAATATCTTAGGCCTACATTACCTGTCCAACAGAAAAAAAGCTGAAAAAAACCTTCAAAACACACAGTTCATGCCACCTTTTAAAAGCCCTTTTTATCCTTGTTTTCACATCGGCCCGGTTGAAGTTTCTTTTTTTTTTGTAGCCACTCCGAAGTCCGAAGTCTTTTGCATTTTACAACGGATGACTCTCCAGTTGTCACTGGTGATTGTAGTTTGAACCTTTCTGGATCCGCCATCAAATTGATAAGTTTAATTATATGAAGTGCTGTGAGAAAAGGCTATAAATCTCCACCTCCAACATCCAACATAGTCTACTAGCCGGGACTCCTCCTTTATGTGTGTTATGATGCAAAGATATGCTCGAATTTCCCATGGAAATCCACCAGTAACACTGGAATTAAAAAACTTATTACAAGCTAACCGTTGTGAATCAAGCTAAGGTAAGCAGATAGTTTTGAACACTGGCTGGTTATGTACTTGCTCAAAAATGTATTTTGGATAATTTTTAATCCAAAAAAGTTACGGACTGCAGCTTTAAGAATTCAGATTCTGCTTAGCGATTCCGATTCTTATTGATTACTAATTTCTATTCCAATAAGGTAAAAAAAACGTAGACATCATTCACATTACCGTCTTATCGTAAAACATTTTATTTTAGCTAAATACCAATTAACAAATATCAAGCAGGCCACCTGAAAAGGTGGGTATCGGTGCGCTTGTTTGTTGCGCAATAAAAAATAAGCACAATAACAGAGCAAACACACCAAAGATCATTTTACTCTAACCAAACCTGTCAACTGAAGCGTTGCATCTAGTAAGAAACAGATTTTGTTAACTAGTAACTAATAAAGTTAATAATAAAACAAGACCGAGCAGTAGCTAAAATTTTTTTTTTTTTAAAGTAGCTCCAGTAGTTCCATCCATTTCTGGTCTGATGATTTCTCTTCTGATTATGCTGTTCCATGCATAATCTGTTGTCTCATTGAAAATATTTAGTCACAAGAGATAATTAAGATATTAATCCCCATGCAAAGAGAGAAAAAAGACACCTTAAAATGGAGGAAGGTGGAAGAGGGAAAGAGAGATTGACGGGCGGAGAGAGGAAGAGACAGCAATGCTGCAGTCAGGGGGTTAATTAATTTTTAAATATCAGCCAGGGATCACAAGGTCTAGGGTATATTCTATGACTGATTCTCATAAATCAGGGTTATGGGTAACATAAATGAGATCAGACATATTCCATGCAGGAAACCCATTTGGATTTAAACAAGTTTATACATGCAGTGATTAAATAAGGAGAGAGAGAGGCATGTGAAATCAAAACATAAATTATGTCTGCTGTTGTTTTTCTATGGAGCTACGATAAAAGTAGTTCATATGTGTTCTGAAGCTCTATGTGAGGAAAAGACCAAACTTTAATCTGCTATTCAGTGATAATAGTCCACTCAGCCAAAACTCTAAAATCTCATTAATGACCACGTTTGGATTTAAAAAAAGCACCAAAAAAACTTTTCTTCAAGATTGATGTCACTGACAGCTAAACTTTATTTCTATAAAAAAAAAAATTACAAAGAGAGAGAGAGAGAGAGAGACAGAGACAGAGAGAGAGAGAGAGAGAGAGAGAGAGAGAGAGAGAGAGAGAGAGAGAGAGAGAGAGAGAGAGAGATTTGAGAGATTTGAGAGCTTACTACCATCAGATTACAAATTTTTGGGTGAAGACAGCAAGCAATTACAAGATAAAGGAGAATATGTATTACACAATATATATTTGATGGAAAGACTTTCTTTTTCTTTAAAGACCCAGATAGTAGAAGATTTCTTTTCTCAATTTGCGGATGACGTTGTCATGTTGGCCTCCTCAGACCAGGACCTTCAGCGTGCACTGGGGCGGTTTGCAGCCGAGTGTGAAGCGGCCGGGATGAGAATCAGCACCTCCAAATCCGAGGCCATGGTTCTCAGTCGGAAAAGGGTGGCTTGCCCACTTCAGGTTGGTGGAGAGTATTTGCCTCAGGTGGAGGAGTTCAGGTATCTTGGGGTCTTGTTCACGAGTGAGGGAAGGATGGAACGGGAGATTGACAGACGGATCGGTGCAGCTTCTGCAGTAATGCGGTCGATGTACCGGTCTGTCGTGGTGAAGAAGGAGCTGAGCTGTAAGGCGAAGCTCTCGATTTACCGGTCAATCTACGTTCCTACTCTCACCTATGGTCATGAGCTGTGGGTCATGACCGAAAGGACAAGATCCCGGATACAGGCGGCCGAAATGAGCTTTCTCCGCAGGGTTGCTGGGCGCTCCCTTAGAGATAGGGTGAGAAGCTCAGTTACTCGGGAGGAGCTCAGAGTAGAGCCGTTGCTCCTCCACATCGAGAGGAGCCAGTTGAGGTGGCTCGGGCATCTATTTCGGATGCCTCCTGGACGCCTTCCCGGGAGGTGTTTGGGCATGTCCCACCGGAGGAGGCCCCGGGAAGACCTAGGACACGCTGGAGGGATTATGTCTCCCGGCTGGCCTGGGAACGCCTCGGGGTTCCCCCAGAAGAGCTGGAGGAAGTGGCTAGGGAGAGGGAAGTCTGGCCGTCTCTGCTTAGACTGTTGCCCCCGCGACCCGGTCCCGGATAAGCGGAAGATAATGGATGGATGGATGGAATTTGGAGTAAATGGATAGCCTGACAAGCCAGACCCACATCAAGATGTTGGGTCTGGGAGCACACCGTTGGCAAGGCTCAATCCGAGGGGCGGGATAAACGGTTGTCTTTTTAAATTCCCTCCGCACTCAATAGGATAGCGCTACAACCAACCAGAGCGCTATCAGTGGTGAGACAACAATCACAAGCGGGTTGTGGCTGAGTCCCATGCGTTTTCCCAACAGCGGAGCTAGTTGATAGATTAAACTTTCGCCGTATCCATTCGGCAAAACATATCTTCCTTTTTTAAGAATGACTTCAGTGCTGTTCTTTGTTAGCAGGAAATTAGCAGGGATTTCACACGGAACCGTCGCAACTCTGTCGTCATTATGTTAAGCCCGCCCACCGACTCTATACACGATGTGATTGGCCTGACTAGAGTTTCATGCTCGCAAGCCAACGGAGAGTTGCTAGACGACCCTGGCTGCAAATTACATTTGCTACCGCTAGGGTGCGTCTAGATTTCTAGGCTAGTAAATGGAGTAATGTAAATACATTAAACGCATAAAATCTGATTTTTATTGAACGGTAAGTGGTCTGCAAGGAAGTTCCTTTAAGTTACATGAAATCAGCTCCCCATGTTGTGTATAGTTGCTGATAAAAACAAAAAAATTATAATAATTTGTTTCCAGGATTGGTGGCATACATATGGTAAGAATTTTGTAATCATATTAATATTAATGTTCTTGTTTTATTGAAATAATGCCTATCATGGTTACTGTATGTGTTTTTAGCAAAATATATATACACCAAACCTGTAAATCCATCTCTATGACCTGATGGATGGACATTTTTCAAATTAATGTATTTATTCGTAATAAATTCAAATTCTCCTCAATTCCCCATCTTAATGGTTACAAACCAAGAACCAATCATTAACAGCAATTAGGGTAAACTCTACAAGGAAGTACCATTATCATCTAGGTTCATCCAATTTAACCATCAATCAGAAAATGTACAGCAAATAGACACAGTCCCCACGGAAGTCTAAACAAACAATTTAAATGAATATTCACTCACATGAATAGCAAACTCAGAAAAAAAAATACATATCAAAGGTTCTCGCTTGTCCCTTGCTCTTTTAATGAGGAATTAGCAGGCCGAGGCGAGCCGAGACCCTTTCTTTCAACTTTACACTCCCTTGTCTTGGAACTAATAAGGATTCCAAGCTTGCTAAAGTTACCACATCAAACATTTTCTCAGAGCAGTGCATTTTCAAAAGGTCGCTGCTTTTTTTTGCCCCTTTTAGTTGTTTCTCGTTCTTTTCCACCCCTTTTCGTCCCTTTGCGTCACGCTGATCTTTAAGACTGACCAGGCTATTAGTCCTCTCTGGCACAGCAATTGGCAAACACATGCTCCATCATTAACTGCAGGGTTGAAACATGTTGTGATGGCAAGTCCGCTGCGCTCTGATCTTATTGTGGGCTCCGGGTTTGAGGCCTGCCATTTGTTTCTTCTGACAGCTTCGTTCAAGACATGATTAAAGCCCCTAACCAGCTGCACGCTTTCAGGACATTGTGCGATGTGAAAAGCCACGAGCCTCTAGAACATTCATGGCATTCTTTTGATTAGTTTGAGGGCAAAAAATAAATAAATAAATAAACCTGGAAAGATTTGTACGCTCTGTGATTATATAAATATCCATAATATAAGCTCTGACACAGGGGACTGACTTGTGATATAGCTGTTGAAGCCCAGCCTGGCAAATAAATGACTGAAATCAAGATGTATTGAATGCATAAAGGTGCATGTCAAAAGTGTATTAATACATATATAACCTACATTAATTCGTACTTAATCATCAAAAATCTTTTCCTCCACCATAGCTATAAAAAAAAAGGCATCTTTGAACACATAATTCCAGGTTTGACGGCACTGATGCCAAACACTAATGGTTTTTTCAAATGTCACATGATCAATTGCTATACAAAGCACTTCATTTTGCATTAAGCGTTAAAGGGATAGTTAATGCAAAACTGAAAATTCTGTCATAAATTTACTCACCCTGACATTTTTACAAACCTGTATGACTTGTGGACCTGTATGTGGAACACAGAAGAAATTATGTTTAAGAACGATTTTTATTTTTTTATTTTTTTGCTATGACATCAAAATCTGCATTGAGAATCATTACATTTCACTCATATTGGCATAAACTACCGAGATGTTCATATAGTTACAGACCTAGTGGACATAATATAACAGGAATGAAATAAAAAATAAAAATACATCTACACTGTTCCCTTAGCTCATCAGGAGTCTTAGTGCTCCCTGAGCTGGCTTGACTATGAATATGATTTGAATTCCCTCCATGTTTTAGAATGAAGTCAAATGTGGAATTTCTTTGAGATTAGATCCAGTATGCTTGAATGAATGGATTGCTTATTTAAAGGGTCATTATAAAGTCTATGTCCAAAGAAGGAAGATTTTCTATAATACATAAGCAAATTACAACCTTAGCAATTTCACACAAGTGGGGCTAATTTCTGCTTCTTAATCTTTTGATCTCATTAGTTGTCTAGTTGTGTAAGCCGGTCGGTTAAGTAGAAGAATATCAGAACGCCGTTGGCAAAGTGACCTTGTAAAAGTCAACGAAGCCCGTGTCTCATTTTACTCACAGAGTTTCCTTCAATGACAGACATATGCACTTGTGATGCATGGTCACAAGTTATAAGAAAGACAATTAAAAGGAAACATGTTTAGCCCCTTGGTTACTAGCTGTCACTCATCATAACTTATTACATCATGTGTTTGGCTCAAGAGATCTCAAGGTCTCCTCCTTCCTGAGGTTTTGGCTTCATTAAATGGGAAATATATTTGCATATTGTTATGTGTAACCTAATAAAAAGGGGGAAAATATGGTTGCTATAGTCCAGTGTATTTTTTCTCTTGTTATGCATTTTACTATATATATATATATATATATATATATATATATATATATATATATATATATATATATATATATACACACACACACACACACACACACACACACACACACACACACACACACACACACACACACACTGATCATAACATTATGACCAGTGACAGGTGGAGTGAATAACACTGATTATCTCTTCATCTCGGCACCTGTTAGTGGGTGGGATATATTAGGCAAAAGTCAACATTTTGTCCTCAAAGTTGATGTGTTAGAAGCAGGAAAAATGGGCAAATGTAAGGATTTGAGCGAATTTGACAAGGGCCAAATTGTGATGGCTAGATGACTGGGTCCGAGCATCTCCAAAACTGCAGCTCTTGTGGGGTGTTCCCGGTCTGCAGTGGTCAGTATCTATCAAAAGAGGTCCAAGGAAGGAACAGTGGTGAACCGGAGACAGGGTCATGGGCAGCCAAGGCTCATTGAAAAAAATAAAAAATTAAAAATAAAATAAAATAAAAAATAGGGCGGCGCCTGAATAATCGGCTGCGGCCCGGAGGCTTGCTCCAAACTTCATTTCGTTATACTGTACTTGTACATGTGTAATGACAAATAATCTTCAACTTCAACTTCATTGATGCACGTGGGGAGCGAATGCTGGCCCGTGTGGTCTGATCAAATAGACAAGCTACTGTTGATCAGATTGCTCAAGAAGTTAATGCTGGTTCTGATAGAAAGCTGTCAGAATACACAGTGCATCGCAGTTTGTTGCGTATGGAGCTGCATAGCCACAGACCAGTCAGGGTGCCCATGCTGACCCTTGTCTACTGCCGAAAGTGGCAACAGTGGGCACGTGAGCAGCAGAACTGGACCACGGAGCAATGGAAGAAGGTGGCCTGGTCTGATGAATCATGTTTTCTTTTATATCATGTGGATGGCCGGGTGCGGGTGCATGTGCGTCGCTTGTCTGGGGAACACATGGCACCAGGATGCACTATGGGAAGAAGGCAAGCCGGCGGAGGCAGTGTGATGCTTTGGGCAATGTTCTGCTGGGAAACCTTGGGTCCTGCCATCCATGTGGATGTAACTTTGACACGTACCACCTACCTAAGCATTGTTGCAGACCATGTACGCCCTTTCATGGAAATGGTATTCTCTGGTGGCTGTGGCCTCTTTCAGCAGGATAATGCGCCCTGCTACAAAGCAAAAATGGTTCAGGAATGGTTTGAGGAGCACAACAACGAGTTTGAGGTGTTGACTTGACCTCCAATCAAGCATCTGTGGGATGTGCTGAGCAAACAAGTCCGATCCATGGAGGACCCATCTCGCAACTTACGGGACTTAAAGGATCTGCTACTAACATCTTGGTGCCAGATACCACAGCACACCTTCAGGGGTCTAGTGGAGTCCATGTCTCGACAGGTCAGGGCTGTTTTGGCAGCAAAAGGGGGACCAACACAATACTAGATCATAATGTTATGCCTGATTGGTGTATATTTAGTAACAAATGAATACATTGATGAGCAAAAGGATAGTCAAGTAACAATTAAAGGTATGGTTTACTCAAAAATGAAAATTGTCAATTTACTCACCCTCACCCAAATAATAATAATAAAAATAAAAAAAAGTCCACATCACAATTCCATACACCATTTTGATCTGAGGAATAAAAAAATAATAATAAAACATATATATATAGGGGAGTGCGGGGCACAACCTAACGCAGGGTTAATTGTAACACACATGGTTTAACACTTTCCACACATGCCAGGATGACGAAACTTTGTGTATTTACTAGCTGCCATATCAACATTATTTAGAGAAAAAAATGTGCCAAAATTAAGAAATCTTTGGAAGATATCACTGAACATTTATTTAACCATAGCAAAAGTACATTTCTTAAGTTTATTTTTCATGTCTGTTTGTTGTGTTTATTTAAAATAAGACAAATCTGATATTACTGTAATCTTCTATCCGTTATTTAACAGTTGAGCTCGTTCTTTAATGCTGATCTAACAGCAGAAGACACGAGCCGCGGTTTAAATCCCAGTTGTGCAGGTCGGGTGCGTTGTAACACTGCGTTACAATGAGCCCCTATTAGAACTACGCTATTATATTCTATACTTTTATGAATTCTATTGAGAAACCATGAGAAAAGGGTGAATAATGACAGTCAATGTTCAGAAATTATTCATTATGTTTTGAACTGTATTTAGCGATGTGTTTGTTGTCAAATTTCTTTTAATAATTAAAAAATGCCTTTTTAAAAAAAAAAAATAATAATTGTATTTTATTAACAAAATATTTTAGTTTGTCTTGTATATTTTTTTATTATATCAGATAACATTTTAAGCTGTCATCTGGTGATGTTACAATGAGCCTCACCTATGGGGCATGTTGTCACATTTCACTTCCATTCTTTCGGGGTAAATCAAGAAAAAAGTATACACTGTATTAATGAAACAAAACCACATATTTGTTCTAGACGTGGGAAATAATAAATACTCTGAACCCCAAGTGGATTTACACAAACTGAGAAAGTCAAAAAGCGTTAGGTTGTGCCCCGCTCTCCCCTATAATAAATTCAACTGCAAATGAGATTTAAGTTACATTTTAGACTTTTCCTCACACAAAGCTATTGTATGGTTTCAGAATACTTAAAAATAAAGTGCTCAAGTCATATGAACTGTTTATGCTCCTTTTTAGTTTTTTAGCAAAATAATATGGTGGTGGAACAACATGAAGGTAAGTAAATAACACAAATTTCACTTTTCAGTCTTTTATTAATGTTCTATTCTATGAAGAAAGATTTTTACAGAACTAAGCCAATGGGTGTCACTCAACCCAAGTTTTAACCCATGAGACACAAAAACAAACTATTAGCTCAAACAGAGATTAGAATCATGAAACATTTCTGCAAAAAGTCTGGACTGTCCCATAATTCATGTGCTCCTGGCAGCCCCAGGTCTGCTGGCACAAGGGGAGCACTAGTATTTATGGCTGACAGAATAACAGCTTGATGTCTTAACTGTGCACTGGTACAGGGATAAGCAGGTGCTTAAACGTCTCTGTACACCCTGACATCTCTGTTGTACTGACAGAACACAAGCGTATGTGTTAAATACAATGTTGTTTGACATTAAACAGTCGTTCCCATGATGGGCTTCCAACTGACAATGAAACAGACACTTTAAAGTCATGCAACCTGTCAGGAAAAGCCTATGGTAAACACAAACAAAATACTTTTACAAAGAGATAAGCAGCAATACTGATGCTGTCCAATATTGCTTGACAAAAGTTGGTCAAGTGAGCTCGGAAAAAAAAGTTATTGGACCATTTAATTATTTATTGGACCATTACAATAAGGTTCTATTTGTTAACTACATTAGTTAAAGTGCCCTTATTAGTCTTACTTTTGTTTTGTTGGTCTCCTACAATAGGTTTAGATGCATCCAAGGTCAAAAAACACTTATGTTTTCTTAATATATAATATACATTTCACATCACCTCATTTCTCAAAAAGTCTAAAAATGGTTTGTTTGAAGATTCAGCCTCTCCTTTCCGAGAGCCTACTCTGCTGTGTACTCCCAGTCTGCTGTGATTGGTGTATTCTATTGTGATTGGTCAGACGGCCCAGTCTGTTGTGATTGGTCTTCTCTGCTCTGACTGGTCAGACGGACCAGTCTGCTATGATTGGTCTACCCTGCTCAGATTGGTCAGATGGTCCAGTCTGTTGTGATTGGTCTACACAAACCGAACTTTTCCGGGCCCTCAGTTACAACTACAATGTTTAAAGACGGGTCAAAGTAGACATCGTTCGCGGACAGCCAATGAAGACCATTATGCAAATTTGTTACAGTGTTATGTTGGTATGTAACAGGAAGTGAGACTGGAATTGTTGACGACTCGTTTCAGCCATCGATTCTTTAGTTTAGGAGACAATACATTTATTTGTCATGCACTTCAATCGCTAAAACTTTGCAGACATTTGTTTATATTCGCAAACAGCTATATTACACACTGCATGAAAGGGAATATTTAAAAATGCATAATAGGGGCATTTTAACATGAACTAACAATGATAAATACTTTAATATTAATACTTTAGTATTAATATAGTTAATGTTAATTTCAACACTTATACATTATGAAAATCAAAAGTTTTTATTATAATATATATTAATGGACCTGAGGTGACAATGTAACTAATGTATTGCTCATTATAAGTTAATGCTAGATAATGTTAACTATTGGGACCTTATTGTAACTTGTTACCAATTTTAGTTTCAAAATTCTCCTGCCTTATTTTGTACTTAATGTTTTCGAATGCAAAATGCTTCTCATAAAAAAATTAAAAAATACCCCCCCACCCCAAGCCTCAGGAAGGAATGGACCATTTCTGAGACAAAACACACCAGGACATAATGAAGGTGAGTGACAGCTAGTAGCCAAAGGCGAAACATGTTTCCCTTTAATTAACTGTCCATCTATTCACTCTCAAATCCAACCGGACCACCTTAAATGTAGTTCTTGAGCAGATTACATTCCCGCTAAAAATACAATTAGCAAAATTACAAAATGATTTAGTCAAAAGTGCAACTGTGAAACATACATAATTGTAAAAATGCCAGGTTAAAACTTAAAACCACACACACACACAAATCTGCACCATAATTTACTCCAACACAAATGTCACCTGGTTCTTAAAAGGTTATTTTTATTTTACCCTTTGATGTCCAGTTATAAAAAAAGCATTTTTCCCCGCCACAAACAATTGAAAACAATTTTCAATTGTAAAATAATATAAAATGTTCACGATAAATGTTCCACAGTGATCATACTGAATAATAAAACTCCAAATTCTAAATACCAACTGATGTGTGATGCCCACAGCACAGGTAGATGGGTCACCAGACTGAGATACCAACTCAAAGGAGACAATGGCCAAAAACACCCTTACTAAAAGCACCAAGTGCATTAATCCTGGGGTCATTTGCATGGCAGAAACGTTCACATCGATCATATATACAGTGGGGCGGGGGTGGTGCTGTCTGTGCAGACAGCACGGAAGCATCAATACTTCTGCAGAAAGGCTTTGTTTGGCCCCACGCCCATGTTCGCCCGCACACGTCCAGCCCAGACACACCTAATCCTGCTGTAACGCTCCGAGCCTCAGAGTGTGGGAAAACAGCTGGCCTAACACCCAGAGGGCAGAGGAACCTCATGAACCTCCCTGATGTACCATATAAATGAGACCAGTAGAACACAGACATTTAGTAAAGGTTTTCAAACTGGAAACCTGCTGAAAAAAAGGTCAGCAACTTTTGACCTTAAAAGTCAACATGAAACCAAATCTGATCCAGTGTACTACCGCTAGTTTTTCTGGGTTGCGTCCATTGCCGGAGCGGCTGAGAAGAGTCCGCTGTCATTACACAGTATGAGAGCGGCCTCTAGAGGCAAAAAAAAACTATCACTGATGCCTCGTGGAGTTTGTTTTGACACAGGCTGCACAGAGCGCGACACTTTAGAAACGGATTTAAAACATAGACAACAAAACGGTACACTACAGTACATGTTTTCATATCATTATAAAGTAATTAATTTATTGACTAGATGCTGCATTAGTGGAGAACAGCAGTATGTTTGCCGTAGAGGCTGAGAGGACTAACATTAGTAGGACCTCAAGAGGTTAAAAGAGTCAGTGTGATAAAAATACACGCTAGTCTGACCGAAATGTTTAATGTCACGATTGTTACCATCTATTCAGTAGCGGCTCCTGGCCATAACTTTAGGTAGGGCAGATTCTGGGTCTTAGCACTAGTTTATGATAACCATTTTGTAAGCTTTATATTGTAATCGCTAAAGACATCAGAGACACTTTTGACAGAATTTTAATGTCCTGGTGTTATTCAGCCTGAGGGTGGCGCTCTAATGATGATTGACAGACTTTATTACACACAACAAATGCATAGAATGGGATCTTAGAATTGCCTTAATGTAGTATTTATTGTATCCAAATTGTTTGTTTTAGAATATTACAAGTTCCAGTTTCCAGATTCCAGTGAGGAAAACAAAGTCATGTCTATTCTCAGAACAAGCATAAAACAAACACAAACTACTGTATATAAAATCTATCCACATGAGCAGGTTTAAATTAAAGGGTTTATAATCTCATTAATTTGATACGCTACTCCACATAGGATAAACAGACATGCCAACTATTTGCTGACCTGATGCAGACACACATCTGAAGCGGACTAATAAGCGGGGCAGCCAGAAATCTGCCTCAATGGCTCTCTATGAGTGCGTGCTGCAGTTCCATTTTTCACCACAGATTTACACTGGAAATTTGTGGGGCGCTGTAGAGCTGGGGAGGGCTCTGAGACCGACTGCCCCGCTTAGGGCCATATTTACTAACATCTTGCACAAGCGCAAACCCTCTTTTGCCGTTAAAAAACTATTGTCAGGATTTATTAAAGATGCTGAAAAGGCTATTTTTGAGGCTGACCTTATTCCATATGTATTTGTAGGAGTTTCCCTTTCAGGCACAAAATTTATGAGAGGACAGTATTTAAATGAATCACGCGAGGTGATTTACAAAGGTTTGCTCTCGTCAATTTACTGGACTTTGAGCCATTATTTACTGCCCAAAAAAGCATGTCTTTAAACCAGACGGTGCTAACGGGTAGATTGCGTCTACCCGACTGTCATTATGGAAATGATCCGGCTGCGTCTGTGTTCATTAATTTGTGCGTTGTCAGTAGATCACATGCAGAACTGTCCACTCCCATCAGCGCTTTTATGGAATTGCACTCTCACGCTAATTTTCCTTGTTTAGTAATTCTGGCCCTTATCATGAATACATGCCTGCCGAAGTTGCCCAAGTTGGTATCTCACTCTACGACTTAAAATAGTCTAGAAAATAAAAAAAAAATATTTGTTGCAGAACACATTTACAATGTATTATTAATTCAGTGCATATAGAGATCGATGTTTGGATGAATATTTTGGTGGGGCCCATACAGACGAACCTCGACTGCATCTATTTGCATTAGTTTATATCCAGCTGGACGCTTTTATGCATTCGATATGCAGTGAAGTTGCACATTTAAAGCTAGTGACATGAGAAAGCAAACTGTAATGTCATGCAGCCGACAGAAACAGAAACAAATCAGAAACGCATTGGATTTCAGTTCTTTTTTTTATATTCACTGTAATACAAATTTTGTTATTTTGATTCGATAATCAAGTGTTGTAAAATAGAAGCAAATAAAGTGAGCATATACATACAATATACACTCGCCTAAAGGATTATTAGGAACACCTTTTCAATTTCTCATTAATGCAATTATTTAATCAACCAATCACATGGCAGTTGCTTCAATGCATTTAGGGGTGTGGTCCTGGTCAAGACAATCTCCTGAACTCCAAACTGAATGTCAGAATGGGAAAGAAAGGTGATTTAAGCAATTTTGAGCATGGCATGGTTGTTGGTGCCAGACGGGCCGGTCTGAGTATTTCACAATCTGCTCAGTTACTGGGATTTTCACGCACAACCATTTCTAGGGTTTACAAAGAATGGTGTGAAAAGGGAAAAACATCCAGTATGCGGCAGTCCTGTGGACGAAAATGCTTTGTTGATGCTAGAGGTCAGAGGAGAATGGGCCGACTGATTCAAGCTGATAGAAGAGCAACTTTGACTGAAATAACCACTCGTTACAACCGAGGTATGCAGCAAAGCATTTGTGAAGCCACAACACGCACAACCTTGAGGCGGATGGGCTACAACAGCAGAAGACCCCACCGGGTACCACTCATCTCCACTACAAATAGGAAAAAGAGGCTACAATTTGCACAAGCTCACCAAAATTGGACAGTTGAACACTGGAAAAATTTTGTCTGGTCTGATGAGTCTCGATTTCTCTTGAGACATTCAGATGGTAGAGTCAGAATTTGGCGTAAACAGAATGAGAACATGGATCCATCATGCCTTGTTACCACTGTGCAGGCTGGTGGTGGTGGTGTAATGGTGTGGGGGATGTTTTCTTGGCACACTTTAGGCCCCTTAGTGCCAATTGGGCATCGTTTAAATGCCACAGCCTACCTGAGCATTGTTTCTGACCATGTCCATCCCTTTATGACCACCATGTACCCATTCTCTGATGGCCATTTCCAGCAGGATAATGCACCATGTCACAAAGCTCGAATCATTTCAAATTGGTTTCTTGAACATGACAATGAGTTCACTGTACTAAAATGGCCCCCACAGTCACCAGATCTCAACCCAATAGAGCATCTTTGGGATGTGGTGGAACGGGAGCTTTGTGCCCTGGACGTGCATCCCACAAATCTCCATCAACTGCAAGATGCTATCCTATCAATATGGGCCAACATTTCTAAAGAATGCTTTCAGCACCTTGTTGAATCAATGCCACGTAGAATTAAGGCAGTTCTGAAGGCGAAAGGGGGTCAAACACAGTATTAGTATGGTGTTCCTAATAATCCTTTAGGTGAGTGTACATGTGTCTAATCTCAATGCTATAGCCTTTGTGTAGATATTTAAAAATGTCCATCTTTAAGCATGACTGTCTGGATTTATATGAAATAATGCGTTACAATTAAGAGTTCATCTGTAACATTAACTAAGGTTAATAAAGTATCGTTTATTGTTAATTTCAACATTTACATTTGACATGTTTCTCTTAACATTAATTAATGCACTATGAACTAAAATGAATAAAGGTGTAATTAATAAGTTTTTTATGTTTAAAAAGTACAGTACATTTTCATGGTTCAGTACTGTTTTTCAATTTTTGTAATAAAGTTCAGGACTATTTTATGTGTTATGTTTGTTTTCATTCAGTATCCATTTTAAAAACTATTGGTTGATTAATCAGTTATTGGCGTGCGTGGGCCAACCTAGTTATCGGTCGACCTCATTGTACACATCTAAAAGTGTTTGGCGAAGTATCACAAAGTCTTAATGTTGTGGTTTACAAGAAAACGATAGTGTGATAGTGTTTACAATAGTGTGACAAAGGGGGAATGCACAACCACTATATTGGAATATATTGGAAAAAAGGAATGAAAAATAAAAGCACCTTTGGGCAAGAAGAGACATTCGATTCCTGTATGACCAAAAAGAAGTTTCACTTATTTGAATGATTTTCAAAAAAAATAAAGACACCAACCAGTGATGTTTCAAGAGTTTTTCTGTGCAATAGCAACTTTGAAAAGATTTGATTTTGTTAGAGAAAGAAGACCTGTGTACACCTACTATTCTGCACACAGTGTGGAGATAGCAATTGATGAGTAGCTGTTATTGATTGAGCACTTTAACCCAGGCACTGCACATAAAAACCCGCAACGCTCACCGATTCATGAACAAAAGCCTCAACAGCTGCTTAGGTACTGCAGAACAGTCCTCGCCCTTTAATAACCTATTATTTAAACCCCCTGAAATTAAGAATCAAACCGTAGCTTTGCACCATGTTTCCAAAAACACCCAAACAAACAAATAAGTTTGTTTTCCTATTCAATTCCTCATCTATCATAATGCTACCTGCATCACCTAAGGGCAAAGCATCAAAGAACTCAAGAACAGAGCGCAGGCATCCTGTGAAATTGCATTTACAGTAAGAATAGCAAATCTTGTTCAATAACACTTAGGACAGAAGACCTACTCAAGATCAAAAGAAGTCAAAGCACTCAGCTGTAATGGATATTGAGCAAATGTTGGTTCTGCTGTGAGAACACCCACATCTATTGAATCTCAAGTGTGTGCTCTTCTGGCAAGACATGGTGTGCGTTCTATTGAGAGGAATCGCTCGAGGACCTTGATCCAAAGAGAACATAATTTTACAGCCTTTTCAGGACAGGAACAAAAGAAGATTTACTAGGCAAGAAGTAACACAACTCTATTTTCTGTCAACTTAAGCAGACGGACTTTTTAACATTTGGAACTTCTCACGTTGCATTAAGCAAATCACGGCTACAAGCTATAATGTGTCTCATTGATGCGCTGTGAATTAGATCATCAAACTGTAGACCTGCTTCCTCTTGATTATAGTATTATAGCATTATTAGACGCAAGATGATATTCAATTCCACGTCTCATTCGAGTCAGACGCCCGTGATGATGTAAAAGCCTTGCGTTCATGTTGGTAGGGAATTCATTAATAGATTTGAAGCAACTTTTTAAGACTACATGAAGACAAAACCAATGCAATTTCCACAAGTACAAATTGAGAGGGCTCTGACCAGAACCTCCAATTTTACAATAAATAAATACAAGAGTTCACATAATTTTTCCTTCAACTATATGATTCTACACACAGCTATGACATCACTGAGCAGAACCCAAAGAAACTACTTTTGTTTGCATACAGTACCAAGGTCTATATGTTCTAGTAGAAGGACCTATATTTTTATTTGTCTCATACGAAAAAAGCTTTAAAGCAATCCCTTTAGCCATGATTACATTCACATTATAAAACAACTTCTTGTACATTTAGCTTAAACACAGAGTACTGGACAGAGAATTATGGAACACTAATGTGGATGAACTGCCACTGCTCCAACTCACTTTTCTCTAGAAAAAAAACCCCTTCTGTACTTCATGTTTTAATATTCATAACCATCTACAATTAGTACTATTGCAGTTTTTGCAGCGGCCAATGTAAATATAAAGTGTAGATGTACATTTGTACACATATCAATGTACAAAACAGTTCTTCATGCCATTTGCTTGACCACTATTAGCAAAATACTACCAAAGGTTTCACCAATGAGAATTTCTGATACTACAGGTTGAACTTCCATGACTCCCATTACCTTTCCAATCGTTTATGATTACTATTCATATACCACTTTTATTAAGCTATGATGCATTAAACAGATCAAAAGTGGCAGTAAAGACATGTCTGTTACAAGAGATTTATATTTCAAATAAACACTGTTCTTTTGAACTTTCCATTCATTAAAGAGTACTGAAAAAATGCATCACAATTCCACAAACATTACGGTTCACAACTGTTTTCGACATTATTAATAATAAATGTTTATTGAGCACAAAATCAACAGTGATTTCTGAAGGATCATGTGACACTGAAGACTGGAGTAATGATGCTGAAAATTCAGCTTTGATCACAGGAATAAAAATATATTTTCAGTTTTTACTATAATTTTAATCAAATAAATGCAGCTTTAATGAGCATAAGTGTCTTAAACATAAAAAAAAAAATATATATATATATATATATATATATATATATATATATATATATATATATGTTTATATATAAATGATGATCCCCAAATGATAGCCAAAATGATGATCCCCAAATGATAGTGTGTGTGTGTGTGTGTGTGTGTGTGTGTGTGTGTGTGTGTGTGTGTGTGTGTGTGTGTGTGTGTGTGTGTGTGTGTGTGTGTGTACAGACATTTTCGCCTGGAAAATACATCAGTCAGTATTGAATATATTTCTGGAATGACACATGGCAGAAGTTTGAATAGATTATTTAGGTCATTTGTCACTTACACATCACTTAAATTTCATTCCCTTCCTTTTAAATGAGGTTGCACATAAAGACAATAATGCAAGGCGAATGAGCAAAATGCTGACAACTTACTTTATTGGACCATTTGTAAGCCTGGAGCAGCTGGCTGTACAGAGGGGTTTTGTCCTGTACGGGGTCTAAACTGAGCAGTCCACTGTTGTGTAAGGGGTGACTCTCTGACGGCCTGCCGACCAAAGTGCTGAGACGCTCCAATTCACTGCAGAAACAAGTCACACTGGTATGGTTGATTTTTACACTTGCACATACACAAACAAACCAATGTCACACACTTTACAGTGTGTAAGTATGTATGTTTGTGTGTGCATATATATATATATATATATATATATATATATATATATATAGAGAGAGAGAGAGAGAGAGAGAGAGAGAGAGAGAGAGAGAGAGAGAGAGAGAGAGAGAGAGAATGTTTTTCTTTTTATGGTTTTTATTGTCCTAAACCCTAGCTGTTTTGACTTCAGGGACCATAATTAAACATGATGTCATGGTAACCATAAATACCGGCTAAACAGTTGCTACAATAGCAAAATAATAAAGGAAACATTATGGAATGGAGACATATGGAATGGAAACCTACAATATTCTGGTTACTTGTTTTTCATGCTGACAGCAATGGACTGTGTAGTACCAAGTTATTAAGTTTATTAAAATAACAATGGCATTTTGGCGTCTACTGTAGGCTAGTGAACAGGGTTAATGAATGGTCAGACAACTCACTTTAAATCGCGATTCACTGACTGTAAATTATCTTGGAATTCAGTTATAAAGACTTTTTCCCGCCCTTCAAGGGTCTCCTTATTCTTCATCCCATCTTTAAGAGAATCGAACACCCTGGTTACACTCGATCGAAGAGCCTGGATGGCATTAATCGCTTGAGAAAACGCTTCTAAGTTCACTCCAACATTCATAACATCCGCCATCGCTTCTCCGTCTGCGAACACTGGCGCTCGAGTGACGTCACGGATTCTAAAGGGATGATGGGATTTGTAGTTTCTTTTTGTTTCCGAGCTCTCAGTTTTGCAAAGTGGCTGAAAAGTGATTTTTTTTTCTTCTTCTCTAAACTAAACTAATAGCTCGGCTTATAAGCACACACATCATTATTTCTGTTTATTGTTTCGGTTTTTACCTTATAGGGAAGAATCATACCGTGTGTTTGGTTTGGATGCCATGCAGCTCACACAAACAGCCTTAAAGGCACAATATGTAAAATATTGTTTTAAAATATCCAACCACTAGAACAATTTTATATTTTTTTGTTGGCTTGTGTACTTAGATTATCCCAAATGTTTCCAAGAATGTTTAAATCCAGAGAAATAAGCAATTTTAACCAGGACACGGACCGTGTCCGTGCGTCGCCTATTAATGACATCATACACGTGTTACCCTCGATTTCCCGTTTTATTTTGTAGAACCCATGGAAACACCAAAGACTTATATTAATATATTATGTGTTTTATTAGACAGGTAGTTAGACGAGGTATTACAAGATTCTCATTTTCTTGATGTAGTACCATATTTTACCATGCCTAATATCAATCTAACGTTAGCTTACTGCAGTGTGCAACTAATGTCTCATAGTAGCCGCCGAGCGAACACACAGAGTAGCATTATGACATAACTTTCAACACACTCAAATGTATCTAATATGATAAAACAGCACTGTGTTACCCCACATACACATGACCGGAAGAAGCGGAAGCGCTGGTCTGAGGTATAATAAAAGCTCTGCAAAATCAAGGTGTCATCAAACTACGCCTTTGTTTTGAAAAAGCGACCTCTAGCGGCGAAAAATTACATACTGTGGCTTTAAACCATTTTTTTAAAGCACTATAGAGACCTCTTGAGAAAACGTTTCATTTAGGTTAAATGTGCAACCCTGCAATCATGCTGCCCATTCTGGCGTGTTTGTAAATTATTTATTTATTTGTTTGTTTGTTTACTTATAATTATGGCTGTCAAACAATTAATCGCGATTAATCGCATCCAAAATAAAAGTATGTGTTTACATAATATATGTGGTGTGTACTGTATTATTAGCATAGTATATAACACACACACACACACATACATACATACATGTATATATTTAAGAAATATTTGCATGTATATACTGTATATATTTATATAATTTATCATTTATATATATTTTACATATAATTATAAAAAAATCTTAAATATATACATGCATGTGTATGTATATATATATAAATAATAATTATACACAGTAGGTACACACACATATATTATGCAAACTATGGGGAACCCCATAGTAAACAAACTTTTATTTTGGATGCAATTAATCGCGATTAATCGTTTGACAACACTACTTATGTTTATAAACCTCATATAAATAGAACTCATTTAAATTTTGTTTGACTCAGAGATTGATGTTTAACATTTTCTGGGGATTAAACGCCACTTTTCACGGACAATTTATTTAAATAATTAAATAAAATATTTAATTTGGTTTCCGCCAAAATTCCAGTTACAAAAGTTATTGTATGTATAGTAAGGAGATTTCAGAATATTTATTTATTTATATGTTTCATACAGTAGCCTACCTACATACAAGTTACCACAGTTTTACTGCATTAATACTTATTTCAGTTTGACCGAAACTATGGTGTATTCTGTAAGGCTTCTGTATGATTTAGGAGAGTGGGAATCCTCAGCCTCTGATCTGTCTCTTTAAGCGGGGCGGACTGCCTCATCTGCTGCTGGGACGGTTCAGCTCTTCAAGCCCGTAGATAAACTTCTGTTCCACACTAGTTAGACCAGACAAGGCAGGCAGTTTGCAGTGGCCAAAAGTATTTCCATCGAGTTTGCAAAAGACTAATGAAAGTCAGATATTATTGCGATGCGCAAATAGATAGGCACAGTAGATAAGGCAGAGTGAATGGAGCAGGAGCGGGGATGGAATAAGACCGGACGGGAATGGGAGGTGTAGTAAGCTACTCTGAAGTCTGTCCTTGAGCGCACAGGACAGAGACATCAATGAAGGCAGGGACAGGAAGCGAAACTTTCAATGCACGTTTTCAGGCAATACATGATTCGCTTCGGAGCAGTCTGGATGTAGGGCATCTATCTAGAATGCTTTCCAACAAACTACGCGGCAGCCGAAGAAAGCACGAAGGGGAACGCGTTTGCTGTGATCTACGGAGAGGAGTAACGTGTGCATGTGTTTCTCATCCAGCTCAAGTGATATGGCAGGGAACTGACTGAGAGAGAGAGAGAGAGAGTTTGAACAGAAGAAATTCATCTGGGAACAGTAAAGGTGCTGATATCTGGAGCCAGGGTAAGTTTACTCAAGTGTGTTACTTATTTAGTCTTACATATTTTGTCAATTGAACATGCTGGATCTCTTAAAGGCGCTCAGCTCACGGTCTGCTTTACAGAGGATGCTCTTTGAGGAATTCAAGCAACTTTAGCTCATGAAAAACAGGCTGCTGTCTATTCAAATCCCCTTGTTTTTGGAAAAGTGCTTTTAACTAAACTTCGTTTTCTAAAACATATTTGATAAGATAGTATTTCTTTAATTAGTTATTCACATTTCTGATTTCCTTCATTTATACGTGTTTTTTTTTTTTTTTTTTTTTTTGGATGAATACAATAAATGTGTTTAATATTTGCGCGCATTTCATGTTACGTCATAATAGAATTTATTAATTCGCATTCTTTAGCGCCATGTGCCGTTCAGATGACCTACTTAAGCGTTTCAATTATTAAAAAGATTCCCATTGCAATGTCGAAGTGTGAAAGTTTCTGATCTCCCGCATAAAGAAAGATGGGCACATGGAAAAGTGGCAGGTTCTCGAAGCACAGCTTTGGAAGTTATAAATAATGCATTTTGGGGTGGAAAAACTGGTAGATGTGGTTGCCAGAATTTGATCGTAAAAATAGTGACGATGTTTTTAGTCGTAATGGTGTCTGTTTACTCCACAGTTCCTGAAAGAATATGCCATTAAATCATATAATTCCAATATACCAACCAATCTAGATGGGCTATTAAAATAATATAATAAACCTTAAGTAATGTAGCATTTAATAAAAAAATAAGGTATTTCATAACCTTTTGTTATAAAAATGTCAACAAAATATATATTGTTAAATACATATTTTCTCCATAAACTATAATGCATTGTATTTAAAAATATTTTACTGTATAACTTAGGTAAAACTTAGGTAATTTTACAGGGTTTTATTTTTCTTTTTTCCCCCGTGGCATATGTATTTCTTATTTCCGATTTGTTTTCTATTTCCTAGGCAAACCATCAGAAATGAAAGAGCTCATCTCATCACACTCGAATCTTAGATTGGACTCAGACACCAGGCATCTTCTGATTGCACATCAACCACTAAATGCTTTTTATACCTCTGAACTGAAGTGACACTCACCCCTGGACAGGAAGTCAGTTGCCACAAATAGAAATCATTCTCCACCATCATGATGGATTTTGGAAAATTCGCAATCTAAACATATTCCATGCTTATACTCTTTATAGCTGTGGCGCCCCTTGCCTTTCTCTCATGCTCATGGACCCATCCAGTGCCATGTTCTCACAGGCGCTCCTGCTCTTACAGTGCATTATCCTGACTCTCGGCCAGTACGATATCTGTAAGTCGTTGGTCAGCACAGACGATGGACCAACATGGGAATATTACGCTTGCCAGCCCAAACCCATGTCCATGAAGGAGTACATGCAGATTAGAGTGGAGCCTCCCGATATCACATGTGGGAGCCCACCGGAAAGGTTCTGCACTCTGGTGAGTTTGGACTGAATCACTTTTGGCTCTGCCACTTTGTCAATTACTTCTGTTCTACTGGAACAGCTAGTGTTTCCATGCAAATAGTTTTCAATCATGTTTAGGTGTAACTCGAGAAGTTTCATACCAAAGAAAGTCAGTCTGCGGCACTTTCAAAATTAGAAAGAAAAGCAACCTAGAATATACACTGTAAAAAAAAAAAAAAAAAAAAGGTACATTGCTGTCACTGGGGTGGTACTCTAATGTTCAAAACCGAAAAGGTACTATTACGTACCTTTAAGGTACTACTACGCACTCTTAAAGTTCTGATATGTACCTTTAAGGTACTAATACACATTCTTAAAGTTCTGATATGTACCTTTAAGGTACTAATACTCACTCTTAAAGTTCTGATATGTACCTTTAAGGTACTACTACGCACTCTTAAAGTTCTGATATGTACCTTTAAGGTACTACTACGCACTCTTAAAGTTCTGATATGTACCTTTAAGGTACTACTACGCACTCTTAAAGTTCTGATATGTACCTTTAAGGTACTAATACACATTCTTAAAGTACTGATATGTACCTTTTAAGGTACTAATATGTACCATTTAGTGGTGAGTAAGGTACAAAGATGTACCTTTTCACTTTTGTACCTTAGGGTACCGCCCCAGTGACAGCACTGTACCTTTTTTTCTGAGAGTGTATGTATACATGTCTGTGTAATTATTGTGATCAACTGCCAATGCATATTCAGGATATCAAAAGCTGTTAAAGGGATAGTCACCCTTATGTCATTCCAAACCTGCATGACGTTCTTTCTTCTGTGAGACACAAAATCATTTTTTCTAAAGAATACTGAAAACAGTTTTGGTTCCCATTGATTTCCATCAGCAACTTTCTTCAAAATATCTTTTGTGTTCAGCAGAAAAAAGTAAGTCATACAGGTTTGGAATGACATTAGGGTGAGTAAATGACAGAATTTTCATATTTGGGTGGACTGTTCCTTTAAGAAGGCAAGTAATCAGATATAAAAATAGTTTGGCTGTGTTTATTTTTGGAAAGAAAGGATAAAAGAAAGTAAAGAAATCCAAAACATTACAGTAAGATCTGAGACAAGAATACTAAAATGTCTCCAAGTAACCCTGATATGTCTTCACGCAGATTATGCAGTAATCTGCAACATGTGGCAATTAACAATGTGTTTGTTCAGAGAGTCAACAAAGCCCGAGTCTATGGGTAAATTTGCCCACACAGCTGTTATTCAGTGTAGTTTCCCTCCGCGCATGAGACAGCAGCCACCGCAGGATTATCTGTGTAAATCAACTCAGGTTTAGCACCGAGCGTGAGGGCGCAAACAATCTGTGTCTTTCGGGGCACATCTGGTGACCGATCGGGCGACATTCGGGTTACTCTGTGACATATTTGAGAAGGGAGATTAGTGCAGTCACAACCATGAAAATATTATTCATTCTATATACCATCAGTGTTTTGAGGGGTGATTGAAGGCCCTCTTTCAGGTTTGGAAAAGTATGAGTGTAGCTGAAGTTAATCTCCATCAGAGATGCTTTGGGAATTTAGCCAGACACTTGATTGCACAATAATCGGATAGAGATTTGTCCAGCTGGACTGACACTACGCATGGGGCCCGGAGACGGAGAGCTGCTTCTGACGGGGTGCTAATTCACACATTTAGAGTGTGTGGATAAAAGACAGGATGCCGTCGAAGGGTGTGTGTGTGTGTGTGGGGGGGGGATCAGACATTGCTCATTCTATGACATCATTCTCTCACCATATACTGTTCGGCTCATACGGTGACAGTGGGTGGGTAGCTAGACTGTGAAGAGAGTAGGAATTCAGTAACCAAATCGATTTTTCAAGAATCAAATTTATTACAAAGGCATAGTGATTCACAAGTCTTTTATTTGTGGTGATGAATTTAGTTGTCAAAAGTAAAATGTTGGAAAAAAATGGTTCTCAAACTCAGTATAAAAGGAAACATAGTTTGCGGTTCTTTTGCAGTGACCTGTAATAAGGCTGTAAGAAAATGCCAGGGACCACAAACAGTGGTTAACCGAGATGGGTTACACACCAGCTCGCCCTGGTGCCCGGCTCTTTTTTTAGCTGGAGAGATACCTGTGAGAAACCCTCGACCTTAGCACTGTGTTTAAGGCCACTGACAGGGGTTTTCTCTCTACTTTAATCATAATAAATTATATATATAACACAATAAGACATATTATTTGAGCACCAAATCATTAGAATCATTTCTGAAGGATCATGTGACACTGAAGACTAATGATGATGAAAATTCTGCTTTTCCATTACAGGAATAAATTGCATTTTTAAATATTTCAAAATGGAAAACAAAACAAAAATGTACTTTTCATCATATAAATGCAGCCTTGTTGAGCACATATGACATTTCTTTTTAAAAACATCGCAAACAAATATTGCAAATGAATGAATTAATGCATGCACACGTGCACACACGTTGTGTTTTCATGTGGTATGAGGACATTCCATACACATCATGATTTTTATACTGTACAAACTGTATATTCTACCCCCTAACCCTAAACCTACCCATCACAGAAAACCCACACACACACTTTAACATAAATAAACCTTCAGAGCAGATGTAATCGATACCAGCTATTCACTGTTAATATTTACCAAAAATCACATTTGGCCACAATTCCTTTAAGTTTCCCATTTTCATTACATTACACCACATACAACTTTCTGTCCTCATCTACTATTCATACAATAACCTGACACAAGGGCATATATTTCGTGCATACTGATTACGGAATATTTTTCCATGTCGACCTGAGACGGCTTACTGAGCAGAAGAAACTAGAGATGAGTTTTAGGAGAAGGGTGTAGTCATGTCCTTCCCTGTCAGCACTTTCTTCTCAGATCGATAAAAGCTGACTGTTCATCCACTGATCAGCCTGCTCTGCATTCAGATGTTGAGCGAGGGAGCGAGGGAAGGAGGGAGGGCTGAGGGGCCAGGCACTTTTAAACTGAGGAGACCTTCTGGCATTCACAAGATCAAACTTGCTCCATGTGAGAATAACTCCCTGTGCCTGCAGTCACAGTGTGTTTTAAAGCAGCAGTGTTAAAGACAAGTGATCCACACTTGTTTACGGTTACATCTCCAGGGATTCAATGTAGTGTGAGATGTCCTTGACAGGAAGTATCTCGCCTGTGACTCTCAGCAGTTGTAGTTGAATCATTTATTGCTACTGTAATGCCTACAAAGCCATCCATCCATCCATCCATCCATCCATCCATCCATCCATCCATCCATCCATCCATCCATCCATCCATCCATCCATCGTTATATAATATCATAATATCATGGACTAAAATAAGGAGGTTGAGGAACCTCAGGTAAACCTATATTAAAATACAGAACAATAAATTTAAAATATCAATGAATGAATCAATGAATCTATCTATCTATCTATCTATCTATCTATCTATCTATCTATCTATCTATCTATCTATCTATCTATCTATCTATCTATCTATCTATCTATCTATCTATCTATCTATCTATCTATCTATCTATCTATCTATCTATCTATCTATCTATCTATCTATCTATATCCGTCTGTATCTATCTATCTATCTATCTATCTATCTATCTATCTATCTATCTATCTATCTATCTATCTATCTATCTATCTATCTATCTCTATCTCTATCTATCTATCTATCTATCTATCTATCTATCTATCTATCTATCTATCTATCTGTCTCTATCTGTCTGTCTGTCTGTCTAACTATCTATCTATCTATCTATCTATGTCTGTCTGTATCTGTCTGTCTGTATCTATCTATCTATCTATCTATCTATCTATCTATCTATCTATCTATCTATCTATCTATCTATCTATCTATCTATCTATCTATCTATCTATCTATCTATCTATCTATCTATCTATCTATCTATCTATCTATCTGTCTGTCTATCTATCTATCTATCTATCTATCTATCTATCTATCTATCTATCTGTCTGTCTGTCTGTCTGTCTGTCTGTCTGTCTGTCTGTCTGTCTGTCTGTCTGTCTATCTATCTAACTGTCTGTCTGTCTGTCTGTATCTATCTATCTATCTATCTATCTATCTATCTATCTATCTATCTATCTATCTATCTATCTATCTATCTATCTATCTATCTGTCTGTCTGTCTGTCTGTCTGTCTGTCTAACTATCTATCTATCTATCTATCTATCTATCTATCTATCTATCTATCTATCTATCTATCTATCTATCTATCTATCTATCTATCTATCTATCTATCTATCTATCTATGTATCTATCTATCTATCTATCTATCTATCTATCTATCTATCTATCTATCTATCTATCTATCTATCTATCTATCTATCTATCTGTCTGTCTGTCTGTCTGTCTGTCTGTCTGTCTGTCTGTCTGTCTGTCTGTCTGTCTGTCTGTCTGTCTGTCTGTCTATCTATCTATCTATCTATCTATCTATCTATCTATCTATCTATCTATCTATCTATCTATCTATCTATCTATCTATCTATCTATCTATCTATCTATCTATCTATCTATCTATCTATGTCTGTCTGTATCTGTCTGTCTGTATCTATCTATCTATCTGTCTGTCCGTCCGTCCGTCCCGTCCGTCTGTCAGTCTGTCTGTCTATCTCTTCTTTATTTTTATTTTTTTATATAGGCCTACATGACTTCTTGTGTATTTTGAGTTAGTTAGAATATAATATTATATGATATAATTTTTTCCATATAATTGTAAAAATTAAAACAAATTAAAAATTTAAATAAACAATGTTTTTTTTTTTTTTCATTAGATATATTTGTTAGATTTCTGTAACAATTATAGCGCATAAGGTGAAAAGTAGGTTTATATAACAAGAATTTTTTTATTTCAAATAAAAAAATCAGACGATTAAACTGAATTAATTTTGATAGAATATACATGATAGCGCATTATATTATATAATGGCATGAAATACAATATACTAGATATCAGGTAGGTTTAGTAAGTAGGTTTATGTAAAAAAATAATGTAAAAGTAATATTAAAAATATTCCATTTTAAAAAGAGAGAGATATGTGTGTGCACTACACAATAGCATGGAAGGAAATATACAGGATGACATAGAGTAAAATAAAAATATGGGAAGGCCTATATAAAAAGATACATTTTGCCAATTTCTTTTTAAATATATCATGAATTCTGGAAAATTCATTTCTTTTAGATTTTACTGCAGAATTCTACAGGATCAGATTCCTTGTTGGTTTATTTGACAAGGCATACAAAACATATATTTGATATAGTGAGTCTGGCACTCTGTTAAGCCTGTTGAAACTGTGTTTACAATCAGTGTTCTTTTTTTCTTCACATTGAAAGCGAGTTAATTGATCCACGTAAGCCCTCTAGATTTGGCAACTTCACTTTCTTTGGAGAAGCTTTCCGGCTCATTAAAGATTAAGAGGAAATTTCAGTCACTCAGCGCCCACAGGAGATGTCGTTGCATTTTTACTCAGCTCCTTGCTTTTTTTCTTTCCTTCTCTTGCATGATGTTAGCTACTGCTGGAAGCTCTCATTGTATATAGCGCTAGCTAATGAGGGGGGAGTGAGAGAGAGAGGGAGAGAGTATAAAGGATGTGGAGGGAGGAAAGATCTCAGCTTAGCTAAGCAGAAAGATGACCCATTGCTGCATACAGCAGACATCTGAACATACACCGAGATGGTGCGATTTATGTGCGCGTTCATGCTCGTTCAAAGCCTCCATTGTGTATCATCCTCACACATATTATTTGAATGAAACCACTCTCAGTCTTCAGTCGTACAGCCATATGAGGAATAATCCTATTGGCCTGTTTTACAAAAACACATTAACAGCCAGGACTAAATATAGCAGGTAGAGTAACTGCACAGTCTTGCAATGCACCATGGGAAAACAGAAACATTCGGTCCAGATTTTTTCTCTAACCACGTCTGGAAAACATCACTCCTACGGTTAGACAATGAATTGTCTATTTGTCA
The DNA here is from genome assembly GCA_018749465.1 of Paracanthobrama guichenoti. Lineage (NCBI taxonomy): Eukaryota > Metazoa > Chordata > Actinopteri > Cypriniformes > Gobionidae > Paracanthobrama > Paracanthobrama guichenoti. Next base: position 710,871 of record CM031950.1, on the reverse strand, counting down.
CAGAAAACTCCTGTAGGTGGTTAGTTTTAAATATTTCTCATGAATTTTCCATGAATTCAAAGCACATCCTCCCCCTTCCTGTACTCCCAAAGGGGACTGAGTTTGTCCCCATGTGTCCACAAGCAATAATCCCCCATCTGCCTGTTTTCATGCCGCCTCAGGTCTTGGGGATTCTTCAAATCACCATGTAGTAATTTGCATTCCTCGTATATCATTGCTCAATTCTTTCAAAAACAGCATGCACATATTTGTATTGTTTTCACACACACACAAAAAAACTTTTTGACTGCATCAAAAAAACCATTATTTCACCAAATTAAAATACATTTCTCTCAAGGTGTGTTCACACTTGTAGTTTGGTTCACTTGGTTCGTTTGGTCGGGTCCTGGTCCGCTTAGCGTTCACATTGCCATTTTTAATGGTGAACCTAAAGAGACTGAACCTAAAGGCATAGGGATACGTTCACAACCTGACTGGTCGGATTTTATGACGTATTTCTCGATGGAATTTACTGAACATCCAAAACAATGCTGTGTGCTGGGCTAAATGTGCTCGCTGTATGTGCATAGCCTACATATGATGGTATTTTGACCAGCTGAGAACTCGTGAAGAGCTTATCAATTGTTTAAAGGAGTCAAAACAGCAGCAGGAATCCCTCCATCACACACATAAACGAAGATTTATGTGGAGACACGGTTCTGATGCCTGTACCGAACTGTGATAAGCAACATCACGACTATGATGTGTACACTGCAAAAAATGCTCTTCTTACTTAGTAATTTTGTCTTGTTTCTAGTCTAAATATCAATTAATACACAATTACCTTCGCACACCTGTAGGTAATAGATAGGTGTGTGGGCCAGAGGATAACCAAATCCAAAAATCTCAACAAATAAGAAGGAAATCCCGCACACTATTAGTACTTGCAAAAATATAAAAAAACTTTTTATTAGCAGCGTTTCGGTTTCATGACCTTCATCAGGCATATACATGATGAAGGTCATGAGACCGAAATGTTGATATTTTTGCAAGTACTGATAGTGTGCGGGATTTCCTTTTAATTAGTCTAAATATCAAAAATTCTTAAATCAAGATGCATTTACTAGATAAAATGACATAAGATATTTTTCTTGTTTTCTTGAAATTAAAATTAAGCTTAAAACAAGCAAAATTATCTGCCAATGGGGTAAGAAGAATTATCTTGTTTCTGATTGAAATCTTGTTTCTATCGCAAAACAGAAATAAGATTATTTTTCTCACTCCATTGGCAGATAATTTTGCTTGTTTTAATTTAGATATTTTTTCCCCCAGAAAACAAGAAAAAATATCTTATGTAATTTTACTTATCTAGTAAATGCATCTTGATTTAAGAATTTTTAGATATTTAGACTGGAAACAAGAAAAAAATACTAAATAAGAAGAGCATTTTTTGCAGTGTAACCCTTCCTGTTCGAACCGCCCTCTCCAAGCGGGACTCGAACCCAGGTCCGCCGGCATGAGAGTCGGACACTCTAACAAGAAGGCTAAAGGCTGCAACCCCCTAGCATCAGTTCACACTTGTTCAAATTAACTGCATTAACAGAGCAATCACACCAAACATGCCAAGTGTGAACGCTGCCATCCCAACTTTGGTGCGCACCAAACAAGAAGACCGAGACCCACATTTTCTGGGGGTTCCGGTCTGCTTCCAAATGTGCTCTGGTGCCGTTCTACTGAAATATGAACACAACACAGACCAAAGACAGGTAAATGAACCAAAAACAGGATGTGATGTCACAAGATATAAAAATGCTCAAGCATACCCGGTTCTTCTCGTCTTCTCGAGCTATGTTGTTTATTATAGTTTGGTACGGGTGTCGGAACCGCCTCTCCTGGCTGAAGATCTTTGTTTGTGTGCGTAACAGGAATTCCTGGTGCTGTTTTGACTCCTCCTGCACATTTTAGACACATTAGCTCTTTGTGAGTTTTCAGCTGATAAAAATACAATAATAGGTGCACAGAAAAAACAAGCGCATTTAGCCCATCACACAAATTATCTCCGCTCACTCGCACCAGCTCAGAGATCCACTCGGTCAACTTTACTGGAGTAAATGCTGCATAATGGTATCACTCTTTACAACGTCAGACACATAACGGTTATTAATTCGATTTATTGACTACATCATCAATGTGTTGCTAATCACGTTCCCCGTTCGCCATCTCAGTCAGACAGCTGCCTTCTAACAATCAGCATCTTTAGAAACGCTTTGAACATCATAGAACATCAGTGGAGAAAGACATGTTCATCGTAACATCGTAATATACATCATATACATAATTCCCCCGCTATATTGCTAAATGTACCTGATTTGTCAAATCAACAGAAAAATATACCAGGATAACCTGGCTTCTCTTGAGACTCCCCTGCTTTGCAGCATAGTAATGATATGCTGAAGCCCGCCCGCATGTTGACGTGATTGGTTACAAGGTAGTTTATGATGTAAGAAATGCCATCTATTTCAAACCGCATTTATGAGACTGTCTTTGGTTCACTGGAGTTTTAAGGCTTGAAAATGTGGGTTATGTGAATGCTGGTATGTTTTGCAGTTGATATAAAAGCATTTTGTCTTACCTCACATAAGCAAACCGCTACAGATAAAATTTGCATCTTTGCACACGCTCCGTCACCCTTATAGAGTGTAATGCATTTCTAAAAGCTGCTTTTCTCTGAATAACTTGCTTTTGCGAGCAGCTCGCTTTCACTTGCAATGCATCCCACAAAAGACAGATGCAAGTGGCGTTCTGTGCATGTTGAATTCTGATTTTGATGAAACCGTGGCAAATACTTCAAACAGTCAAACTGATACCTGGCATTTTTTATTTGGATTTTATTTGAAAAATAATCTAGAAAAATCTGGTCATGAGGGTGAAATCGAACTCAGATTCAGCGATCAAACCAAGCATAACAGGCACTCCAAATCCATTTAACTTCAGAAACATTGCTAAGTTGACTAAATAAGCTAAAAATGGTTTGATAATATATTTGCATATTAAAGCCCTGTTCTGGCACTCTCTGGGACAGTTGAAACTCTTGTGCAAGTCACTTTCTGGCTGGTATAATTAGGCGACTGTATCCCTCTGAAGCTGTTCAGCGCCAGCTGTTATATGACTGGATGTCCGGAGGGAGCTGCCTTCATTGTAATTAACTCACGCCGCAGAAAAAAGAGGGCCACCTCTCCAGGTACAACACTAACCGTCCGGTCTCCACAAGTGTAGTATCTGCTCTTCTTGTTTGCCGTGGTTAGAACATTTCATACTAGCACAAAATGAATGCTCTTATGAAACATTGTAACATTTTCTATTCAAGCCCCATTTTTGTTAACAAAATCTCCTGATTCATCCTGTTTATTTTAAGAACACATCCATCTTTCTTTCTCGGTCAGCCCCTATAAACAGATCCTCAGTGCAATGTGGGTTCTCCTAGGTGATGTTGAACCATATATTAAACGTGTAATACAACTGGACTCATACAGACAGGTCGGGATTTCCCATTGAAATGTGTGTGATGCTAATGAGAAGGTCACACTCAGCTAAAGTTAAGGCTAATGTTATTATCAGATTTTGTGACAATTGTAGCATCTACATTAGCAACATTTAAGCATAGATAGTTTGCTGTGGTGCCTAATTCTAATACTGTAAATGGGAAGCCAGATTTTCCTCATAAAAAGGATCCTGGAAAACCTTCACTGCAGGGTCCACCTCTGTTTCTGGGTGATGGTGCTGTACAGGATAACCTGTCCACAAAAACACAGAACATATTTTAACATCAAAAGAAATTCAGCCTTGATATAAGAATTAAAGATTTTAAGAATTTAAGATGAAATATTATTTAATTGAATAATTAATAATTAAAAGTTAGTATTTATTAGATTATTATTTAATAATTGTATTCAAAGCAATCAATGTGTATTAACAAACATATTTTAATATCAAAATTCAGCCAACACATACAGCTTTGATATCAGAAGTGATTTAAAATAAATATTATTTAATTGAATAATTTATAATTAAATATTAGTAAAAATTACAGTATTTATTATAAAAATGGTTTAATATTAAAAGTAATTCAGCCATTACAAACAGCTTCGATATTAATTATTTAAGGTATTTAAATAAATATTTTTTAATTTGTAATTTTCATTTCACCTATTTACATATTTATTAATAGTAACATCAAAAGTAATTCAGCAATCAGAAGTTATATAAATAAATAGTATTTAATTGAAAAAGTAATGAAATATTAGTAAATTTCACAGCAATACATTTGCATTTATGATATTTATTAATACAAATATTTTAATATCAAAACCATCACAAACAGCTTTGACATCAGAAGTTATTTAAATGAAATATTAAATACATATTTAAATGAAATAATTTAATATTTAATTAGTAGTAAATTCCATAGCAATTCATTTACATATATGATATTTATTAAAAACTGAACATAAATTGCATCACTCCAAAGTTATGTTGATTAAACTAGATGGATTTTAATTTGGAGCCCTGGATCCAAGTATCGCCTTGTCCACAGAATATATTCATATATTTTCACAATGTGCTTGTCTTCTTTTTCTTATTAAATTGTGTAATTGTTCTGATGATACATACATTACTCACTTCACTTTAAGTAATCATTAGTCATTGTCTCCAAGTTCTTCTGTGCATTCTTCAGTGACATTAGCCAACACAACCACACGTCTACAAGCCATTTACTGACACAGGTTCTTGCTGCTGCCAAGCAGTGGGCAAACATTCCTCTTTAGACGTGACGTGATTCCTGTGAGGATAGCTGGAGGTTTAGTCTAAGAACCACCTGGCGCAGCAGTTGGACTGGATTTGTATGATACAGAGAAAGACGGCAGGATTGAGTCGGAGTGGTGAGTTAGGCTAAGGTGCTCCCTGGTTATGGATCAAAGTGCTAAGGTACTCCAGATGGTTGGGACAGGTAGTCTGAATTATTTCTTAATGGAAGCTAATGGTCCATGAAGACACTTGGCCCGAGAAACGTTCAAGTGTGCCGGCTGTAAAATAATAACTATCCCTGGACATCGATCTGTCAGTTTTAGAGGCTGCAGTGTGTGCTGAGACTTAACTCCTCAAATGTTTGTTGTGTGGGATGGTTGTTGCTTACTTACAAGGGAATTAAGGGTTCAAGCGTGACCAGATGGCAATCTGTAGTTTAATCCGTACACCTGGTGTGTCACTAGGGCAAAGGTTCAAACCCTGAAATTACAGTAGCGATGGGAAGTCAAGTCACCTTTCTTTATATAGCTCTTTATACAACACAGATTGTTTCAAAGCAGCTTTACAGTGATAACAGTACAATGACTTAATGATGCGAACAGAATCCATTTCAGCTGAACAGCAGCTCTAAAAGAAAACAGTGACACTGTTCAGTCAGTTTAGTGTTGATCCACTTCCATTGTAAAGATCATCAGTTATTAAATTATATTATTTAATTAGCTCATTTCATCTGGGAACTTGGAAAGGGCTATAAAACATGCAAAAACTGTGATGACCAAAAAAAATGGATGATTATATACATTTTAGTGCATAAATAATATATATTTATATACACTAACATTTTTGGTCAATACGATTTTTTTTTCTCTCATGTTTACCAAAGCTGCAATTATTTGATCAAAAATACAGTATAAACAGTAATATTGTGAAATATTACAATTTAAAATAGCTACTTAATAGGCCCTATCATACACCCGGCGCAATGCGACCCAAGGCGTGACACAAGTGTTTTTTGCTAGTTTTAGCCCGGCGCAGTTATCATTTTCACGTCCAGCGCCATGTTGTTTAAATAGCAAATGCCTTCGCGCCCATCTGTTTGCCCATGGGCGTGCTGGTCTGAAAACAAGGTCTGTTCAGGCGCATTGTTGGTGTGTTGGTATTTTGGGTATTTTGAGGCAACTGAAAACGACTGCGCCATTGACCAACAAAACCTGGTCTAAAGTCAATATTTGCAGTATCTATATTTTTTGTGTTACTAAAAGGGTGCATTAGTAATATTCATCAATAGGCGGGAGGACAACACGCTACACTCTGCTTACTACACACACAAGGACGCGCAGCAGCACACAAACATATAAAATAAGGATTCCTCTCTGGAGAAACGTTCAGTCTTTCCGCTCGCAAATTCTGCCATGTAAATAGCGAATCCGCCATGGTGCAAGCGCATCTGGCTTTTAAAGGGAATGGGAGATGAGACTCTGATTGGTTTATTTCACGTTACGCCCAAAACACACCCATGACTCATTAAGAGACTAGATACAACCCTTTTGGACCATGCGCTGACCGTTTTTTTCCGTCGTTAAACTAGCAAAAGTGGATTCAGAATGATTGAATTTTTAGTATCATTACTCCAGTCTTCAGTGTCACATGATCCTTTAGAAATCATTCTGATATGCTGATTTGCTGCTCAAGAATCCTTTCTTATTATTAGCAATGTTGAAAACAGTTGTGATGATTAATATCTGTGGAAACTGTGATTTTTCTTTGGGGAATTTTTGGGTGGTAGTGTATAGCTATAACAACATGCATATACACTCACCTAAAGGATTATTAGGAACACCTGTTCAATTTCTCATTAATGAAATTATCTAATCAACCAATCACATGGCAGTTGCTTCAATGCATTTAGGGGTATGGTCCTGGTCAAGACAATCTGCTGAACTCCAAACTGAATGTCAGAATGGGAAAGAAAGGTGATTTAAGCAATTTTGAGCATGGCATGGTTGTTGGTGCCAGATGGGCCGGTCTGAGTATTTCACAATCTGCTCAGTTACTGGGATTTTCACGCACAACCATTTCTAGGGTTTACAAAGAATGGTGTGAAAAGGGAAAAACATCCAGTATGCGGCAGTCCTGTGGGCGAAAATGCCTTGTTGATGCTAGAGGTCAGAGGACAATGGGCCGACTGATTCAAGCTGATAGAAGAGCAACTTTGACTGAAATAACCACTCGTTACAACCGAGGTATGCAGCAAAGCATTTGTGAAGCCACAACACGCACAACCTTGAGGTGGATGGGCTACAACAGCAGAATACCCCACCAGGTACCACTCATCTCCACTACAAATAGGAAAAAGAGGCTACAATTTGCACAAGCTCACCAAAATTGGACAGTTGAAGACTGGAAAAATGTTGCCTGGTCTCGATTTCTGTTGAGACATTCAGATGGTAGAGTCAGAATTTGGCGTAAACAGAATGAGAACATGGATCCATCATGCCTTGTTACCACTGCGCAGGCTGGTGGTGGTGGTGTAATGGTGTGGGGGATGTTTTCTTGGCACACTTTAGGCCCCTTAGTGCCAATTGGGCATCGTTTAAATGCCACGGCCTACCTGAGCATTGTTTCTGATCATGTCCATCCCTTTATGACCACCATGTACCCATTCTCTGATGGCTACTTCCAGCAGGATAATGCACCATGTCACAAAGCTCAAATCATTTCAAATTGGTTTCTTGAACATGACAATGAGTTCACTGTACTAAAATGGCCCCCACAGTCACCAGATCTCAACCCAATAGTGCATCTTTGGGATGTGGTGGAACGGGAGCTTCGTGCCCTGGATGTTCATCCCACAAATCTCCATCAACTGCAAGATGCTATCCTATCAATATGGGCCAACATTTCTAAAGAATGCTTTCAGCACCTTGTTGAATCAATGCCACGTAGAATTAAGGCAGTTCTGAAGGCGAAAGGGGGTCAAACACAGTATTAGTATGGTGTTCCTAATAATCCTTTAGGTGAGTGTATATTAGGAAATCATTTTTAATGTTATCGTTATACGCCCGATAAGAAAATTTGGCAGATATATTAAAGCCGTGGACTATTTCCATAGCTGAGAAACTTCAGATGCGCACTGTTCGCCATGGTGGTTTTGAATGGCTTGAAATATGATTGAAATCACTTCAAAAAGGAAAATATGGTTAAAGTCTGTGTAAAATATCTGAGATTTGTTTCCAAACACATTATAAATGTTAGAAATGTATTGCTGAAACAAGTGTGTACTGTGTAGTACTGAATTGTGGAGTTAAGCCGTGGTCAGACTTTGAGCGTGCGCAATTTCTTCACTGATATGTCGTGATATGACTTCACTCTCGAAAGCTCGGAAGCTTTTTTATAAACATGAATTCAACAAATAGTAATACAATAGTAATACATCCAAAATGTAAAAAAAATATAATCTACTCGACTTTATTGCAAAAATATTGTTCTTTTAATTCAGCCAAGAGGTCACGCCGTGATGTATCAGCCAACATTTTCATATAGGTGCATCCCTAATATAAATATATATATATATATATATATATATATATATATATATATATATATATATATATATATATATATATTTATGTTATATTTTATTTTGTTATCCTCCTTAATTTTGTACCACTCTTTATTTGATATATTTTTCATCTTCTTTGTCTGTAGGAAAACCCATACCTGTGTAGTGACGAATGCGATGCCTCCACCAAAGAACTCGCCCATCCTCCAGAGCTGATGCAAGATCGTGAGCGAACTGAACTCATTACATACTGGCAGACTGTAACATGGGGTCGATTTCCTGCACCTCTTGAGGCCAACATATCCTTATCCTGGAACAAAAGCCTTGAGTTAACAGATGACATCCAGATAACCTTTGAGTATGGGCGGCCCACAAAAATGGTGCTGGACAAGTCTCTGAACTATGGGCGAACCTGGCAGCCTTACCAGTACTACGCTGATGACTGCATGGAAGCCTTCGAGATGATGCCAAAGAGAGTGCAGGATCTGTCGGCCACTAATGTAACCAGAGTCATATGTACCGAGCAATACTCTCGTTGGGTCGGTTCCAAGAATGAGAAGAACGTGCGGTTTGAGGTCCGGGAACGCTTTGCCATATTTGCTGGGACAAAACTGCAAAACATGGACAACTTATACACACGGATGGAGAGTATGAAAGGCCTCCGAGACTTTTTCACCTTCACCAACCTGCGGCTTCGGCTGCTGAGACCGGCGCTCGGAGGAACATACGTACAAAGAGACAACCTTCTCAAGTACTTTTACGCCATCTCCAATATCGACATACCAGCAAGGTAATGATGCACATTGCACAACACTGTGTTTGTCCTACTCATGGATAGTTCCTGCTTTGTCACTCAGGCTTTTTTGCAATTTATAAAGTAGAGATATGACAGGACATTTTGGGAGAAGAGAGGTATCAGATGGTATTTTTTTTATCATAGTTCAAAGAAATACATTGAACATAATATAATTAAACATGGCCCATTATGCTCTTTTACATTTTCAATTTCGATTTTCGTTAGTGTGTGATGTTGCTGTTTGAGCATAAAAATGTCTGCAAAGTTACAAAGCACAAAGTCACTTGAAAGGGAGTTATTCTCTACATCAGTAACTCCCTGAAACGCCTTGATTGTAGTCTTGAGTTTTCTTCCAGGAACATTCGTCACAATATTCCTCATTTAGGTAATTCCCACCCAAGACATACATAAAATAAAGTTGAGTTGCGTTAGTAGTGTGTTTAAACTCGCGGTTATGGTGACATTTCAGAAACACGCTCGAAGCGGTTGACCAATCACAACACACTGGTTCAATCGACCAATTAGAGAGCATTGCTCTTTTCAGAAGAAGTGGCTTCATAGAAACAGGAACTAAACATTCAAGCATGAACCTATTCTAGTACACCGCAAAAATCTAAATGATAATATGGGTATAATATGGCCTCTTTTATTGCGGTTTTCTACACTTTTCTGTCATCTTTATGTCCAGTGCACATGCACTAAGCATCCTACAGCGCTCTGTTCTTCTAAACCTTCTAAAATCACTGGAATTGTAAAATGAGCACAACCTTCCAGGATGGTCGTTTCACATAATCTTATGAATATGAATGCACCAAGCACTCATTTTGGTAGGAGTTATAAATTTGGGTCTCATGAAGAAACCAAGTTGTAAGGCCTTGAAGAGCTACCATGCTGATTTGACAATGAGACTTGGCAATGCTTTAGGTTTCATCAGGTATCATTTTTTAACTGTTTTGATAAATATTGCATGCATGCATATCCTAATGCACATTGAGAAGTATTGATCATGTTTACTTCACTGCTGCTGGTCCTGGAGTTTGTAGGTCAACTAATGCATGGATTTTGAGCATATTATATTATAAATCTTATATATTCTAAACTTTATCAGCTTGATTCATGAATATTAATATGGTGAGATAATGTTCAGCCACAAATAATTAGGATTGCTTACTTACATATTTGTTCGGTCAGTTGACCGCCAATGCAAGATGCGTTTTTTGCAGCTGCTGTGGACAAACAGAACAGATTCGTTGTAAAGATCATCAATTATTAAATTCAATTAATAAATTGGCTTATTTCATCTGAAAACTTCGGAAAGGGGTGTGTGTGTGTGTGTGTGTGTATATATATATATATATATATATATATATATGATTATATGATTATATATATTTTAGCGTATAAATAATATATATTTATATACACTACCATTTTTGTCAATAAGAGTTGCTTTTTTAAGTCTCTCATGTTTACCAAAACTGCAATTATTTGATCAAAAATACAGTATAAACAGTAATATTGTGAAATATTACAATTTAAAACGACTACTTTCTATTTTAATATAGTATAAAGAGCAGTTTAAGCCTATGATGCAAAGTTGAATTTTCAGCATCATATAGCATTGGGAGGGACATAATGACATAATTCTATGCACCATATAAATCAACATATTTTAATATAAAAGAGCATAAAAGATCAGTTATGCAGCCTAAAAAAGTGAGCGTCTTTAAAAAATGTCCAAATAGCAAACATCTTGGCATATTTCAAACTAGTTGTTGCAGCAAAGGGGGATCAATGCACAGCCCAAACTTCCGGTAATGCAAACCCTCAATCAATACGTATTCTGGTATATCAGAGAGGAAATTGTTTTAACGGCGACAGGGAATGGGATGGCTTAAGTAGACAAATGGACATGCAGAAAACAGCCTATCAGAGGGCTGACTGATGTTTAGTGTTTCATAATGAGAGGATCGCTGGAGTGGAAATGTTAAGCTAATACCCAGTGGAAAATCGAGGAATATTTTATTCATTCCACAACATTGGGATGCGTTTCAGCAGCATTTGAATAATAAAAATGGCAAGGCCTCCCCGATGGCCTGCCCTGTGAGTACTCGTCTAAATGGAGTCCACGGGGTTGGTGGGTGTTGGGCACGATAATCAGATCAGACTCTACGACCAGTGATGCTTCCTGAATCTCGGCCCATTTCCCCCATCATCAAGCATGCGCTAATAATCATTGCTGATTACACTAAATAGCCTATAATAACATGGGCCAAGAATCCTTAATTGAGGAAGATGAAGTGTTACTTGTTTAAAGCAATTAAACACGCTGTTAATTTCCCTATTTACCTCTTTATTTTGTGGCTTGTTTGCCAGGAGACGTTACATGCGCGCTGATAATGATGTTTGCCTTTTCATCCGAAGTGCCAGCGATACTACTAACTCATATTTCTGCAGAACGCATCTAAAAATAGTCAGACTGAACAATGAAAACATATTCCTCAGTTGTTTTTTCCTGCTGCTTTGATGACATTCGTGAAAAATCTTCTTGATCAGCCCCTTTCCCGCTAAAAAGAAATATTTAGGAGGCATCGTGCTGTACAGCACGCCACATGTCTGTGAACATAATGAGACACAACCATTCTCCCTGTGAAGCTCATCGTGTGAGTTTCATTTTTTTTCCCCCAACGCTGATATGTGAAAAGATAAGACTTGCATTTTATCCACACCTTCTCCTGCCCGCTCTGGTTTGCTGCAATCTGACGTGAGATACAAGACAGTAGAAAGAGTTCACAAACAAGCGTCCCAGTAGATGGACCGGATTTGGAAACGGTTAGAGAGCGGGAGGGTGGGCTCGTGTTCCATCAGACAAATATCCCAAAGACATTGCTTGAACCTTAATTAAACCTGGTAAGGGAGGAAATAAATAAATAAACACAATTCCCAGGGTTCATGCTAATTTATGCAAAGACTTGAGTGGATCGGATGCATCTCCTGTTCCCGTTCCCCCTTCCCTTTCCTCCCTGAATCCTCCTGTGAAACCCTTCTGAAAATCCAATGTACCAAAATACTGCAGCCTGCATATCAAATAATCCAAAGATGGCTGGTGAATTTGGCGAGAGGGATTTTTGAGAAATAATGCAGTTTTATTAATATACAGAGAACCTGATAGGCCATTATGAAAGATCAAGGTCGAACGGAAATAAAGCCTATCAGAACTAATGTCTCAGAAATGTCCTTGGGCCTACATTGGTAAAGAGACAGAGGCTATGGAGGGAAGGTGAGATGGAGGAAGCTCCAGAGGTGCCACAAGGACAACATCAGGATCATTCCGTCTTTATCACCCGTGTGTGGGAAGAAACTCTATCATGAAAAACCACCATGAAGAGGATTGATTCACACCCACACTTGGATTGTGCTGTTGTGCTCTTGTATTAAATGTAAGTGCTTGTGATTTCAATCATTTAATCACCAGGCCAGACAACACCAAGACAGTGATATATGCATAGAAAAAAGTTGAAAAGTACATACTCATCAAAAGTTTGTATCCACCTACTTGTTCTATATTATTACCAGTGTTGGGGAAGATACTGATGCTTCCCAACCTACTAACAAAAAGTAGCATTTCAAGTTAGGTTAGTTCACCCAAAAATCACGTTTGAGCTTCCACAGGAACCAATGAGGTTCATTCTCGTGTTACGCAGCAAGAACCAATGAGGTTCATTTGAGCTGCACGCTTGAGCTTCAGCAAGAACCAATGAGGTTCATTCTCGTGTTGTTATCACGTTTGAGCACGTTTGAGCTTCAGCAAGAACCAATGAGGTTCATTCTTGTGTTACGCAGCACGTATGAGCTTCTGCAGGAACCAATGAGGTTCATTCTCGTGTTACGCATCACGTTTGAGCTTCAGCAAGAACCAATGAGGTTCATTCTCGTGTTACGCAGCACGTTTGAGCTTCAGCAAGAACCAATGAGGTTCATTCTTGTGTTACGCAGCACGTTTGAGCTTCTGCAGGAACCAATGAGGTTCATTCTTGTGTTTTACGCAGCACGTTTGAGCTTCTGCAGGAACCAATGAGGTTCATTCTTGTGTTACGCAGCACGTTTGAGCTTCTGCAGGAACCAATGAGGTTCATTCTCGTGTTACGCAACACGTTTGAGCGTCTTTTTATGTTCGCTGATCAATGTTTATATGTGAATAAAAGCCTAAATTCAATCTGTTCATTATAGCAATTGAGTCTCTTCAGAAAATTTGTACTAAACTGCTCATTCATATGGATTATTTTTACAGTCTCTTTATGAACTATTTGAAGCATCAAAGTGGTAGTTACGTAGCTTTCATTGGAGGGACAGAAATCGCTCCGATATGTATGTATGTATATGTACACACACACACACACACACACACACACACACACACACACATATATATATAAAGAGGATCTCCTTTATTCACATAAATATGGATTTTTGTGCAGCAACCAGTTAATTTTCATGAACTATCTGAATTAACCAATTCACTAAAATTAATTGTTAAAAGCAAAAAGATAAGACGGACAGTTTAGGTGAATGTGTTTGATTATTGCTTCAGTTTGTACATATGTACACAACTTTTGTGAAGTTTAAATAAATTAATTTTATTCAGCAAGTTTGCATTAAAAGTGACAGTAAAACGAATTCGAAAATGGAAAAGATTTCCATTTTAAATAAATGCTGTTCTTTTGAACTTTCTATTCAGCAAAAATTCCTGGAAAAAATTATAAGGATTTCCACAAAAAACTGTTTTCAGCATTGATAATAATAATAAATGTTTCTTGAGCAGCAAATCAGCATATTAGAATGATTTCTGAAGGATCATGTGACACTGGAGACTGGAGGAATGATGTTGAAGATTCAGCCTTGCCATCACACATATATTTTCAAATAGAAAACCATTATTTTAAATTGCAATATCATAATAAACAAATAAACTCTTAGTGAGCAAAGAGACTTTTTCAAAAATATCAAACATATTTCTGACCCTAAACTTTTAAATGGGAATGTATATGTGTACAAATAGTATATGAAACTTTACATAAATTTGCATACTGTGCAATGTAGTATGGTAGTATGCTAATCCAAACACAGCCATACAAATGGAAACTTGTGGTTGTGATATGCAACTTTCATGTTTCGTGTTGGTTGATATTTAATAGTCAGGGTCCTATGGCAGGGGTCTGATGGGTAAAGTCAGCTTTGGCCTCATGATCATGAACAGACAGATTGGCAAGATGTGACTGAGATCTGGGCAGGATCATTTATTCAGTCTGACCCTCATTCACCTCTTTCATCGGTCCCATTAGGAAAATGTCAGTCTGTCAGAAAGGTGTCCTCCAGAGGAATTGAAAACTCTGGACATCAGATGGCATCTCTTGATTTGCGATGCAATTTTTGTGCTCTTTGAGAGGCACCTGAGCCCTGAATCTAAGGTTTAAGACTGGCAGAGAGGGTGTGAGAGACACTGGCAAGTCTTGTCAAAAGAGAACTTTGGCAATTTGGAGCGGGACAGTTTGGGAAGATCAGACGACACCAGTCAGGTTCTGTCAGGCCTGTTTCTCTTTTCACTGAAACATTTGTTTCTAAGGTCAAAATGCACTGTGAGATCATATAAAAACAGCGAACAACACTGAAATACCCTGAAATACCCTCTGACCCTGACGAATTTCCATATTAGTCCAAACTAATTTATGTTAGTTAGTGCTGGTTTGGCATTGGTACCAGCAAACACTTACAAAAAAGTACCATGGTGGTCTTGGAATACCGTGTAAAGACGGAATACATCAATTTCAGTATTCTGCCATTCATGAAAGCACGATGGCACTGCCACAGTACTTTTTTGTACGGTGGTACACAAATATACTATGATATTGAAATTCACATTTACATATTACTCCAAAAAATCCTTATGTTTATTATTAATTTTAGTAAAAGTGTAGTAACCATGTTTTGTTTTTTTGCAGATTGATTACCATTTGTAGAACCACAGTTTTACCACAAATACCATGGGTAAGCTATGATTATTGTAGCATAACCATGGTTAATTTGTGGTTACCATGGTTTAACTATAATAACCATGTTTTTGTTTTATTTGTAGTAAAACCATTTTTTTTTTAAGGGATGCTATGGTACTACTATGGTAAATGTCCCATGTCATGTCTGAAAAACATGGTAGTGCTATGGTAATGATACCTTTTTGTAAGTGTTAATTACAAATTGCTACTGTGCTGGTAGTACAGTACAGTACAGTAATGTCATCAGGTGTTAATACCATGGTAGTTTGAAATATACCATGGTACTGAAATGCACGTACCATTGTATTTGCAAGGTGCTTCCAGGAACATACTATGATAAATGTCCAAAAATGCTAATACTATGGTGCATGTCTGAAAAACATGGTAGTACTATGGTAACTTTTTGTTACTGTGCTGGTAGTATAGTACAATAATGTCATCAGGTGGTAATACTACTGTATACAATGTTACTGTAATTCATGTACCATTGTATTTGCAAGGTGCTTCCAAGGATACCATGGTTCTATATTTTTTTTATTTTATATACACTTAAGTAGTAAATCTATAAAAAATTTTGAAGTACCTTGGACTGGAGTACCATGTTAATAGCATGGTAAATTAATTTCAGTACAGTGTATTTTTGAAAGTACCATAATATTACCATGAATCATCATCATCACATTACAATGGGACTACCATAGTCCATTTTTGTAAGTGTAGCCATGCTGTTTACTAGCAACACCTAGTTGGTGAGGTTTGTCAACCAGGGTGCTCCTGCTGGTTAGCTAGTTAAAAAAGTCTGAAGTGGACACCAACATCCCAGGTCATTTCATCAGGGGAGGCAGAAAAGGCCTCTTTACATTTTTCGGATTTTAATTTTACCCTGTATTTGTTTTAGGATGTCTTTCTCATCATAAACCCTTAGATAATAACTTGTGGGGGAATTTCCCTCTGCTCCTTCACACAAAGCAATCCTGTTATGTAAGAACTGAGGAACATCTCTGAGCCGTACGTGACGTGAGTCTATGAATGATTCACTGCAGGCTGCTCTAACTGAGGCTCAAATGCATTGTGGTCGCTTTGGTTCTTTGTAAAAACCAACCAATGTGAAAAACCCAAAGGCTGATGCTCACAACACTAGCAAAAGAGGATTAGCTGACTATTTTGCATATTCCAAATGAGAGTTCTTGTCTACTGTACACCCTACAGAAACATCCCCACATCCCTCTACGTGGTCAGAATCCATAAATCACGTAGACAGTCACATGCCTATGTTATCTGCATAGCTTTTTTGCCATGTTACTTTGTTCAGCTGGGAACTGTCAATATTCAGACGTGCTGACAGTTGCTTAGCGTCTACAGTGCACTGTGCCGTGAATGACCTGACAGGCCATCGTATGCCGCCATCCCTGCTGAAAACACCAGCAAATATTGTGTTCTGGATGCTGGTATGTGGATATTCACATCTAGCTTCTTAAAATCTACTTGAATAGTCATTCTCAAATCATTTTACTTCTGTAATGTAACACATTTCTAAGTGAAAATGCAAAACAGGACTTGATTTCATCCACAGGGAACGGATTGTAAAAAGTGGATGTTACATACCACAATGGAGCCAGACCAAGTTTGCTAAATAACTATTTGGTTATTGGTTAACACCGTCCAACAGCCTGCATTGCCTACTGTGAGTGACGGCAGCAGATATGGAGAGTCCTGCCAGAAGACAAGAAAATTACATAGAAAAACATTTCTGTCATGACAACTCTTAGAGTGTTTAGCATGGTAATGGGTATGACAATGTTGATACTTTTGGTCTTGCTGCTGCTGCAGAGCAAGTATGGGACTTGCTACTGCCAATACATGACACGCAGATGTGAGCAAGTAAAACATGCTGCTGTTGTACAATATAGCGTATATATGAATTACCCGTAGCAGATCTATACAGGTGGAGCTGGGGAAGGTGGAGGGTTTCTGAAAGCGCGCTGCACTGCCAAGGCAAATGCTAACCAAATATTTGAAGGTTGACCACACAAACTCATTGGCTACTGATACAGCCATCTGTAATGATAATGATGTGATTACAAGCAGATTGATTTTTAAATGTTTTTGAAAGAAGTCTCTCTTGCCTACCAAGGTGGCATTTATTTGATCAAAAATATAGTTAAAACTGTGAAATGTTATTACAATTTAAAATAACTGTATTCTATTTAAATACATTTTAAAATGCATTTTATTCCTGTGATGCAGAGCTGAATTTTCAGCATCATTACTCCAGTCTTCAGTGTCACGTGATCCTTCAGAAACCATTTTAATATGCTGATTTGCTGCCCAATAAACGTTTCTTATTATTTCAATGTTGAAAACAGCTGTGCTGTGTAATATTTTTGTGGAAACCATGGTAAATTTTTTCCAGGATTCGTTGATGAATTCAAAAGAACATGTGTCCACTCCTTACTGAATAAAACTATTAAATTATTAAAAACATTTTAACAATCTTACTGACCCCTAAACTTTTGAACTGTACTGCATGTTTGACAAGTTTAAAATGAATGTTTGATGAAAGGTTGGACTGTTAGATTAACATGTTTTTGCACATTTTAGCCAGCTAAAATTTTATTTAAATTGACTTAACTTTTTGTAAAGTGTTATAATTTTTTCATTAGTTAACATTAGTTAACTAGTTTAGTTAACATGAACTAAGAATGAACAATACTTCTACAGCATTTATTGATCTTAGTTCATTTTAATTTTGAACATTTATTAATACATTATTAACAAATAAAACATTAGATAATGCACTGTTAATTAACATCAACAAACAGTTGCGGTGTGTAGGATTGACAGCTAGTGGTCGAAATAGGTACTACAGTCCAAATTCAAAATATTGGAGATTGTTGTTTTCCCCCACCCCCTCCACCTCAGACTCAATGCTCACGTGGGTTGCCAGCTTGAAGACACAACAGGAGCGAGTGCAATTGACAATGAAAGCCACACTGTGAGTTGATGAGTTGATTTATCCGTGTTTTAATATGCTCTATTTTTCGATGGATGCCGAGGCTTTTTAGATCAGGTAGAATCTGCGATCTCTGACCCAGTTTGTTTGCTGGCTTCAATGGCAGCAATACGCTGTGTTTACCCGCCAACTGGCAACCTGTGGTGTCGAAATACTATTGGGTAAACTGGCAATGTGCGGTTTCGCACAGACTAAAACAAAAACAGACATTCTGACACGGAACGCTCATTTCAAAGTAGAATAACTGGCTGTAGCATTGTTTTTCTGAGAAACATGTAGGTGAATTTAGTTTCCTAAATATCTGCAAACATATTATGGTATTTTTATGAAAAACTTACATACAGCACCTTTAACTCATGATAAAAAAAAAAGATATTATTGTAAAGTGTTACCCTTAAAATATATGCCATTTCATTAAGAGGTAACTTGACTAAAATTGACATGACAAAATATTTACTACATTTCAAGGACATTTTTGTCAAAAGACAAAAACTATGACTAGAACAACAAAAAAGCTGTAAAAATGAACACTGCTTGAAGGTCTCAGAGGGCAGTCATGCAACTAGTTTTTTTTGGGCAGCAGAGATGTGTCAACAGATCAATGAAGCCCCACTCTCAAAGGCAGTCGGACACATCTGAAGAGTAAAGCACAAGCTAAGTTTCCTTTGGACAGAGCCTTGAGCGAGCTCCATGCTTCAGCGTGTGCTGTGTTTGAACTGAACCTATAGTGCTGCATTTTAGTGCACGCTTGGTTTAATCTCACATTCTCTTTTTTCATCTGGTTTAGTGTGCATCTTTTACCATACGGAGCCAATCAGTCCCACAGCAGAAAAAAAAGTTTAAAGTTTTCTGCAAGGTTTGAAGTATAGAGAGAATATGCAATCTTTGGGTTCCTTCTCTAAAATTACATTTATTAAACAAGATTTTTTACTCTTTCTGCTAGAGCGTTCTGGGTGGTTGATAAGGTATGCTATGGGGTAACTAACACCATGTCTACACCGGACACTGGACAGGGAACGTTACAAATCCATTTGTTCTTTATGTCAGAATTAGCATGAGCGTTTTAATTTTTTTGTGTTGTGTCGCATTTCGCCGCATCCAGTGTACACAGCATCACTGATTATAATGGGTTCTACACTGTAAAATCCAACAGTTGTTCTAATTAACACTTTTAGTTAACTTTACTTAATGTCTTAACTTAATTGTATAAATCTAGTACTATCTGTACTATTTACATACTATGATTTGTTTACTCGGAAAACCCAAGTTAAGATTAATTGATTGGTTTGAGTGCCATTTTGTCAAGCAAAAAAATAAAAGCAATTTCTAATTTCCTCCACTTCTGCAGTTTTCTTTCTCTATAGTTGCGTTCACTCATTTCCATCTTGAATGTTGAATTGCCAATACAGCTGAAAAAAAATTCACTTCATAAATTGATGTTGATTTTCCCAAAATGTTTTTGTTTGAACTCACCATTATGGTGATCAGCGTTCCTTTTGGTTGGGCACTTCATATTGTAATTCTGTTCCTGTTGATGCAGTGATGCAACAATAAATCACAGTTATTTGGTTTCAAAAGAAGGGAAGTAATAAATAATAGGCTTTTAAAAGGTGACAAAACTAAATCAGTAACTAGTCTATTTTTCATTTCAAATAATGTTCTTTATTTTATTAACACTTAGGCCTATGTAAACTTTTAAATGAGTTGATATAATCCCTCTTTATTTGTGACAATATCTTGCAATTGGCCATGCTGTAGTCACACACAGACTTCAACATTCAGCATGCAAAACACTACGATGGTAACAAAAAAGGTAACCATACTAAATCTAAACTAAATGATCAAGTACTCTCTACAGTTCTTTTTTTTGTACAAGTTACTCTTGTGTAAGTGAACTATACTAACTAAGCATTTGTTAGTACAACATACTATTCCTATTTCACTTTACTTTTCACTTTTTTAAGTATGTCTATTTAATTTGATTTTACAGTCTTATCTGCTTTTGTCACGTCACATCTGCTAGACGAAAATATCTTAAAATCGTTACAGATAGATCACTAACCAGAAGAAAATCACTTAGAAAAGTGGTAGTACACCTCAACCAGCATGGAGTATGTACACTAAAAAAAAAAACTGTTTTACCATTTATTAATGGTAAAAGAGCGTAAAAATAAATTAATTGGTTAACCGAACGTACACTTACTATATACAGTGAAAAATTTTAATCAATCTAAAGGGACATTTCATGTAGTTTCATGTACAGTGAAATACTGTTACATTTGCAGTTGTTGGGGAAAAAGAACATCTTATCATTTACAGTGAAAACATTTAAATTGACCCCATTTAATTAAATTTTTTCATATATTTTGGATTTTATGTTATATCTTATGTTGTTAAATTAATGTTTATTGCATTTAGTGTTGTGTTACCATGATGGCGTTTTGTGTTTGTGTGTATGACACTGCACACCTTCTATATATTAGCATTTACCTCAGCTTGTGGAAAAGCTACTTGTGTTACCTTTGATTCTACATGTGGATTTCTCATTACCACCTGTTTTGTTTTTGGTGGTTGTCATTGTAATATATAATTGATTTTGCACTTTAACATTGTTATATTAACATTATATCAGTTAATTCACTTTTTTTTTTTTTTTTTTTTTTTACAGAGTACAGTTACATACAAGTTTAATATTTAGAGTTAAGGATTTGTTCAAATTCTCAAACCCTAACAGCAATCAAGAATAGTGAATTCAGTCAGCTCAAGAGAGAGGAATCATTTCATAGGCAAATTTCAAAGACCCACTATTTATGACTTCAGATCCATTTAGACATCATTGGTGTATTTGACCATGATTTCCACCACACTGCGTTGCGTGGGTGCATGTGTGATCTGCAAGTTTTGCTTTTGTCTGCAGTTGCTTTTGTGTGATGTAATACTTGCCCTACTTTTAGGTGAATATTATGCTAGCAATACATCGGTACAGTTTGAAGCGGAGCGGGGAATGTATTATAAATGCTCAGGTCTTGGCAGAGCTGCTCTTACAGTATTCCCACAGGAGCTCCACGAGTTTGCTTCTAAAAAGCTGAACACCATCAGCACTGACCATCAAAGATGAGTCCTTGGCCTGAGTTACTCCTCTGCTAAGGTTACATTAGCAAAGCGGCCAGGGGCGCAAACTCAGGCTTGCTTCCGCTCTTCCTGCATGCTCACTGCTGTAACATATGCGAAGATATATTATTAAACACACAGAGTAAGAGTGAAAAAAAAAATACTGTGGGTTACTGGCATTGCGAAATTCAGATGGCATGGTCTCCAAAGCCTCTGTGGTCTTTTAGTCTTTGTTAGCTGCACTCATACTCGTTTAGGCATCTTGATCACAGTTACTCTTTTTGGGGGGAAACCCCCCCAGAAGAAACAGCAGTTTAATGTTGAGTATTACACCGAATTACCTCTAAACCTGAAGTGTATAATTCTCCTGTACAGGCGGCACTACAGAACTTTGGCCTCTCTATTGCCATCTGTGGCTGGAACACAAATTGCAAGTTACTTACAGAGTTGTCCATTTTACTTCGGCACTGTGAAATGGATTTTCAAAAAAGACAATAATGTAGGGTGGGGACTTGGTTCTATCTATTTTTTGTCGATTGGATGGAGGCGGATCTAAATGTGAGCTAGCAGATGATTGTAAGAAAGGGGCGGGGTTTAAACAGACTAAATGATTGGAGAAGTCCTGCACAGGTCACCAGAAAGAAGTCTGCCGTTTCACAGAAAGATTTAGTTATGATGTTTTAATTCACATTTAACATGCATGGATGAATCATTCAAAATAAGATCAATAACATGCATTTAGAAAATAGACTGATGTTGCCTTCACATGATATCGGAATTATCGTAAATACAAGTTTCCTAGTGGGAAATTGGACATGAATGCCGTCAATTAGACAAGTTGTATTAGCTACTGGGAAACTGATACCCGAATTGGGCATGCCATAAATATGAATCATATCAGAAGGGAATGATTGCTGCAGTGACTTTATTAGTTTTTTCCATTGCTACATTCCCTACATTGTAGTGCACATTTAAATAGCATGTATTCGACCGAAACAAGCTGAATATCTATATAGTGTAGTGAATGTTTATGGTTGTCAATAAATGGAACGTTACATTTTATTCAAAATGAAATATCTTCAGATTTCCCCAAGAAATAGGCACCTGGTTTCCTCCATGATTTCTATTCTCTACGAAAACAAAGCACTTGAACCTGACGAGCTTGTAATCACGACTTCGGGAGAGGGAAGTAGGAAATTTACATTAGCACGTGAAAGAAGCATGAATGCCAACTTTAATTGCAGAAAGCCAGTCTTTAATGAGCCTAATTTACATAAAATGGTGGTGTGTTTGCACTGAAAAGAATGACAATGACTGGTCAGCGATATTTTGATATTTTTGCTATTCTGTTAATTGATGCTAGTACCACAGCAATTACTTACTCCACCTTTAAAAGATTCTGAACCCTACAATGAATGTTACTGAGATTTCAACAATCCCAGGTGGTGAGAAGTTTGAAATTTGATAAAAGTACAAAGTGCAATTTCATAGCTAAGGCAAGACTTGTGAAATGAAAATACAATATGTTGATGCATTTTGCATCAAAGCTATATAAGAAAGCTTTGAAATAAGTTTGATATTTGAAGATTTTTTTTTCCACCCAAACTATTGACATCTGACAATCAAAAGGCACCTTCAAAGCCAGCATTCAAACGTACTGAATGTGAGTGCTGAATGAAGCCAGAGCCAACCAAAGACCCAACCAAAAGAATCAACCAACATACTTTTTCATTCTAGTTTGCGGCCGAATACTTGTCTGTTTACATATGCATTGATCTGGCTTACCCATCCACCAGAGTCTGTTTTCATCCATCTCTGCGCTCAGACGTGGGTATTATATGACTAATGATGCACTCTCGTGGCTGTGTATGATTAAATTAACCCATGCCTTTTACCCTGAGCCCAGCCATCACTTTTTATGATGGATGAAAATCGGAAAAAAAACCTCAGAAGCCCCTCCACCCCACCCCACAACATTCAGAATAAGTCTAATACAATTAGCTATTAACAGAGCCAGAACGAAACTACACTTTTGGAGCTTTTGTTTTCTAAAATTTCTTGCATAAATATCCATCACATTTTACTCCACAAGAAAAAAAATCTGCAATTAGGAATGTCAGTTAAAATCAATGTAATCACGATCTAATACTTTCTTCATTTAATAACATGAAATAATAGGCGTGAAATAATAGGCTTAAACTTATTGGGTTTGGCAATTAAAAGCAAGTACAAAAGTGATCCTCATCTCAATCACACACACAAAAAAAAGTCAAACTACATCTAAGCAAATGGGAAACGCAAACATGAAACTCAATGCAAATGTGCAAAGACTGAATGATACACAACTTAAAAGTAAAGTGTAAAGTTGTTTTTGCTGGTGGCCTGCAGTCCTTCACTGGTGTAGATGTAGATGATGCTTCAAACATGTTCTGACCAGTTCCAAAAAAGAAACAGTTATAAAGGTCAAACATGCAGTAATGCCAGTAATTAATTTAACACATTCGCATTAATTGCATTCATGTTTACTCTGAAATACAACATACTGCACATTCAGAAACAAAGTCACAATCAGCTTGTCTAATTATGCTGTATATCTTGTTAGACTCCAAGCACGAACATGACACGAAACGTGCTCTTTGACAAAGGGTTCATAGTGTAATGCTCAGGGACTTACCTCATTAAGACAAAAGATGAAACAATGTCTTCAAACGACAATACAAAACTTAAAGAATGACTGTGACCTTACATTCAAAGCTGTTATTTTTTTATCATTTTCTTTTTAATCTTTTCAAGTGCTGCATTTCAGTGACTGATAACAGCAGAGAGAGCAGGTGGCAATAAACTTACACTTAATGGTGTACACAGTAAAAATGTGCACAAGCATATTTTTTGGGGAAAATGTACAGAGTAAAGCAATAATATAATTTTTTTTTTTTTACGGAAATTGTACAGTGAAAACCTATTAATAAGTTAACTATAAATGACCTAACCAAATGCACAAATTTGCATTTTAAACAATAATCCTAAAAAGAGTTACTATATAATTTACGGGGAAACTGAATTCATATTACTTTTACAGTAACAATGTTAAAATTGTTATAATAAAAATATACATATATTTAAAGGGGTGGTTGATTATGATTTCACTTTTTAAACTTTAGTTAGTGTGTAATGTTGCAGTTTGAGCATGAACAACATCTGCAAAGTTACAACGCTCAAAGTTCAAAGCAAAGGGAGATATTTTCTTTAAAAGAAATTGCTTTTTAAGGACTACAACAAACGGCTGGTAGGGACTAAACAAGCTTCCTCCCGGGTTAGTGACATCACTAAACCTGACATTTTTTCATTGCCTGTCTGCATGAGGTAATCAGAGCTGCTAACTGGAGTTCTTGAAGCTTCGCCCTGTGAGCAGCAGCTCATTTGCATTTAAAGAGACACAAAAATGGCACGTTTTTGCTCACCCTCAAAAAGTGACAATTTTAAAATGTTATAAAAAAATTATCTGTGGGGTATTTTGAGCTAAAACTTCACATACACACTCTGGGGACATCAGAGACTTCAGAGATCTTGTAAAAAGGGGCACTCAACCACCCCTTTAAATGTATTTTTATTATTTGTTTGTTTAATTGATTATGTGCATTATGGTTCACAGAAAGTTAAAGGTTGATGTTAAATCATCATTTGACTATTTTACCACCTGTATAATTAGTTATCAGTATAGTTTAAGGTTAAACAGATTTTAGTAGTCAAGTATGTTGGTATATTGACATCAGGCAATGATATGTTCAGTTAAATATAAAGGAATTAAAATTCCCATTATGCTTTAAATGATATCACAAATATTTTTTACATTTTACTGTCAATTTGACAGGTTTTCTCTACAGAGTAAGATACTATGTTTGTGCAAACATTTTTGAAAGGTTATCAGGGAGGCAGAAAGCACAAGTGAAGGGAAAGAGGGAACAACAGAAAACTGTCCTCCCTCAGTTTTTCATTCGCAAGGGGATCTTTGAAATTCTATTAGGGTCGTTCGGCCTCCCTGAAAGCAAGCACCGCAGGCGTAAATATCTCCACTGCCCAGATCCCCACCCTAGGGGCGCAGAATAAAAGGGGGTGTCCCAGGAAGGCAAACAGAATTTTTCATCAGAACGCCATCGCTCATCAAAATTTCATCTGGCCATTCTGTATGGGGACTGTATCTAGTGCAACGCCATCACAGCGGGACTTTCCTGTTCAGTCAACTGGGCATATCCCTCCTGCACCAAAACATGTGGTTCATTAAATGCTTTCCTTTGCCCACACAGAACATCATAAACAACATGACCTGTGGAAGGGCGATTTCTGATGACTTTTAAGATTCATGAGCTGAAATGCACACTTTACACTTTGCATCCACCTTGTGTGAACTAAACATATAGTACATCATGATATCAAGATGCAAAATGGCCATATTAGAAATACATACGTAAACAATTTTTTTTTTAAGTTTAACATGCTGTCACTAACAGTGGATAATCTCCACAGAAATGCATTTTTATGAAAGGACGATCACACAATTAGTTTGAAATTAGTTTTGAAATGGCAAGCAGCGTGATTTGCGCTCTGAAGATAAGTGTGTGCCCATTTCACTGTATTCAACATCATGTGGATGCCTAAAGGATAGAGCTCTGTGGACAGTGAAGCAGCAGGTGATGGAGTCACATTCTGGCAATAATTGGCCCCATCGCGATGTTTCCGTGGGGGGGAGAAATTAATTATGAAGGGACCTCCCTTATTCTTTCTCTCCTTCAACTTTTTTTGATGTGCACAGGCAACGGCAAGACCACTCTCTGTCTCTCTCTCCGTTTTGCGCACATGTCTCCTTTCCTCACCATCTCCATGCCGTTAATCCGTGTCTTCCATGTGAGAGGTGGCTGTGCTTGCTTTTGGCTTCCGCCCTTTCGTGCGGGAGTGCGAAAGAAGCCCTTTTCTGCATCCTGTGTGAATAATTTACAGGAGCTGCCGGTGCCAAAGCTTTCAAGGTCGTCTGCGATTCAGTAGCTGTGGTACAGGAAGGGCCTTTCGCCTCATGGGGAGCGCTCTCTCTCCCATGTCTCTCCAACCTTTTAACTGCAAATCCTCCACAAGGTGGATGGGGAACGGGGCTGTAGAGGCGAGGTCTCTGGTCTGCCACCTCCCTTCAGTGTTACTATTGTATGGGCAGCTCTCTCAGGCATTGGGAGGAAACAGCGGGGCATTTTTCATTAGCTGCTCCCCTGGCACAGACGAGTAAAAAAAAAAAAAATGGCAGGGAGAAATAAAAGACGACATTCAGAAACTCCCTGTGACTGCCTTTTAACACACAGATCCGCTATTGTGAGGCTGACCTTTTTTTTAGATGCTATACTTCAAAAATGTGGGAAGGTGCTGGAGAGTCGATAATAAGGAATATGAAAACAGGCGTCTTGTGAGGCGAGGAAGTTCTGTGAGAGGTGCACCACCGGAGGAGTCTGAATCGGGCATCGTTAGCGGAGGTCAGAGCTTTCAGGGTCCTGTGGAAGGATTAGGCTGAGGAAGAGAAAAGAGTATTTGAAGCCAATTACCTACATCGGTCTTAGTGAGCGATTCTTATAAATCAATATCCGCTGCCTGAACACTGTGTAAATTGAATTGAATCTTATTTTTGGAGAGCTGTCATGTTCAAATTATACCTCTCATCCTTAATGGATGGGGGAAAAAAACATTGCTAATATAAGGTGTATGAGGCCCAAGACATTGAGCTTGTTAACAAAGCGGGTCATTTTCTCAAACAGCCCAAGTTCATGGGTCGTACAGCCCATTTGGAGACGTTCACACATTAGCGTTCACTAATGGCCACTCTTTCTCCACATTCTCTTCCAGCACTGTTCCTTGGTCCTCCTCAAAATGGAGGTAATAAGTCAGTCGGGTACTGGTGATAATGACCAATCTAGGCCGGCCCGAGGTGACTCTCCGGGCACCGATTGTCCTCGCCTTTCCTCCATCCGTTTTTGTTTGCGTAAGTGCCTCATGATGAGCCTGGCAGTGCTTCTGTGCAAATGAGAATAAATAGTCAGGGTGTCTCGTGAGAGAGAACTGTGGGAAAAATAAATCAAGCTCCCATTAACTGCAGCTTCCAGCTGCTTTAGAGCAATGGACTCCAGCGGCAGCCTTTTATCTGTCTATCTGTGTTTGTTTAGTGTCACTGCTATTTATTCATCAGAGCACTGTGCTCCCGTTATTTGCACCAGACTTTACCGCTTTTAAACAAATCTTGAAAGAAATCTAGCCGCCGCATCCAATAAAGGCATAAATGCTCATAATGATATTCTATAAATGTTCCTCAACGACACCCTGGGGAGGATTGCGTCACACTTGTCTTTAGTTGTGCAGATTTATCCAAAACCTCATTACCTAAGCAATGGCAGGTTTAAACTCACGTCAAAAGCAGGGCGATGCTCCAAGCAGAGAATTACCTTCAGTAGAGAATTCTAAACATGTTCAAGTGATATATATATATATTTTTTTTACAGATTTTGCCACTTTGGCAACATCCAAAAACTTTAAGTTAGGATAAAGATACAATGGAAAGTGCCTCTTTCACCAGTTCAAGGGATGTGAATATTATCATTAAATATTATATATATATATACACACACACACACACACAGAGACACACACACACACACAAACACTACACAATACTAGTCAAAAGTTTGGAAACATTACTATTTTTTGAAAGAAGTATCTTATATTCATCAAGCCTGCATTTATTTGATCAAAAAAACAGAAAAAAAAAAAACTGTAATATTGTGAAGTGAATAACACTGATTATCTCTTCATCACGGCACCTGTTAGTGGGTGGGATATATTAGGCAGCAATTGAACATTTTGTCCTCAAAGTTGATGTGTTAGAAGCAGGAAAAATGGGCAAGTGTAAGGATTTGAGCGAGTTTGACAAGGGCCAAATTGTGATGGCCTGATGACTGGATCAGAGCATCTCCAAAACTGCAGCTCTTGTGGGGTGTTCCCGGTCTGCAGTGGTCAGTATCTATCAAAAGAGGTCTAAGGAAGGAACAGTGGTGAACCGGCGGCAGGGTCATGGGTGGCCAAGGCTCATTGATGCACGTGAGGAGCGAAGGCTGGCCCGTGTGGTCTGATCACACAGACGAGCTACTGTTGATCAAATTACTCAAGAAGTTAATGCTGGTTCTGATAGAAAGGTGTCAGAATACACACTGCATCGCAGTTTGTTGCACATGGGGCTGCATAGCTGCAGACCCGTCAGGGTGCCCATGCTGACCCCTGTCCACTGCCGAAAGCGGCAACAGTGGGCACGTGCGCATCAGAACTGGACCACAGAACAATGGAAGAAGGTGGCCTGGTCTGATGAACCACGTTTTCTTTTACATCACGTGGATGGCCAGGTGTGTGTGCGTCGCTTCCCTGGGGAACACATGGCACCAGGATGCACTATGGGAAAAAGGCAAACCGGCAGAGGCAGTGTGATGCTTTGGGCAATGTTCTGCTTGCAAACCTTGGGTCCTGCCATCCATGTGGATGTTACTTTGACACGTACCACCTACCTAAGCATTGTTGCAGACCATGTATACCCTTTCATGGAAACGGTATTCCCTGGTGGCTGTGGTCTCTTTCAGCAGGATAATGCGCCCTGAAATGCAAAAATGGTTCAGGAATGGTTTGAGGAGCACAACAACGAGTTTGAGGCGTTGACTTGGCCTCCAAATTCCCCAGATCTCAATCTAATCGAGCATCTGTGGGATGTGCTGAGCAAACAAGTCTGATCCATGGAGGCCCCACCTCACAACTTACAGGACTTAAAGGATTTGCTGATAACATATTGGTGCCAGATACCACAGCACACCTTCAGGGGTCTACTGGAGTCCATGCCTCGATGGGTCAGGGCTGTTTTGGCAGCAAAAGGGGGACCAACACAATATTAGATCATAATGTTAAGCCTGGTCGGTGTATATATATTTCTGTGCATACAAACAGCAAACTACGAGTCAGCTATTCCCTTCTTTCCAATTAGGGTTTAGATTGTGGTGGGAAACTGAACCTAGATCAGCAGTTATCCCAGAACTGCAACTGAAATTCCCTAATTATTTCATGTTTACACACACACATTGTGACTCTGACCAGAGGAAGGCTATTTTCCCTGGCCTTCCCAACACAACATGTAGCTCACAGTCTGAAGCTTTGAGAAGAATCCACAGCAGCTGACTAGTTATTACTGGCGCTCTCCTTTTAGCTCCTCTGTTTTGCCGGAGCATTAAGGGCCATATGTTTATCACACACTCCTGATTCTTCAGTCACAGATGGCCAGATAGGGGTTTGATCCTATCCCAACAGCAGAACCTGGCAGCAAGCGTGCCCATGAGATCTGTTCCTGTCCCGAGCAGTGGGGTTCCAGCCCTGCGGTGTCTGGATATAGCTGCCCTGGATCAACACAGATTCTGTGAGCACAGGGCAGAGAAACCTCACCTCACACCCCAGAAAAAGATGCTGCTACTTCGCCTCCCTACCGAGGCCCAGGAAGACCTGCTGTTTCCCTGCAACCTGCAGCGAGGTTGCCGGATTTGCTGCATTCTGCGCTAAAAATGCACACGAGCTGCTTCATCCACCCTATAATGCCAGCTTTTTAATAAAAGCAAAACTGCCTTGCCCTCTCTGTCCTTAACAGCGTCACAAATGATTTCTTCTGTCCTTGGTTTTTAATCACAAGACTTTACTGTCTACTTGGCATTTTTTTTGGTGAGGTGTCAATAATTTAGAATATTCATGATGATGAGGAATGCATACCAATCTGCAAGCTAGTGCCCGTATCGCTTGCAGTTTTCACACTCACTATCCATGCACATTTACAAAATGCCAGCAGGCATTTATTCAGCTGTCAACCCAGACAGATTTCTTTTTACTGTTGTTTTTGCCAAGGGCTTGAATCACTTCAAGCACTGTTTTTTTGCGGCATGTTAGATTCCCGCAGCTGCCCTGCATTAGTCGCTGGTTTCTATCTGGCTTTGTTCATGATGCAATTCCTGATTTAACACTACATGTTTAGATGTGCTGAATGCACCTTCATTGGTTGTTGCTTTGACTAGAAACGCTTTCATTCATGTTAACTCTTTTAAAACACACTTTTTCATATACCTTATATTAGTCTAACAATGTGTATTGATCACTTCCACATTTTTTGCAATTTCCACCAGTGTCATTTCTATCACATTTCATATGATCTACATTTTTGCATAATTTGACTAAATTAATCCTTGTTTGGAAATTATACAACATAATAACATAAAGGTAATGTTACAATAATAATTAGTGATATTTACCTTGATTTTTCTTGACACATCACACTTTCTCTGAAGCTGTTGTCTCTTTGGTAACCAAGCACACAAACTTTGAATTAGAGAAAAAAACAATTAATTGCAAATGAGTTGGCTGTGGTGGAAATGATGTAACAGCTGAGGGTTGTAATTATTGTAAAAAAAAAATATATATATATATATATATATATATATATATATATATATATATATATATATATTTAAATAATTTTCAGTAGGAAAATGTTTATGATTGAATCAGTCTGATGCAACATTTTCTTAATTTGAAATAACATTTTTATGATGGACTTTCTGGGTCTGCACGAGTAAAACTAAATCTACATTATACATATTTGAAAAGTAGCAAAAACACTACTGTTCAAAGTTTGGGGTATTCGGTATGATTTTTGAATCATCTTATGCTCACCAAGGCTGCATTTATTTGATCAAAAATACAGGAAAACAGTAATATTGTGAAATATTTTTAAAATAACTATTTTCTATTTTAATACATTTTAAAATTTTATTTATTGCTGTGATGGCAAAGTTGAATTTATCATCATTACCCCAGTCTTCAGTGTCACAAATCATTCTAATATGAGGATTTGCTGCTCAAGAAACATTTCTAATTATCAGTGCTGAAGACAGTTGAGCTTGTTAATATTTTTTTGTGGAAACCGTAATACATTTTCTTTATCATCTTTGATGATCAAGAAAGTTCAAAAGAACAGCATTCAATTGAAATATGTTTTGTTTCTCTTTTTTTCCTTTTTTTACATTTACTGTCTCTTTACTGCCTCTTTTCATCATTTTAATGCATCCATGCTGAATAAAACTATTAATTTCTGTCAAAATAAATAAAAATCTTACTGACCCCACACTTTTGAACAGACCGGCTCGCACGCACTCACAGGAACACGCACAGAGTTTCGGCCAAGCTCAGTATTTTGACTGAATAATACAGTTTCTTTCACCCAAAACCTTAGAGTATGCCTCCTGAACACTTTACATATATGGCACACGTCTCAATGTATGATTGCATGATACTTTTGTGTCCTTTTCGCAAAGTTTTAGCCTGGTCACCATACACAAAAAAGATAGAAGTACATAGGGTATTGGAACAACAGCAGGGTGAGTAAAAGATGGCTTTATTTTCATTTCAGGGAGAACTATCCCTTTAAAAAAACAACAGTATAAAAGTACCCATAGATAAAGAAATCTATCCCCAAATATGCAACCCAAGCAAAATAAACACATGGAGCAAGAACACATTTATATCTGCTCTCAGTGCTCTACATTACACAGACTCGTTCATCCGTTTCTCATCGCTCCTCACAGGGTGGGTCCTAATTTCAATCTGTACATAAGAGGATTGTAAAGCCCACACTGGATTTGGTCGGAAATTGATATGAGACCCTACCGTGCTTTAATTGATTAACGTTCGTCTGAGATCCTGCGCTGTCTCTCAAAAGTGGAGAGGTCTCCCTTAAGGCGAGGATCTCTGAAACCAAGTGGTCTGCCGCTGATTAATTTGACATGATAGAAGCTTGATAGGCACTGGGTCTGGAGAAACAGCCAAATGAATGAGTGTGTGATTGACACTGGGTTTTAATTACAGCTTAAAGACCTCAAGAGGGTGGTAGAAGTCTAACTGTTTCCTCGGGCTTTCAAAGAAAGACCTAATTAAAGTTAATGAAATTAAGTAAAATCACACTCTTCTCTATCACTCATGATGTTGTAAATGGTGTGAAAAAATGAAATGAAAAAAATAAATAAATAAATAAATATAAATTGTATATATATATATATATATATATATATATATATATATATATATTATTATTATTAAAGTTACCATAATGGAGGTGTGGCACAGTGAGTAGTCCACAATACCTGTTGTGCACATGGGGATATGGTCTTGAGCCTGGCCAGTGATCATGATCTTGTTCACTTTCTTGTCTGCCCTCTATGAGTTTTATAAGAGTCTGAAATAT
This sequence comes from Paracanthobrama guichenoti, assembly GCA_018749465.1. Classification (NCBI taxonomy): domain Eukaryota; kingdom Metazoa; phylum Chordata; class Actinopteri; order Cypriniformes; family Gobionidae; genus Paracanthobrama; species Paracanthobrama guichenoti. The sequence goes on along the minus strand of CM031950.1, from coordinate 678,213 downwards.
ATATATATGAAAAAATATATATATGAAAAAATATTAAAACATTATACTGTCCTTTTAGAAGCAAAATGCCATAATTCATATTAAAAATAAAAATATGATCACCAGTCCCCAAACCCAAAAGCTTGCATAATTTTCATTTATATGTTGAAAAATGTACCATTTGATAACTGCACTAAGATGCAGCGCTCTGCGTTTAATTAATATTACGTATCATGTTTCATTTAAATTTTGGGGGGATTTTACATTACATTTTTTGCATGCTTTAAATAATACAAATAAAGTTAAAACATGCAAACAAGAAATGGCTTTATAGCAATCTAGCAGTACACAAGACAGCATTTTATTCCGCAGTTTCGTATGTTGGTATAGCATCACTTTTTTTCATGGGAAACTTCTGAGGGCGAGGTATGACCTCATTATACGGCAATACACGGTTTGGTTATGGGGTGTCCGCATGGAAATATATAGGTCAGCTTCATAAATATTTCATGCAAATGGATTGCTGTTCGCTCTAGTGAGGATGAAAAAAAAATCCAAAGCATTGGGATTTACACACTCATTTGATTAGAGAGATTGTAATTGCAAAAGTCGTCATTTCCATACTAACCTGCTTCCCTTCCCAGACCTTTAATCTCAGCTATCCTTAAACTCGGCTGTCAGATAGCCAGAGCATTCCTCATAAACTCAAAGGAGGGAAGCAACATTTTGTAGAGCACTGCAGATTTTTCTTATAAAGCCACCGATAAGGAGAGACAAGGCAAGGCCATCTCAATATCCCCCATTTATTCTCATTACTAGCGATAATCATTACTCACTCTCTCGCTCTCTTTTGTTCGTTCCATCTTTCTCGAGGTATTCCCTTCCCCCCAGTAGATGGCTGCTATATTTGGAGTAGAGCAGACGGATGCTGTTTACTGTCCCCACAGATCCACGAGTTTTATCTCCAACATCACAGACAAAGAGAATCAAACTCACCCGCATCTACAACAAACACAAACAGCCTCTATAGTGCTTACAAATATGAGTCATGGGAAGAGCTGATAATGATGAAAGATTAGAAACATCTAGCAAATCATCTAGCAAAGTAACAAAAAAAATACTTTAATATCACACTAATATCTAGAAGAGTGGACAAAAGTTTTTAGGATTACTTATTTAATCACTTTTTTTAAATCACTCTTTTCCACTTGTCTCATTTGCTAACGGTTGTTAATGTATTAACTAACATGAAATGACAATGAGAAATATACAGTGTACTATGTTACAGTATTTATTAGTCTTTGTTAATGTTAGTTAATCCATCTGTTCATTGATAGTTCATGGTAGTTCACAGTGCATTAACTAATGTTAACAAATACAACATTTTATTTTAATTTCACCTAAAGGATTATTAGGAACACCATACTAATACTGTGTTTGACCCCCTTTCGCCTTCAGAACTGCCTTAATTCTACGTGGCATTGATTCAACAAGGTGCTGAAAGCATTCTTTAGAAATGTTGGCCCATATTGATAGGATAGCATCTTGCAGTTGATGGAGATTTGTGGGATGCACATCCAGGGCACGAAGCTCCCGTTCCACCACATCCCAAAGATGCTCTATTGGGTTGAGATCTGGTGACTGTGGGGGCCATTTTAGTACAGTGAACTCATTGTCATGTTCAAGAAACCAATTTGAAATGATTCGAGCTTTGTGACATGGTGCATTATCCTGCTGGATGTAGCCATCAGAGAATGGGTACATGGTGGTCATAAAGGGATGGACATGGTCAGAAACAATGCTCAGGTCGGCCGTGGCATTTAAACGATGCCCAATTGGCACTAAGGAGCCTAAAGTGTGCCAAGAAAACATCCCCCACACCATTACACCACCACCACCAGCCTGCACAGTGGTAACAAGGCATGGTGGATCCGTGTTCTCATTCTGTTTATGCCAAATTCTGACTCTACCATCTGAATGTCTCAACAGAAATCGAGACTCATCAGACCAGGCAACATTTTTCCAGTCTTCAACTGTCCAATTTTGGTGAGCTCGTGCAAATTGTAGTCTCTTTTTCCTATTTGTAGTGGAGATGAGTGGTACCCGGTGGGGTCTTCTGCTGTTGTAGCCCATCCGCCTCAAGGTTGTGCGTGTTGTGGCTTCACAAATGCTTTGCTGCATACCTCGGTTGTAATGAGTGGTTATTTCAGTCAAAGTTGCTCTTCTATCAGCTTGAATCAGTCAGCCCATTGTCCTCTGACCTCTAGCATCAACAAGGCATTTTCGCCCACAGGACTGCCGCATACTGGATGTTTTTCCCTTTTCACACCATTCTTTGTAAACCCTAGAAATGGTTGTGCGTGAAAATCCCAGTAACTGAGCAGATTGTGAAATACTCAGACCGGCCCGTCTGGCACCAACAACCATGCCATGGTCAAAATTGCTTAAATCACCTTTCTTTCCCATTCTTACATTCAGTTTGGAGTTCAGGAGATTGTCTTGACCAGGACCACACCCCTAAATGCATTGAAGCAACTGCCATGTGATTGGTTGATTAGATAATTGCATTAATAAGAAATTGAACAGGTGTTCCTAATAATCCTTTAGGTGAGTGTACTTTATTTTGGCAGATACATACTATTTGCAGCTCAGTATTTTTGTACATTAACAGGATGCAATAATAACATTGTAAATTATTATATTTATTAAAATTATTAAATGGATGCCACCTTAATGGGACAATAAAAGCCCTCCCTACACCTACCCCTACCCCTAACCCTACCCAATAAATACTTTAATAATAATTATTATTAAAGTAGTAGGTCTGAACCAACAGTGTACTGGATAGCCCTGCCCACAGTGGAATCTCATTGGCCCAAAACCCCTCTCTATATAACTATATACACATCAACCACGATGTAAAGATCTGTAGCATCCACAATATTCCCTACAGGTACTGTTTTTAGCCGTGCGCTATGGTGTCTGGCTCCACTAATTAGCCTAGCTGATTCTGGAGCCAAGTAGGTGAGCTAATGAGCTACCTCGGGTGACCCTAACAAATAAAATGTGAAAATCGTCCTCGGTGGTGCAGCTTTCGCCCTTGCCTGTGGCTGCGATGTAACAAGCGTGCCAATTGTTCGCTGTTTCCTGCTTTCACAGGTGTAAGTGTAACCTCCACGCCGGTCAGTGCTCCCTCCGTGACGGGACCCTTCAGTGCGACTGCGAGCACAACACCACTGGACAAGACTGTTCGGCCTGTGAGAGAGGTTTCAAAGCCAAGTCCTGGAAGCCCGGCTCCTACCTGCCCACACCGAACGGCTCCCCGAACATTTGTAAGAATTATGCACCTGCTGTATTCAGATATGCACACACACCTGAGAAGAAGCTATGATTTACGTACAGTGTAGAAAACTGGGGCATCTTCACTTGCTAAGGAAAATAGAATAGCACAAAGCTTTCAAGGCATCTTCACAATAAAAAGAAGATAGGCATGCTGAATAGTAGAAATGTACAGTTCATCGCTACTCACTGCCTGCAAAAGCGAGGCAGGCTTCTGTATTTTTTTAATCTTAGATGTGCTCCAGTGGTAGAGAAATAATCAAATAAACCCACAAGGGTGTTTTCGAAATGAGTAAAACTCTCTCATTTATTTTATCTTCCTCTCTTTCTGTTTACAGGTGAGGCATCGGGAACGTCTGGCAGTAAGTGGCATGCTAACGGAATACGCTGACTGTTGTTTTCATGTTTTCGCTCCTGCTGCCATCACTCTTTTTGGCCTCTTTATTTCATGTCATTAACAAGACGTCAGTTCTGATCCGTCCCTTAACTGTCACTGTGAACTCTGATGGCATGATGCATTTTTCCACAGTTTTCTACTTCATAAATGTTTCATGTGATGTAAGACGTAAAGCATTCTAATGCTGGTTTGTGATGTATGAGGGTGTGCTCAAGGTTATGGGAGATTTCAGTGCAGTTCTGCCCATTTGTGGTGGTTTAATGGTGTTTTGTTGGAAATCGGAGGTGATGACTGATCTCATGAGGAATACAGAGTCTTAAGATTCTTCTTAAAGGTGCACTCTGTATTTTTTTCCCCCAGTGTTGTACGTTTATAGTGATGTTACTAAGTTTTGTATTGATTTATTATACCATAATGAGATCACATGACCAGCTGAATACTACATCTCTGTGAAACTATTTTCTGACACTTTCGATTGAGGAATTATTTAAAAGGTGCAGTGTGTAATATTTATGAGGCTCTATTGACAGAAATGCAATATAATATGCATAACTATGTTTTCAGTGGCGTATAAAGACCTTACATAATGAACCATTATGTTTTTATTACCTTAGAATGAGTCATTTCTATCTACATACACCGCGGGTCCCCTTACAGTGAAGTCGCCATTTTGTGCCGCCATGTTTCTACAGTAGCCCTAAACGGACAAACTTCTCTACAGAGCGCTAGCTACTCTCTGCTGTCTACGATGATGACATCTTTGTCCTGTGTCAGCCACTGTAGCTTCTCTATGTGCTTTGAAAGGGAGGGGTGAGCGGTGGGAGGTTGCAATTCACAACCTCATCACTAGAATGTACACAGTGCACCTTTAATAACAATGTTGGGTAAATAGGGTTTAAGGCAATGTTGTTGGAAACCAAAAATTACGCTTTTACTCAACTCTTCAACATCGTAAGTTGTTGTCAGTGTCAAATCCAAGGCCTGAAATAAATTACTTGGTGCACCTTTAGCCATTTGCCAGAAGACTTGCATCTGAATTCGGTCTCAACAGGCTGTAATGTTGTTTTTTATCCTCAGTGGCAACACTAGCAGTTATGCTTGACCCAGCCACTGTACCAATGTCTAGAAGTACATCCATAACACCACCCACAGTCCAACTGACCTCAGACTCAACAACAACCAGCACAGAGTCAGTCCAACCAATCACAGTATCCCAGACACCGGCTCCATCAATGTCTGTAGACACATTTACAGGTTTGAGCTTTTTTAAAGTCAATAGAGTAGTGCAGTTTGTCTTGTGATGCTGTGTAGATTTAAAATAGGTTAGTCTTGTAGTAGTAGAGCAGAGTTCAGTAGACGAACTTTAGGTAAACTAGAAGATGATTATTTACAAGATAACAGAACTGATAAAAATACCATGGTGTAACCATGCACTATGATGGTGTACCATGTAAATACCATAGTACATGGATACGGTAATCATTCAGTACCATGGTGTATATGGGCAGCTGACAAATGAACATGGATATGAAAATTTTGACACAAAATTTACACAAAAAGTAGTTTTGCATTAAACTACAAAAACATCAAAATTGAGAGTAAATGTTACAAAATATTTCTATTTCCAATAACTAAAAAAAGTGTTTACAAAATTAAGCAGCACCAACTCTTTTCAACGTTGACAATGTAACAAAATGTTTCTTGAGCAGCAAATCAGCATATTAGAATGATTTCTGAAGGATCATGTGTCACTGAAGACAAAAAAAAAAAAAAGTTAATATATATATATATATATATATATATATTTATAATTTTTTTTTTTTTTTTACGTGTTTCGTGTCCAACCAAATAATGAAGAGAAATTACATGTCAATTTCATGTCAACTGCCCATATACCACAAGTACTGGCATGTAGTATTACAGCTGTGGTCAGAATTATTGGCACCCCCCTGGTAAATATGAACAAATATGGCTGTAAAAAAAAAAAATCTGCATTGTTTATCCTTTTGATCTATCATTCAAAAAATAAAGTAAAACAATTAAAAGTCAGGGGTAAATCACATTATGAAATAAATGTTTTTCTCCAAAACACGTTGGCCATAATTATTGGCACCCCTAGAAACATCTCTGAAGTGCCATCATCCCATTATAATAAATTTTTTTAGCACACCAGAATGACTAGGAACATGACATTGTCTAGCTATGACGTCTTGTTTCACAGGAGTATAAATATGAGGAAACATAAAGGCCAAATTCCCTTAACTCTTTCTCCGCCAGCATTTATTTTTATTTTTTTAAGTTGGCAGCCACCGCCAGGGTTTTTGATAATTTTCACAAAAATGTAATGGCCCATAGAATATTTTGTTGTATGAATATCTGAACAGGCAATATATCAAAAGAAAGAATAGACCCTCTGCTTTTAAACAAAACAAAACTGTTTTATTCTAGCTTAATGCATTAATTTATCAACACTTGAATATGGGCAAGTTTCATAAAAATAGCAACATTTTGAACAAAAAACTGAGAAAATCACGTTTTTGTCAAAGACTACATCCAGATCAGATTCAGAGCGATGATCGAACACAGATGGAGTAGATCGAAACCATCAACACCCTTAATGTTTGCACAGTCCTAGAGCTCGCCCTGGGTCCACAATTCATTCTGTAACATTAGATAGTTTTGATTTATATGATGTTAAATGTTGATGATCACGTTATTTTACATATGCATCTGCTTACATACGATCGCTTGTTTTATTGTGTCTCCTTCGCCTGTTTTTTGATCAGGAGATTCTGTACTCATTCAGAAGATGCATGATAGCGCTTCCTACGGAACACGGAAACCCAGAAAATTCTGTGTTTGGCAGGGAAGCGTTTTCTCACAAATAACGTCTCGGTTACGTATGTAACCCTCGTTCCCTGAAGGAGGGAACGGAGACGTACGTCGGAACTGACCGACGAATTGGGATCTGTTTTCAGAGACCAATCTGCTTCGAGTGTTTCTAAATGAGCCAATATCGATTGGCATGCGGTCCACGCTCCGCCCGCTGTGCGGGTATAAATACGGAAGTGGAATACCGCATCCTCGCTTTTCAACTGAGGAGCCGAAACAAGTGGCTCGGCCTTCAGCTGAAGCACAGCACCTGGCGACGGGGCGACGTCTCCGTTCCCTCCTTCAGGGAACGAGGGTTACATACGTAACCGAGACGTCCCCCTTTCAGTCGGTCACGTTCGACGTGCGCCGGAACTGACCGACGCAATTGGGATCCCTACCAAAACGCCAGGATGCTGGCCCTTCCAGCGCCCTGCTTGAGCTCACTGGACCGCTCCTTCATTGGAGAGGAAGTCAGGGCTCCCGGCAGGAAGGACAGTCACTGCTGTTCCTGCAAGACCCACTCAGAGTGACTATTGGATAACGCTGGGAAAGCGTGCCCGTTTGGGAGCGGAACGCTGCGGAGGCCACGAGCCTCAACGGAGGGAGAGGTGGCAAATTACGCATAAGGACTAGCCTATCAGGTAGTAGTACAACATATGGCAGTCTCTGGGGTGGATCCAGCCTGATCCCAGGGGAAGAACACCGCCAGAGACGACAGAGCGAAGCTCTGTCAAGGGAAAGACACGGGGCTAGCGGGTAGGGTAGCTGGTACCGTGGAGAACACACATATGGGGTTGCCGTCAGGGAACCGCTACATATGGAACCCAGCCTACACACGTTCCACAAGCATACGGGTGCAGGCCTGGCGCCAGGCGGCCGCAACGACTGACACCGAAGGGGTGACGGAGGAGCTCGACAGGGTTCGCCATTTTCTGGGAACACGACTGGAGATAAATAACGCGACGCATCCGGCCCAGGGGCGGGAATGGCGTCTGGCCGACACTAGAACGGGCACTTCACGCTACTGGCCACTGGGGCGAGTACACGGGAAGATACTGGCTCTACACGGAGGCTATAGAATCTAGCGAACGTGTTAGGTGTCGCCCAGCCCGCAGCTCTACATATATCTGTTAGCGAGGCGCCTGAGCCAGCGCCCAGGAGGAGGCTACACTCCTAGTTGAGTGCGCCGCAACCCGAAGCGGGCAGGGCACGTCTTGGGACTGGTACGCCAAGACAATAGCATCCACTATCCAGTGGGCTAACCTCTGCTTGGAGACAGCCTTTCCCTTCTGCTGGCCTCCGTAACAGATGAAGAGCTGTTCTGAGGTCCTAAGGCTTGAGTTCGGTCCACGTAGGCACGGAGAGCGCGGACGGGACAGAGCAAAGCCAGGGCTGGGTCTGCCTCCTCCGAAGGCAGCGCTTGCAGGTTCACCACCTGGTCCCGGAAAGGAGTGGTGGGAACCTTGGGCACGTATCCGGGCGGGGTCTCAGGACAACGTGAGAGTTACCTGGCCCGAATTTAGGCACGATTCGTTGACCGAAAGTGCGTGCAGGTCCCCTACCCTCTTGATGGAGGCCAATGCAACCAAGAGTACTGTCTTCATGGACAGGATATTCAGCTCAATGGACTGCAGAGGCTCGAAGGGGAGGGCTCTGGGCGCTCTCAGCACCAGAGCTAAGTCCCAAGAGGGTACCGGGTTTGGGCGAGGAGGATTCAGCCTCCTCGCACCCCTGAGGAACCTGACGATTAGGTCGTGCTTCCCTAAGGACTTACCACCAACTGCATCGTGATATGCCGCTATTGCCGCGACATACACTTTAAGGGTGGAGGGAGACAGCCTTCGCTCCAACCCATCTTGCAGGAAGGAAAGCACGGCGCTAACCGAACACCTTCGGGGTCTTGGCGAGAAGAACACCACTCAACGAACAGGTTCCACTTCAATGCATAGAGGCGCCTCGTAGAGGGGGCTCTAGCGGAAGTGATGGTGTCCACCACTGCCTGTGGTAGACCACCTAGAACCTCCGCGTCCCGTCCAGGGACCAGACATGGAGTTTCCAGAGGTCTGGACGCGGGTGCCATAGTGCGCCCCGTCCCTGAGAAAGTAGGTCCTTCCTCAGAGGAATGGGCCAGGGAGGTGCTGTCGCGAGGAGAGTTAGTTGGAGAACCAGGTCCGGTTGGGCCAGTAGGGCGCAACTAGCAAGACCTGCTCCTCGTCCTCCTGACTTTGCACAGTGTCTGCGCGAGAAGGCTCACTGGGGGAACGCATACTTGCGTGAGACCCGGGGCCAGCTGTGTGCCAGTGCATCCGTGCGAGGTGCCCCGGTCAGGGAGTAATACAGCTGGCAATGGGTCGACTCTGGAGAGGCAAACAGGTCTACCTGTGCGGCTCCGAAGAGGCCCCATATCAGCTGGACCACCTGGGGATGGAGTCGCCACTCCCCCGGAGGTGTCGGCTGCCGTGAGAGCTCGTCGGCTGTCCGGTTGAGCGCACCTGGGATGTGAATGGCGCGAAGCGACCTCAGATGCTTCTGACTCCAAAGGAGGAGATGGCGGGCGAGCCGGAGCATGCAACGGAGCGTGAGACCACCTGACGGTTGATGTACGCAGCGGCGCAGTGCTGTCGTGCGGACCAGTACGTGCTTGCCCTGTAGCGGCTTTTTTAGGCGGCCCAGAGCAAGACGTACTGCCAGTAGCTCTAGGCAATTGATATGCCAGTGCAGTTGGGGCCCCGTCCACAGACCCGAAACTACATGCCCGTTGTACGTGGCCCCCAGCCGTGGATGAGGCATCCGTGAAGACCACAGCATGCCTGGACACCTGTTCTAGGCCACTCCCGCCCGTAGAAACGAAGGGTCCGCCCACGGGCTGAAGGTTTGGCGGCAGTAAGGGGTAACTGAGACCGGTACTTGCCGCTCTGCCACGCCCATCTCGGGACTCGGCCGTGAAGCCAGTGCTGAAGCGGTCTCATATGTAGCAATCCGAGCGGGCGTTACGCGGCTGCAGATGCCATATGCCCCAGGAGCCTCTGAAAGAACTTCAGTGGGACCGCTGTCCTGCCTTTGAACGTATTCAAGCAGTTCAGCACTGATCGAACTCGCTCCTCTGTGAGGCGCGCAGTTCGATTGACCGAAATCAGCTCCATACCGAGATAAGAGATCCTCTGTGTGGGACAGAGTTTGCTCTTCTCTCGGTTGACCCGGAGGCCCAACAGGCTGAGGTGACGGAGCACCAGGTCCCTGTGTTCGCACAACTGCTCTCTGGACTGGGCGAGTATGAGCCAGTCGTCGAGGTAGTTGAGAATCCGAGCGCCCGCGTTCTCTGAGCGGAACAATGGCTGCCTCCGTGACTTTCGTGAAGACACGGGTGACAGGGACAGCCGAAGGGCAGGACTTTGTACTGATATGCCCTCTCCTCGAACGCAAAGCGTAGGAGCAGTCTGTGTCTCGGGAGAATGGAGACATGAAAGTACGCAGCGTCCTTCAGGTCGATCGCTGCGAACCAATCTTGGGGACGGATGCATTCGAAAATGCGTTTCTGCGTCAACATTCTGAACGGGAGCTTGTGTAGGGCCCGATTCAGGACACGCAGGTCCAAGATTGGTCTCAACCCACCCCCTTTCTTGGGTACAATGAAGTAAGGGCTGTAGAACCCTGACTTCATATCGGCTGGAGGAACCGGCTCGATCGCGCCCTTCGCCAGTAGGGCTCGATTTCTAACCGCAAGACATGGGCATCGCAGCTCCGCACAGAGGTGAAGAGGATGCGCCCTTGAACTTGGGAGGCGGCGAGCGAATTGAATCGCGAGCCGAGTCTGATGGTGCGGATGAGCCAGCGAGACGGCCTGGGGAGCTCTAGCCAGGCCCCCAGGAACCGGACAAGCGGGACCATCGGCACCACAGACGTACCCGGGATGGGGCAGCGAGGTGGGAGACTCAGACCCGACTCGGGAGGCCCGGCGGCCCGAGTGTTGTCTGAGCCTCCCCAGGTGGGGCAGAGAGTGGGTGAGAAGGCTTGGTTGCGTCCTCGGTGCCCACTCTGCTGCCCCTGCCTGGGGAAGGCAGGAGGAGGAGTACTCAAGTTCGACCCGGGAGGCCCGGAGGCGGCCGGAAAATCGACTGAGCACTCCTGGGTTGGACAGAGTGCGGGTGAGAAGGCCTGAGGCGTCCTCGGTGCCCACACTGCTGCCCACTGGCGAAAGGAGGAGGCGAGGAGTGGCAAGGCCCGGGGGCGTCGCACACTGCCCGCCTGGGCCTCCTGGAGCCCAGGAGAGGAGGAAACCGCTCTCTTAGTGAGTATGTGGGTACCGCTAGTCTCCGAAGAGCCAGCGGCAGGGGTGTTGTGTGTGTGTGTAGACCCCCCGGTCCTCCTCCCAGGGGGGTGGGGAGAGGTGCGGACACCACCTCCCGTCGAGCAGTCCCTCTCATCCCTGGGCTGCCCGTCTCAGGGCCGCTTGCCCCTACGCTTGCCGGCAGGCTTAGCGGAGCCCTGAGCGGGTTGGGCGCCCCCCTTTCGTCCGGCGCCCTGCTGCCCGGGTGGAGGCTGCTGCTTGAGCTTAGCAGGGGCGGAGGCGGACGCAGGGGGACGCCCGGCGACGAGCAGGCGGAGCGCTGCAGCCGACGACTGGGTGGAGGCAGCAGCAGGTCGTCGGGGCAGGATATTTTTGATCGCCTCTGTCTGCTTCTGGGCCATCGAGAACTGCTGGGCGAAGTTCTCGATGGCGTCACCGAAGAGGCCGGCCTGGCAGACAGGGGCGTTGAGGAACCGCACCTTGTCAGTATCACGCATGTCTGCCAGGTTCAGCCACAGGTGGCGTTCCTGGACCACTAAGGTGGACATCGCCCGACCCAGGAGCGCGGTGACTTTCGCCGCCCTGAGGGCGAGGTCCGTCGCGCGCGCAGTTCCTGCATAACGCCTGGGTCAGAACTACCCTCGTGCAGTTCCTGCGCGCTTGGCTTGGTAAACCTGCAGGAGCGCCATGGCATGCAAAGCCGACGCGGCCTCTCCGCAGGCTGTGTAAGCCTTGCCCGTCAGCGCGCGGACGAACTTACACGCCGGGAGGAGAGCGTGGGTTACCCCGCCAGTCGGTGACGGTCTTGGGACACAGTTGCATCGCGACCGACCGTTCGACTGGGGGGATCCCCACGTAGCCCTTAGCCGCGCCGCCATCGAGGGTAGTGAGGACGGAGGAACCAGTCGATCGATGTCTGGCGCTGAAGGGCGCCAGCCATGACCTCGTGAGTTCCTGATGCACCTCCGGGAAGAATGGGACCGGGGCCGGGCGCTGAGAACCAGCACGGGCCGCTCCGAGAAACCAATCATCCAGCCGCGAGGGCTCGGGACACGGTGGAGGGTTCCACTCGAGCCCGACCCTCGCGGCGGCCCGGGAAAGCATAGCCGTGAGCTCTGGATCAGGCTCGGGCAATGCTACCACACCCGAAGGGGGCAACGCAGCCGAGTCTTCATCTCCAGAGTCCATTAGCTCGTCCCCCGATGCAGCAATCGACATCATGTCCCCAGCCGGAGCCCCAAAGGTAACGGCCGGTCCCCCATGGGAGGGACCAGGACGCTCCTCTGGAAGCTCCACCGGCGCAGCGGCGGGGGAGGGTCCCGAGGGGCTTGGTGTCCCGTCGGGGTGCCCTCACAGTTACCCTCAGGTCTCCACCAAAGGCATCAGCCAAAGTAGCAGCCCTCTGCTTTGCAGCGGAGGACCACTAGATCGGGGATGCGCAATGGGACTCCACCCTTTTCAGGAAATCGAGCCTGAGACCGTAGGACTGCGATGGTCATGTTCCGCAGTGGGAACATGAGTCATTCACAAAAGCTGCCTCAGCGTGCTGAACGCCCAAACACGTGAGGCAACGATCGTGACCGTCAACTGGGGACAGGAAGCGACTGCATCCAGAAACACACGGTTTGAATGACATCTTGGAGATGCAGGGTCAAACCGTGTTTTGCTCTCTTTAGAGAGGAAAGAAAGCTCTAATAGTGCTGAAGCACACAGGGGAGATGGCGCGGCTCACAGCAGTTCAAAGGTGCAAGCCTGCTGTGAGCACTCAGAGGACGCCCAGGCAGGCTGAGAACAGCTGATCCTCGAGAAGCGACCACCCGCTGAATCGCGCCACACACCGCGCCCGAAGTCGGCGATCCTTCCCGACTCGTCTTTTGCAAGAACACTCTTCGCAAGGTACCCAGCGTTAGATCAACAACAGGGTTCGGCCCGAAGTAAAAAGCGAGGATGCGGTATTCCACTTCAGATTTATACCCGCGACAGCGGCGAGCGTGGACCGCATGCCAATCGATATTGGCTCGTTTAGAAACACTCGAAGCAGATTGGTCTCTGAAAACAGATCCCAATTCGTCGGTCAGTTCCGACGTACGTCGAACGTGACCGACTGAAAGGGAACAGAAAATTCTGTGTTTGGTGGGGAAAGATTTAATCATTCATCACAAAGAGTAAAACCAAAGAATATAGTTCTGATGTGCAACAAAAGATTGTTGAGCTTCACAAAATAGAAAGTGGTTGTAGGAAAAATAGCTAAAGCATTGAAAATTCCCGTTTTCACCATCAGGGCAATAATTAAGAAGTTCCAGTCAACTAAAGATGTTACAAATCTGCCTGGAAGAGGACGTGTGTCTGTATTGTCTTAATGCACGACGAGGAGAAGAGTTTGGGTGGCCAAAGACTCTCCAAGGATCACAGATGGAAAATTTGCAGAGATTAGTTGAGTCTTGGGGTCAGAAGGCCTAAAAAAACAAAAACAAACAACCCCTACATTACCACATGTTGTTTGGGAGGGCTTTAAGAAAAATCCTTCTTGCTCATCCAGTAACATATTCAGTTGTCAGACACGACTGGAAATTCAAAAGGGACCTGGTTCTATTGTCAGATGAAACTATACAAAGAGATTTTTGGCAGTAAACCCACCAGATGGGTTTGGTGCAAACAGGGATAAAAAGTACCCCATGTCCACGGTTAAATATACTGCTGGATCTTTAATGTTGTGGGCCTATTTTTTTACTGGAGGTCTTGGACATCTTGTTCAGATACATGGTATCATGGATTCTAGCAAATACCAACAGATGATAAATCAAAACCTGACCACTTCTGCTAAAAATCTTATAATGGGCCGTGGTTGGATCTTCCATCAGGACAACGATCCAAAACAAACATCAAAATCAACACACGTGTCACTGAGCACAAATTGAAGTTTCTGCCATGGCCGTCCCAGTCCCCTGACCTGAACCCTATGGAAGATGAGTGGGGTGAACTGAAGAGAAGAAGCACCAACATGGAGCTGGGAATCTGAAGGATCTGGAGAGATACTGGATGGAGGAATGCTCTCTGATCTCTTGTCAGGTGTTCTCCAAACTCATCAGGCATATAGAAGACGACTCAGAGCTGTTATCTTGGGAAAAGGAGGTTGCAAAAAGTATTTAATAAGGGTGCCAATAATTATGGCCAACATGTTTTGGAGAAAATAAATTATTTCATAATGTGATTTATCCCCCACTTTCAATTATTTTACTTCAATGAAAGGTTAGATTTTTATGAATAGAATAAAGATCAAAAGATTATTGATTTTTGATTATCTTGCAGATTAATTTTTACAGCCATATTTGATCATATTTACCAGGGGTGCCAATAATTCTGACCACAACTGTATTACCATAACTGTACTTTCACAGTGCTTTTGGGTCCTGAGAAGCTTTTCTCCCCAACCTCTGACCAATGAATAACACTCACTGGAGTGAGAGCAATTTATCTCAGTGTGTGTCGGGCTGTGGACTCTCACGCTCCCTCAGGGTCCCGCTGCCTGCCAAACACATGCAGAAGACACATAAATACATTATTTCACTCAAAGTAATATGTTGAAATATCTCCATAATTCAATATTATTAGGTCCTGTCAGAATGGCCTGATTTTAGAGTTTGTGATGTCATTTTTTTTAATCAATGCCAAGCTGAAAATATTTAATAACCTTCAGTGTAAAGAACTGGGATTGTTTGGAATGGGGCAAAATAATCTTCCACAGCATGCAATGCATATTTTGCAAGGTCTGGCAACATTTGTCCGCAAAAAGTAACGTTTTATGTATGTTTAATGATGTGTGAGAGGATTTTCTCCTGAGAATTAGGTGTGATGCCCCTTCTAAAATAGACACAGTGATGTGCTTGCTGTTTAAGGATGAATTTGTTCTGTACTAAAAGTTTCATGGTCACTTCTAATATTTTTAGACCCTGGAAAGAATTAGTGGTTTCATTTTATCATCCATAACCAATTCATTCATTCTACTGAACAATGGAACACTCTTGACGCTCACCAAGGACATTGGCAAAATCTGAATGGTCAGATTATGAAACTTGAGTAAGATCTTTCTTTTGCATGAAAGATATCTGCATTAAAGTTAGTCTCAGCCTCAAACGTCCCATGGACAATCTATATATCTACAGAGCCCCTAAGGGGACATGGTAAGCGGAAAAAATATGAATGGGAGGAAAATGTATTTGTCAATACTTTCACGTTCTCTCACAAATGTTTTACGTTCCCACGAGAAACTCCGTTCGCTTGCAAAGAGCACAAAAGTTTTGTGAGGGAACGGAAATTTTCTCTGGGGAATGCAAACCATTTGTGAGAGAGCGCAAAAGATTTAACATATAATTTTTCCTCCCATTTCATATTTTTTTTCATCACCATGTCCCTTTAGGGGCTCTGTACATAACATAAGTTCCCTTTCAGTCGGTCACGTTCGACGTACGTCGGAACTGACAGACGAATTGGGATCTGCTTTCAGAGATCAATCTGCTTCGAGTGTTTCTAAACGAGCCAATGCCCATTGGTATGCGGTCCACTCTCCGCCGCTATGCGGGTATAAATGCGGAAGTGGAATACAGCATCCTCGCTTTCTACTTTGGAGCCGAATCCTGCTGTTGATTCAACGTGGGTTTTTCTACGAAGAGTGTTCAAGACAAGTCGGAGAGGATCGCTCGACTTCCTGGTGCGGGTGTGACGGCGCGATTCAGCGGGTGTTCGCTTCAGGAAGAGACAGCTGTTTCTCAGCCTGCTGGGCGTTTTCTGAGTGCTCACAGCAGGCTTGCACAACTGAACTGCTGTGAGCCGCGGCCATCTCCCCTGTGTGCTTCAGCACTATCAGAGCGTTTTTTACCATTTCTAAAAGAGCAACATGGTTTGACCCTGCATCTCCAAGATGTCATTCAAACCGTGTGTTTCTGGATGCAGTCGCTTCCTGTCCCCAGTTGACGGTCACGATCGTTGCCTCACGTGTTTGGGCGTTCAGCACGCTGAGGCAGCTTTTGTGAATGACTCATATTCCCACTGCGGGAACATGACTATCGCAGTTCTACGGTCTAGGCTCAATTACCTCAAAAGGGGTGGAGTCCCATTGCGCATCCCCCGATCTAGTGGTCCTCCCGATGCGAAGCAGAGGGCTGCTACTTTGACTGATGCCTTTGGTGGAGACCTGAGGGTAACTGTGAGGGCACCCCCGAGGGGACACCAAGCCCCTCGGGACCCTCCCCCCTCCACTGCGCCGGTGGAGCTTCCGAAGGAGCGTCCTGGCCCTTCCCATGGGGGACCAGCCGTTACCTTTGGGGCTCCGGCTGAGGACATGATGTCGATTGCTGCATCGGGGAACAAGCTAATGGACTCCGGAGATGAAGACTCGGCTGCGTTGCCCCCTTCGGGTGTGGTAGCGTTGCCCGAGCCTGATCCAGAGCGGAACCCTCCACCGTGTCCTGAACCTTCGCGGCTGGATGATTGGTTTTCTCGGGGTGTTCCGTGCTGGTTCTCAGCGCCCCGGCCCGGTGCCCTTCTGGAGGTGCATCAGGAACTCACGAGGTCGTGGATGGCGCCCTTCAACGCCAGACATCGATCGAGTGGTTCCTCCGTCCTCACTACCCTCGATGGCGGCGCGGCTAAGGGCTATGTGGGGATTCCCCCAGTCGAACGGTCGGTTGCGATGCAACTGTGTCCCAAGACCGTCACAGACTGGCGTGGTAACCCACGTCTCCCCTCCCGGGCATGCAAGTTCTCGTCCGCTCTGACGGGCAAGGCTTACACAGCCTGTGGAGAGGCTGCGTCAGCTTTCCATGCCATGGCGCTCCTGCAAGTTTACCAAGCCAAAGCGCTCAAGGAACTGCACAAGGGTAGTTCTGACCCGGGGGTTATGCAGGAACTGCGCACTGCGACGGACCTCACCCTCAGGGTGACGAAAGTCACCACGCGCTCCCTGGGTCGGGCGATGTCCACCTTAGTGGTCCAGGAACGGCACCTGTGGCTGAACCTGGCAGACATGCGTGATACTGACAAGGTGCGGTTCCTCAACGCCCGTCTGCCAGGCCGGCCTTTTCGGCGACGCCATCGAGAATTTCGCCCAGCAGTTCTCGATGGCCCAGAAGCAGACGGAGGCGATTAAAAACATCCTGCCCCGACGACCAGCTGCTGCCTCCACCCAGTCGTCGGCCGCAGCGCCCCCGCCTGCTCATCGCCGAGGGCATCCCCCTGCGTCCGCCTCCGCCCCTGCCAAGCCCAAGCAGCAGCCTCCACTAGGGCAGCAGGGCGCTGGGCGTAATGGGGGTGCCCAACCCGTTCAGGGCTCCGCTAAACCTGCCGGCAAGCGTAGGAGCAAGCGGCCCTGAGATGGGCAGCCCAGGGACGAGAGGGACTGCTCAACGGGAGGTGGTGTCCGCACTTCCCCCCCGGGAGGAGGACCGGGGGGGTCTACATACACACACATACACAACATCCCTGCCGCTGGCTCTCCGGAGTCCAGTGGTACCCACATTTTCACTAAGAGAGCAGTTTCCTCCCTCCCTGGGCTCCAGGAGGGTCAGGCGGGCAGTGTGCGACGCCCCCGGGCCTTGCCACTCCTTGCCTCCCCTCCTTTCGCCAGTGGGCAGCAGTGTGGGCACCGAGGACGCCACCAGGCCTTCTCACCCACACTCTGCCCCACCCTGGGAGGCTCAGACAACACTCCGGGCCACCCCCGGGCCTCCCGAGTCGTGTCCGAGCCTCCCACCTCGCTGCCCCACCCCGGGTATGTCTGTGGTGCCGTTGGTCCCACTTGTCCGGTTTCTGGGGGCCTGGCTAGAACTCCCCAGGCCATCTCGCTGGCTCATCCGTACTATCAGACTCAGCTACGCGATTCAGTTCGCTCGCCGGCCTCCCAAGTTCAAGGGCATCCTCTTCACCTCCGTGCGGATGCCCATGTCTTGCGGTCAGAGATCGAAGTCCTACTGGCGAAGGGTGCGATCGAGCCGGTTCCTCCAGCCAATATGAAGTCAGGGTTCTACAGCCCTTACTTCATTGTACCCAAGAGAGGGGGTGGGTTAAGACCTATCTTGGACCTGCGTGTCCTGAATCGGGCCCTGCACAAGCTCCCGTTCAGGATGTTGACGCAGAAACGCATTTTCGAATGCATCCGTCCCCAAGATTGGTTCACAGCGATCGACCTGAAGGACGCGTACTTTCATGTCTCCATTCTCCCGAGACACAGACCGTTCCTACGCTTTGCGTTCGAGGAGAGGGCATATCAGTACAAAGTCCTGCCCTTCGGGCTGTCCCTGTCACCTCGTGTCTTCACCAAAGTCACGGAGGCAGCCATTGTTCCGCTCAGAGAACGCGGCGTTTGGATTTTCAACTACCTCGACGATTGGCTCATACTCGCCCAGTCTCGAGAACAGTTGTGCGAACACAGGGACCTGGTGCTCCGTCACCTCAGCCTGTTGGGCCTTCGGGTCAACCGAGAGAAGAGCAAACTCTGTCCCACACAGAGGATTTCTTATCTCGGTATGGAGCTGGATTCGGTCAATCGGACTGTGCGCCTCACAGAGGAGCGAGTCCGATCAGTGCTGAACTGCTTGAATACGTTCAAAGGCAGGACAGCGGTCGCACTGAAGTGCTTTCAGAGGCTCCTGGGGCATATGGCATCTGCAGCCACGGTAACGCCGCTCGGATTGCTGCATATGAGACCAATCAGCACTGGCTTCACGGCCGAGTCCCGAGATGGGCGTGGCAGAGCGGCAAGTACCGGGTCTCAGTTACTCCTTACTGCCGCCAAACCTTCAGCTACGGGCGGGAGTGCCCCTAGAACAGGTGTCCAGGCATGCTGTGGTCTTCACAGATGCCTCATCCACTGGCTGGGGGGCCATGTACAACGGGCATGCAGTTTCAGGTCTGTGGACAGGGCCCCAACTGCATTGGCATATCAATTGCCTGGAGTTACTGGCAGTACGTCTTGCTCTGGGCTGCCTCAAAAAGCCACTACAGGGCAAGCACGTACTGGTCCGCATGGACAGCACTGTGGCCGTTGCGTACATCAACCGTCAGGGTGGTCTACACTCCCGTTGCATGCTCCGGCTCGCCCGCCATCTCCTCCTTTGGAGTCAGAAGCATCTGAGTTCGCTTTGCGCCATTCACATCCCAGGTGCGCTCAACCGGACAGCCGACGAGCTCTCACGGCAGCCGACACCTCTGGGAGAGTGGCGACTCCATCCCCAGGTGGTCCAGCTGATATGGGGCCTCTTCAGAGCCGCACAGGTAGACCTGTTTGCCTCTCCAGAGTCGACCCATTGCCAGCTGTATTACTCCCTGACCGGGGGCACCCTCAGCATGGATGCACTGGCGCTCAGCTGGCCCCGGGACCTACACAAGTATGCGTTTCCCCAGTGAGCCTTCTCGCACAGACACTGTGCAAAGTCAGGGAGGACGAGGAGCAGGTCTTGCTAGTTGCGCCCTACTGGCCCAACCGGACCTGGTTCTCCAAACTAACTCTCCTCGCGACAGCACCTCCCTGGCCCATTCCTCTGAGGAAGGACCTACTTTCTCAGGGACGGGGCACACTATGGCACCCGTGTCCAGACCTCTGGAAACTCCATGTCTGATCCCTGGACGGGACACGGAGGTTCTAGGTGGTCTACCACAAGCACCATCGCTTCCGCTAGAGCCCCCTCTACGAGGCGCCTCTATGCACTGAAGTGGAACCTGTTCGTTGAGTGGTGTTCTTCTCGCCGCGAAGACCCCCGAAGGTGTTCGGTTAGCGCCATGCTTTCCTTTCTGCAAGACGGGTTGGAGCGAAGGCTGTCTCCCTCCACCCTTAAAGTGTACGTTGCGGCAATAGCGGCGTATCACGACGCAGTTGACGGTAAGTTCTTAGGAAAGCACGACCTAAGCGTCAGGTTCCTCAGGGGTGCGAGGAGGCTGAATCCTCCCTGTCCAAACCCGGTACCCTCTTGGGACTTAGCTCTGGTGCTTAGAGCACTCCCTTCGAGCCTTCGCAGTCCATTGAGCTAAAGATCCTGTCCATGAAGACAGTACTCATGGTTGCATTGGCCTCCATCAAGAGGGTAGGGGACCTGCACGCACTTTCGGTCAACGAATCGTGCCCAAGGTTCCCACCGGGATCAGGTGGTGAACCTGCAAGCGGTGCCTTCGGAGAAGGCAGACCCAGCCCTAGCTTTGCTCTGTCCCGTCTGTGCTCTCCGCGCCTACGTGGACCGAACTCAAAGCTTTAGGACCTCAGAACAGCTCTTCGTCTGTTACGGAGGCCAGCAGAAGGGAAAGGCTGTCTCCAAGCAGAGGTTAGCCCACTGGATAGTGGATGCTATTGTCTTGGCATACCAGTCCCAAGACGTGCCCTGCCCGTTCGGGTTGCGAGCGCACTCGACTAGGAGTGTAGCCTCCTCCTGGGCGCTGGCTCAGGGTGCCTCGCTAACAGATATATGTAGAGCTGCGGGCTGGGCGACACCTAACACGTTTGCTAGATTTTACAGTCTCCGTGTAGAGCCGGTATCTTCCCGTGTACTCGCCCCCAGTGGCCAGTAGCGCTAAGTGCCCATTCTAGTGTCGGCTTGCGACGCCATTCCCGGCCCCTGGGCCGGATATGCCCTGTCGAGCTCATCCGTCACCCCTTCGGTGTCAGACGTTGCGGCCGTCTGGTGCCAGGCCTGCACCCGTATGCTTGTGGAACGTGTGTGTAGGCTGGGTTCCATATGTAGCGGTTCCCTAACGGCAACCCCATATGTGTATTCTCCACGGTACCAGCTACCCTACTCGGCTAGCCCCGTGTCTTTCCCTTGACAGAGCTTGCTCTGTCGTCTCTGGTGGTGTTCTTCCCCCCTGGGACCAGGCTGGATCCACCCCAGAGACTGCCATATGTTGTACTACCCTGATAGGCTAGTCCTTATGTGTAATTTGCCACCTCTCCCTCCATTGAGGGATGTGGCCCCCGCAGCGTTCCGTTCCCAAACAGGCACGCTTTCCCAGTGTTATCCAATAGTCACTCTGAGTGGGTCTTGCAGGAACAGCAGTGACTGTCCTTCCCTGCCTGGAGCCCTGACTTCCTCTCCAATATAGGAGCGGCCCAGTGAGCTCAAGCAGGGCGCTGGAAGGGCCAGCATCCTGGTGTGTTGGTAGGGATCCCAATTCGTCGGTCAGTTCCGACGTACGTTGAACGTGATCGACTGAAAGGGAACGTCTTGGTTACGTATGTAACCCTCGTTCCCTGAAGGAGGGAACGGAGACGTACGTCCCGTCGCCAGGTGCTGTGCTTCAGCTGAAGGCCGAGTCACTTGTTTCGGCTCCTCAGTTGAAAACCGAGGATGCGGTATTCCACTTCCGCATTTATACCCGCATAGCGGGCGGAGCGTGGACCGCATGCCAATGGGCATTGGCTCGTTTAGAAACACTCGAAGCAGATTGGTCTCTGAAAGCAGATCCCAATTCGTCGGTCAGTTCCGACGTACGTCTCCGTTCCCTCCTTCAGGGAACGAGGGTTACATACGTAACCGAGACATTCTTTGAAATATTGTCTGAGGCAGGTATTACTGGCTCCTATGCACATGGTAAATCTCAGGCATTTAAAGTAGTGATTTCTGGCCATGTAAATGTATGCAATCTCAAAATATATATATATGAACTAAATACATTTTCATTTGGAAATTAAAATTGACTAAATTGACAGTTTTTAGTTACACTACATTTCAAAAGTTTGTTGTCTGATATTTTTGTGAAAACTGACTTTTTTGTTCAAAAGAACAGCATTTATTTGAAATAGAAACTTGTGTAATAATATAGATGTCTTTACTGCCACCTTTGATCAATTTAATTCACCCTTGCTAAATAAAAGTAGAATTTAGAATCTAGAATTTTGTAGCGCAATTTATTAAATAATTGTTAAAAATTTGTATCCAGTAAATAATAAATTGGAAAATTCAATGAAAATTCAACTTTGTTAGTCACATATAAACAAGAAACCAAAAATCTAACTGTATAGTCCACTCTGCATGTCTGTGAAATAATCGGTATGTATTACTTTACACTTCATTGCACGGCAGTCTATTATTGTGGCATATATCATTGATTTCAGATTTACCCACCCATAAACATCAATATTAAAAAACGAAATGGGTTTGGTCACTTTACACAATGATCAGACGGCATTCTAGTCTAAGTCGGCAGTTATTGGCCAGAATGAGTCACAATGAGGAAGCAAATCTTGGTTCAAATCTAGTTGTTCAAGTAGGACTGCCGCTGCAGTGACCTCTGCACTAGTCATGTTGAAATGGGAAGGTTATCAGCATATGCGCTTCAGGGGCAAATCAAGACATCATTACCAAAATGATCTCCAAACAGTCCTGGGATTGAACCCTACTGGCATCCAGTATCATTTTTTATTTTATTTTTATTCAATTTTACTGTGTGAGAGGATGAGGAATAAAATATGAAAGCACTGTTTATTCCATTCCTCTTTCCTGGATATAGTGTTTGGAAACTGTGATAGAAAGCTCTCACTGTCCTAAAGGAGAAGACAGAGCGGAAAACAGAGTGCAAGAGAGTGAGAGAAAGAATGCAATAGAGAAAGACAGAGAGCAGGAATTTGGAGGAAATGGATGATGAATGTTTATTAATCTTGTGGGCCTCCCATCACACTAAAAATAACCCTCATGCATTTATCCAGCAAGGGCAATGTTATTGCACATCTTCATGCCCAAGTGTCTGAGGCAGTGCATGGGGAGAAGCATCTCGAAGATTTAGTGAGCAACTGTATGTAATAAAGCTGAAAATTATTCATAATTACTGCAAGGAACTGGCTCTGTTCCAAAACCAAGTGAACTTCCTTGCTGTCTACAGCACCTGTCTTCTAAGACAGCATGTTAACTGAAATGGAAGCTCATAAGTGATCTAAATGGCTGTGACTTAATGGGTCATAGACAAACAGCATTCCATTAGTCAAGCACACATACTCAAAACTCAATAGTCAAGCACACATACTCAAGCACAATGCAAGAGACAGACAATTCATAGAAAAATGTAATGCTCAAATATGGTGCATGAAGGAATGGCAGACCAGCCTTTCATTTGAAAGAGCCAATCACTTTTTTGATAGTTTGCTCTAGAATGTGCATGCACATTAACATATTTTTTGCATACAAAATTTTACTTACAAAATTTAAATATCAAAATAATAATAATAATAATACATCATATAAAATAAAAAAAAAATATACAAAATACCTATAGCAGATAATACACTTATTAAATACAAAAAGAATGGCTAAAAATAATCCAATTCATCTTTTTAAGTTGATTTACCCAACATTTGTGTGTTCTATGCTTCAATAGTATATTTCAAATCACCAATAAATTCTGACAAGAGTGATATGTTACATTTCATTAGTTTACATTGAAATGCTCATATTGAAATCTTGGCAAACCGTTTCGGAGATTTTGGTTTCAAGATAGGAGCTGGACTTGTGCCTTATAACTAGAAAATAGTTGCCAGAGGAATATACTAAAGAGTGAACTGACTTTTGTTAAATGGACATTGTGAAACTCTAATAAGCATAAAAATACATAGCATATTTTACTATTGAGTAATAGTAATTTTAATTAAATGAATCTTTTTTGCATTAAATAAATGATATTTATAATCAACATTTCTCACACTTTGTACACCATCTTGGATAAACTGTCACAATGCATTTTGGCATTGCATCTTTTGACATACTGCCTTAAAATCTGGCCAAAAGAGTTTTCTTAGAAGGCAGCACAATCATGCTGCTTACCTTTTGGGACAGCAGGAGCGCACGCATGCTGCCTTAAATAGTCAGCTTACTAGATTTTGGAAGAGAGCCATTAATTCACAAGATTGCAAGTCTGTCTCTTTTTTTCTTTCATCTCTCGCAAACAAACTCTATTTCTTTGTCTCTTTCTCGTTCTTATGTGGTCAGAGAAGGAGAGTAGATCTGGCCACTCTATGCCTGCTCTTTTGGTTCTGGTCCGGTTCGGTGGCAGATGGCGGGTGGGGGTGAGCGCGAGAAATCTGCCCGTGCTCCAGCTCTCACGTTAACCCCCCATGGCCATATGCCTGCCCTCCTGTTACCCGCTCCCTGTTCATTGGCCCCGTACAGAGCTCCTCGCTCTCTCACACATGCACTCATTGTCCAGAAAGCATGACTGTACTGCGAGAGGCTAATTCGATTAGTAGCCTGTTAAAAGGGACTGGATGATAATACCTCTCTGGATGCCTCTACTGATCATTATGTGTGAATGGACATGTCATCTTAAAGTCGTCATTGTAAAAGACGTTGAATATACTGTCAATCTAGCGCATTTACAACAGTGTAAACTAATAATTAAAAAAAGCACAGATGGAACACAAGAACATGCATGCATTTTCTTCATTTTGAGGCTTTTCTCAGCCAATACTGGTATATGAGATTTATCGCGAAATATTTTATATCATATAGTTAATTTGATTGACAGCTCTATTACATTTTCACCAGTTTATCCAGAAACATTAGACCCCTATTCACTACTGTTCAAAAATATCCAGCAAGGATGCATTAAATTGCTCAAAAGTAACACTAAAGACATTTAGGGGTTCACACCAAGAACGATAACTAAAAATACAACTATAATGTTAACTATATTAGCATCCACGGCAACAGAAAATAACATTCTGTTTATTATAAGCATGTGCTTATAACAGTTTTGTCATCCGCCACTTAAAATGCTTGAGCGCTTTAAAGCTGGGGGGTTCTGATTGGCTGTCAATATTTTTCATGTCGTTCATCAATTGGAAAAAAAATAATTCTAAAACTGATTCTAAGAATATTGTTCCCCTGTGCTGTTATCGTTATGGTGTGGACTTTACATCTTTTACATTTAGAATGTTTTTATCATTAAATCGATCCCCTTTGCTGTGAAGTGGCCTTTATAATGTTATAAAGTTAAAAATACTATTTCAAATAAATCCTGTACTTTTGAACTTTCTATTAAATCAAAGAATCATAAAAAAAAAAAAAAAAAAATGACTATGCCAATTTCCAGAAAAATATTGAGCAGCACAACTGTTTTCAACATTAATAATAAGAAATGATTCTTGATCAACAAATCATCATATTAGAATGATTTATGAAGGATCATGTTTGCTGAAAATTCAGCTTTAACAACACAGGAATACATACAATTTTTAAATATATTAAAGTAGAAAACGGTTATTTTATATTGTAATAATATTTCACAATATTAGAGTTTTTACTGTATTTTTATCAAATAAATGCAGCCTGTGTGAGCATAAGCGACTTTTATCAAAAACATTTTCTTTAAAATCTTACTGTTTATATAAAACAGTTTAATTGCAAAAATGCAACACCAATCTCATAGAACACGAAACCCTGTGTGATTCTCTCACTGAATTATTACCCAGAGACTGAGACATAAATTATTTTCATCCACGCCACTCAGACACAACACTAAATAAAACATCTATCAGTAATACGTGCCATTTTTCATTAGCAAACCATATAAATACAATAAGTCCATGAAATTAGGAAATAGTGTCTTCAGCCATGCTTTAATTATGAAACACTGGGGAGGGACGCAACCTTAATAAAACATCAGCATGCCTGAGAGCAGGAAGTATCGGCCTGCTGTGGTGCTCGCTGTGGGCTGCCCACGCTGAATCCCAAAGTTCCCATCAGCACCGGCGCAGTGTGAGCTGACATGGTCATTCCTCTTCCAGAGGGAAGACACCTGCTCCTATTGAGACAGACAGACAACCGCAAACAAGCTAACATGCATGAGATGCCAAATACCACGTTCCATATTTGATGTACAGTCCTGTGAATACTGGCATAGACAGAGATGATTAGCATTGTGCTGGCATTGAGGAGCGCTTGTGACCAAGTTTCTACCAAAAACTCTCACACGAGCTCATGCTCAAGTTAGTACAGTATGTGCATATATTCAACATTAAAATATATTAAAAATATAATAAATAAACTAAATAAAATATTTGTAATAATAAAAACAATATATATAAACATTCTAAAAACTATAATACATTTAAGTGTTATTAAAATAGTCTTTTTAACATGAGCATGCACAATGAAATATCCAATATTGACAGATACCAATAAATTAGTGTATAAAAATGTATGTGTACACTGACCATGATGGCGATACCAAAGTATTGGTACCTTGAAGTACCATATAATACTATGGTATATAAAATGGCAATCAAACAGTACCATGGTATATGCATCTAAAATCAGTGTATAGGGATACAGTATCATTGCAGCATATGGACATGTCTAGGTGTATATGATCGACTGATGTCATGGGTAAATCCATACATCATCAAAAGCGGGAGAGTCCCTCTCTAGTGCTTGTCCCTCCCTAGTGCTTGTCCCTTTTAGTGCTGTGGGCTACAGTAAAGTGCCTTTAGCGGTGCCCTTTATCTGTGGTCAGCGAATAGCTGAGATCAGGCTGATTTAGGCTCTGATGGGCAATACTGTCGTGGTATTTGATCCCTGCACTGGCGAGCTCATCCTTCTGTCTGCTGACTAGACATGGCCACCTCCAGTGACACATCGACTTCTCCTCCTGCTCCAACAGGCAGCTCAGTGATCCCTGAATCCCTCACCAATACACCAGGTGACACATGCAGAGACTACATTAGCATCTATGAGCAGTTCTGCCGGTGTATAGATACTATCGATTTATGAAGCCTTGTTTAATGGTTGTGCTCTTAGTTCCTTGTCTTGCATGAAAGTCAACAAGAAATGCCATTTGTAACCCATTTTAGTTCACAATATGATGCGATTCTCAAGGAAACAAATCAAATGCAGGATGAAACTTGGTTGGGAATGAATTGGATTGTGAAAAGTGGACCAGACAAACTTCTGAATTACTTACAATAAGATCTGTATCTTGTATTGGGAAAGTAAATATGGTTGATTTTCATTTCATGCTGACTTTAAAGTTCCTTTTCGTTGCTGTTTAGTAGTAGATTGACCGTAGTGTGTCTTTAAGATCAAGCATTGCTCGACTGTGGTGTTTCATAGTGTGTTCACACTTGTAGTTTAGTACTCCTTGTTCTTCGGGCCATTTAGGGCCAGATTTACTAAACAGGGAAAATTAGCGTGAGCGTAATTCCAAAGAGCAGATGGGGGTGGACAGTTCTGCGTGTGATCTACTGAAAGAACACAGACGCAGACAGATCATTCCCATAATGACCAACACAATCTACCATTTAGCATCTGGTTTAAGATGTGCTTTTTTGGGCAGCAAATAATGCCGCAAATATCAGTAAATTGATGAGTGCAAACCTTAGGATATCACCTTTTATGATTCAATTAAATACTCTCCTCCCATAAATTTTGCATCTGAAAGGGAAACTCCTACAAATGCATAATTATGCAATTAGGTCAGCCGCAAAAATAACTTAGCCTTTTCAGTGCTAATTTTTCACTGCATGTCTTTATTAAATCCTGACATTAGTTTTTTAACGGCAAAAGAGGGTTTGTGTTGGCGCAAGCTGTTAGTAAATCTGGCCCATAGTCCTGTTTTGCTTAGTGTTCACACTTTCATTTTTAAGATCTAACCTAAAGACACAAAACAAAAAAACAGCCAAGTGTGAATACACCCATAGACAGATTTAGCTTTGTGGTTGAATTTATACTACTCATTGAAAAGTGTATAATAAATGTATGATAAAATCAGTAACCGCATCTAAAAACAATAATCATTGTCATCATCAAACATTTATTCAAATAGATTAAAACTAATACAGCTCTGAAGTAAAAACTGAGTGATTAAACTTTAGGATATTTAGTAAATTATACAACCAAATGTAGCTAGATGTACACTACATCACCCACTTGTATTTTTTATAGGCTTTGTATTCTTTTGCATAAGTACAAGTATGTTTTCCAAAGCTAAAATTAAAAATAGAGGTGTTAACAGTAGGAGTTATCTGGCCCTCTTTACTTACTCTCTCGGCTCTCAACTCAACACTGTAATTTTACTGTCCCAAGTGCTACTTGTGACAAGCTTTCTGCCCACAATGCCAGCTGCTACCATCTCGAGCCAGACAGACACCTCGTCTTTAACTATGATGCCATCTCCGTCTAGTCCAACACTCACAGTCATACCTACGGCACCTGACCAGCCAGGTAAGAGAACGTCCTGTAAATGTCACAATCACAATTTTGCACAAGACAAAAATACATAAAGACATTTTTTTCTCTAAATGTCTTCTAGTATTAAAGTTTTGATTTTTAAAGAGTAAATCCATCAGAACTCTGTTCGCAAAGACATTTTAACCTTGAAATGAGCTATAATATATGCAAGCATGTGTCTATCTATTTAGGTTAGACATTCTTCATTTATTCTGTCTCACTTGTGTTAATAATTGAGAGGTGAAATATTCAACAGGGAGCATGTTTAAAGCCATACTTTGAGTTTTGTTCTTTTGCCCTCCTGGTTGTGAGAATGCATACATTACAGTTATTCTATTAGAAGGCGCTCTGAATCTTTACACAATTTCAAAGAGCCTATAATACTCAATACCTAAAAAGGATGATTTAGTACTTTTATATGAGCCTCATATTTCTTGTAAAAAAAAAGCATGTATTTTTTGATAATTCTTTATTAATATATATTAATTGCAATGTGTATATGCTTGTTTATTGCATTTAAAGCAGTGGGTTCCTCTTACCAAGGAGGTTGATTTTCCAATCGGAGTGTGCTTAACAGCAGGTGTTCAGTTTTGTTGACTGCGAAAATGTGACATTTTTTTTTGCTTTCTTTGTGTAATTAAAACAAAATGCCACCACCTCACCTATCCCACCATTTCTGCCTCTCGCACCAGGTGTGTATAGCAACCACCTTCCGAACCTAATGGCTTGAAGCAGTAACTAAAAATGAAAATGGCAAGCCCAGCCTCGAGAGATAAATCATTAAATACTCTGTTATTGTGAAACACAATCACTTTCAAGAGCACATGGTGTGGCGGTCGAGGCTCAGCTAAAGGCCGGAGCTCAATTCTTTCAGATCTATTTTTGAATAGCGATTGAATGAACAGCTGCTAAATATTTCATAAGAGAAAAGAGACCAGGTCATGGTAAGGAAGACCAAAAAGGGGCCAATTTATTGAACTTATGGAGAGAGAGATAAGATACATGAAACCATAACAGGAAAGCGCAATGAGTCCTGTCCTTGAAGAGTTGGACAGGGGCACGAACAGGGGGAAGTGATTCTATCAGGGCTTGTGTATCTCGTTTCTGCTGAACTGGAAATGGCAAAAGGTTGAATCGCTGCAATAACATCCATTACGTACAGTATGTAAGCCCAAAGGGCAGCAATGGCATCTGTAGGCATCTTTACTGCTTTTGACAGAACAGTTTAGATATCTGACTCTTTATGTTCTGTACACAATTACAGTTTCCACAGCACCAGATGTGATACCCAATGTGGCCACCATAGCAACCGCCACCGCCACTGCAACAACTGGCTTTGTTACAAGCAATCCACTGTCTGTTCTTCCTGAGGTTATTGAATCAGTTGCCTCATCCTCTGATGGCATTGCAACAACACTTTATATGGTCACCCAAGCAATATCTTCTGCAACCGTGGCAACAACACCTTCTGCTACCATGGCAACTTTTGAAACAACATTTTCAGCATCATCTAGCACCATTCAACTGCCAACCTTTCTTGCACCTGTTTCTGATGCATCTTCAGTGGAAACGAGTGAAGTGGTTACAGCCAATACTGCGATAACCTTGGTTAAAAGTACCATTGTGTCCTCAACTGAAGCAGCAACGAAGGCAGTTGATTTGATTGTCCCAGCAACCGATGTCCCTGTAACTTCTGCATCTGATGTTGATGCTCCTGCCACTGATGTTATTGCTCCATCTCCTGATATGGATTCTCCAGCAATAGTCATGGTTGCACCAGAGACTGGTTCCATTGCCCCTGCGACTGTTGCGGTGGCTCCTGCATCTGATGAGGTTGCAGAAGCTACCGATATGTCCGATGAAATCAAACCAGCTCCTGAAGGTCCAGGTACTGAATTTGTCTCGACAGTTGCAGAAACAGTCACCTCCAACATAGTCCCACCTACAACTGTCACACCTCTTCTGCCAAGCGACCCTTTACAAGCTTCAGTCCCTGACGCTACTCCTCAACCTGATGCTGAGACTGAGAGTAAACCTCCATCCAAAGATGCAAAAAACAGTGAAGTTCTTCTCAATGAGGAAAAAACAAAAAGCTTGGGGAAGAAAGATAAAGATGCTCCTGAAAGTAATCCACCATCCAAAGTAGGAGAAAACAGTGAAATTCCTCTTAGTGAGACCAAAGAGGAAAAAACAGCAACAAATTTGGAGAAAAAAGATAAAGATGCTCCTGATAGTAAACCTCCATCTGAAGTAGGAGAAAACAATGAAGTTCTACTTGTTGAGACCAAGGAGGAGAAAACAGCAACAAAACTAGAGAAGAAAAATAAAGATGCAGAAGCCCCAGGTACCCACAGCAATTCTGACATTGGAAATGTATTTCCTGCTAAAGTGAAAATTACACCATGATACACTTTTAACTGAGCTTCAAAAGCTAATTTTTGAGGCTCAATCAGTTGAAGTCTGTTACACAACCCAAATTGCCTTCAGAACAGTAAGCCAAAGGCCTAACTCTCTTAAAGGAATAATACATGAAAATTCTGTCTTTTACTCACCCTCATTGTTGTTCAAAACTTGTATGACTTACTTTCTTCTGTGGAACACAAAAGGTAATGCTGGGCAAAATGACAGCCTCAGTCACCATTCTCTTTCACTATAAAAAAAAAAAAAAAAATTCATTTTGGAATATTCTATATAGAACAAAAAAATTCCTTTTCCACAGAAGAAAGAAAGTCATATGAGTTCGGAATGACAAGAGGATGAGTAAATGATAGAATTGTCATTTTGTGTGAACTACTGTATCCCTCAAAAGACTTTTTAAACAAAACTAAAGTTTTATATATCTAGAGAGTAATAAATAATGACAGTATTTGTTTGGTTGAAACCTGACAGAAAGCTCGCAGGCAGGCTATATTCATCTTCTCTATTTGGCGTCAAATATGTGCTGTCAAACTTGTTTTGAACTTTTGTGGTTTCTGAAACATTAAAGTTTAGTATACACTTCCATTCAAAAGTTTGGGGTTGATAAGATTTATTTATTTATTTTTTTTTTTAAAGATCTCAAAAGCTCACCAAGGCTTTGTGTTTATTAAAAAAAAAAAAAACAGGGGTATAAATGTCTTTACTGTCACTTTTGATCAGTTTAATATGGAAGCTTGTTTCCGCCACAGAATAAAACATTTTAAAAGATAATTGCGACTTTTTATCTCACAATTGTGAATTTACATCTCTCTCGCAATTGCGAGTTATAAAGTCAGAATTCAGTGAGTGATATAAAGTCAGAATTGTGAGCTATAAAGTCAGAATTGAGTGATATAAAGTCAGAATTGAGTGATATAAAGTCAGAATTGAGTGATATAAAGTCAGAATTGTGAGCTATAAAGTCAGAATTGAGTGATATAAAGTCAGAATTGAGTGATATAAAGTCAGAATTGAGTGATATAAAGTCAGAATTGAGTGAGTGATATAAAGTCAGAATTGAGTGAGTGATATAAAGTCAGAATTGAGTGAGTGATATAAAGTCAGAATTGAGTGTTATAAAATCAGAATTGAGTGATATAAAGTCAGAATTGAGTGATATAAAGTCAGAATTGAGTGAGTGATATAAAGTCAGGATTGAGTGAGTGATATAAAGTCAGAATTGAGTGATATAAAGTCAGAATTGAGTGATATAAAGTCAGAATTGAGTGAGTGATATAAAGTCAGGATTGAGTGAGTGATATAAAGTCAGAATTGAGTGATATAAAGTCAGAATTGAGTGATATAAAGTCAGAATTGAGTGAGTGATATAAAGTCAGAATTGAGTGAGTGATATAAAGTCAGAATTGAGTGATATAAAGTCAGAATTGAGTGATATAAAGTCAGAATTGAGTGAGTGATATAAAGTCAGAATTGAGTGAGTGATATAAAGTCAGAATTGAGTGATATAAAGTCAGAATTGAGTGAGTGATATAAAGTCAGAATTGAGTGTTATAAAGTCAGAATTGAGTGATATAAAGTCAGAATTGAGTGAGTGATATAAAGTCAGAATTGAGTGAGTGATATAAAGTCAGAATTGAGTGATATAAAGTCAGAATTGAGTGAGTGATATAAAGTCAGAATTGAGTGATTGATATAAAGTCAGAATTGAGTGATATAAAGTCAGAATTGAGTGATATAAAGTCAGAATTGAGTGAGTGATATAAAGTCAGAATTGAGTGATATAAAGTCAGAATTGAGTCAGAATTTAGTGATATAGTCATAATTGAGTGATATATAAAGTCAGAATTGAGTCAGAATTGAGTGTTATAAAGTCAGAATTGAGTGATATAAAGTCAGAATTGAGTGAGTGATATAAAGTCAGAATTGAGTGAGTGATATAAAGTCAGAATTGAGTGATTGATATAAAGTCAGAATTGAGTGATAAAGTTATAAAGTCAGAATTGAGTGTTATAAAGTCAGAATTGAGTGATTGATATAAAGTCAGAATTGAGTGATATAAAGTCAGAATTGAGTGAGTGATATAAAGTCAGAATTGAGTGATAAAGTCAGAATTGAGTGATATAAAGTCAGAATTGAGTGATATAAAGTCAGAATTGAGTGAGTGATATAAAGTCAGAATTGAGTGATAAAGTCAGAATTGAGTGAGTGATAAAGTCAGAATTGAAGTGAGTGATATAAAGTCAGAATTGAGTGAGTGATATAAAGTCAGAATTGAGTGATATAAAGTCAGAGTGATATAAAGTCAGAATTGAGTGAGTGATATAAAGTCAGAATTGAGTGAGTGATATAAAGTCAGAATTGAGTGAGTGATATAAAGTCAGAATTGAGTGATATAAAGTCAGAATTGAGTGATATAAAGTCAGAACTGAGAGTGAGTGATATAAAGTCAGAATTGAGTGATATAAAGTCAGAATTGAGTGATATAAAGTCATAATTGAGTGATATAAAGTCAGAATTGAGTGAGTGATATAAAGTCAGAATTGAGTGATATAAAGTCAGAATTGAGTGATATAAAGTCAGAACTGAGTGAGTGATATAAAGTCAGAATTGAGTGATATAAAGTCAGAATTGAGTGATATAAAGTCATAATTGAGTGATATAAAGTCAGAATTGAGTGAGTGATATAAAGTCAGAATTGAGTGATATAAAGTCAGAATTGAGTGTTATAAAGTCAGAATTGAGTGATATAAAGTCAGAATTGAGTGAGTGATATAAAGTCAGAATTGAGTGATATAAAGTCAGAATTGTGAGATATAAAGTCAGAATTGAGTGAGTGATATAAAGTCAGAATTGAGTGATATAAAGTCAGAATTGAGTGTTATAAAGTCAGAATTGAGTGATATAAAGTCAGAATTGAGTGAGTGATATAAAGTCAGAATTGAGTGAGTGATATAAAGTCAGAATTGAGTGATATAAAGTCAGAATTGAGTGATATAAAGTCAGAATTGAGTGAGTGATATAAAGTCAGAATTGAGAGATATAAAGTCAGAATTGAGTGATATAAAGTCAGAATTGAGTGATATAAAGTCAGAATTGAGTGAGTGATATAAAGTCAGAATTGAGTGATACAAATACAGAATTGTGAGATATAAAGTCGCAATTACCTTTTTTTGTGGCGGAAACATAGCCTGACAAGCCAAATCAAGATGTTGGGTCTGGGAACTCGCCATTGGCACGGCTCAATCCGAGGGGTGGGATAAACGGTTGTCTTTCAAATTCCCTATGCACGCAATAGGACAGCGCTACAACCAACCAGAGCAACGAAGAAGGTGAAGCCAAGCTAGTTTATAGATTAAACTTTCGCGTATCCGGTCGGCAAAACTCCAAACACATCTACCTTTCTTTAGAATGACTTCAGTACCGTTCTTTTTTCTTTTCTCAAAGAAAAGTTTAACAACAAGTCTCCCAGAGTCGTGGCCAAAGCCGATTCGACTGATTCAAATCAGCTTCTCTGTTTTTAAGTAGCACGTGGAACCTCGGCAACGCCGCCGTCATTATGTTAAGCCCGCCCACCGACTCTATACACAATGTGATTGGCCTGACCAGAGTTTGTTTTTTTCAGCTCACAGGTCTACCGAGAGTTGCTAGACTACATTCGAGGCAAATTAGATTTGCTGCCGCTAGGGTGCATCTAGATTTCTAGGCTAGTGGAAACAAGCTTCCATAATTGAATGTGTACCTGCTGAATAAATAACTTAAAAAAAAAAAAAAAAATTTTAAAAAGGAGAAAAAAAGATCTTACTGACTCCAAACTATTGAATGTTCTTTTAAAGACACACCACAACCACACACCAACCTTTGTTTGAAACAAAATCTTTAAATATCAAAATACTATGTCTATAATATAATACTATAATACTATAATACTATAATATAATACTATATAAAACAAATAATGTATGGTTATCAGATTTAATCAAAGAATAAAATGAACTGTAAAATAATGACTGGCCGACTGACGAGTTCTTCTTTAAATATTCATGATTTCTCTGGTCTGGTGTAAACAGTATCTGCAGACATTAAGAGGAACGAGGCTGGGGAAAACGAAAAAAGCAGGGAAGCCAAAGAGAAAAAACACGAGAAGGAAAAAAAGAAAGAAAAAGATTATGAAAAGAAAGACTATGAGAAAAAAGGTATACAGAGTTTATAGTTGAGTGTGTGTATTTTGTGTAGCTTGACTAGAAATGAAACAAACAGATATTGCACTCATCTGACACAACATTTAACTATTGAAATGTCTGCGGTCTGAAAATGCATTTTTACTTGACTGGATGGTACCTTCCAGTAATGCGGCTGTGGATGAGATGGAGTATCTGTTAGTGAACATTT
The DNA here is from genome assembly GCA_018749465.1 of Paracanthobrama guichenoti. NCBI lineage: Eukaryota > Metazoa > Chordata > Actinopteri > Cypriniformes > Gobionidae > Paracanthobrama > Paracanthobrama guichenoti. Next base: position 643,334 of record CM031950.1, on the reverse strand, counting down.
ACAGCTTGTAGTGTATTGATTGGTTAAACAGCCATTAGATCCTCAGAAAGAAACTCAAAACCCTAGTTCTCTCTAGTTTTAGGCTATTTTGTTTACATGATCAGTTTTCTTAAATAACAGTAGCATCTTTTCAGTGTATCTGGTTTCATATTTTCAGCCCTTACGGAGAACCATTCCACATTGTTGAGCGATTTGTGCCAATAGTGCAGCAGTATCACTATTAGCCAACAAATGAGCTTAATGTTGCTTTTATTCCAAAGTTGTTGCGAGGATTTTGATCCCCGGGGGGCCAAAAACGCAGTTGTCAAGGATAGCATACATCAGGTTTCAAGGTAAGGCGATGCTTTAAATCAAGGTAGCAAAAAGACGTTATTTTTTAGGGCTTCAATGACATTTTATGTGAATGATGTATTTATATGCATTAGCACTCCTGTAGGCAATACTTATCAAAGGATGATTCCGTTTTGATTTCTGTTTTCTAGAATGTGGACAGACACTAATATGGAAACTGTGGAAAAATTGCTGCCTAAATGTTATTCATTTCCTCTCTTCCATGTCGCTCTTTCTTGTCTCTCTCCTTTCTTTGTGCTCACATGCTTTGTTTTTTGCTTTGTCTCATAAGGTAAGCCGCTCATGATGTATTGTGTTTGCTAGAAAACAGAAAGATCTCCCCCAGGCTGTATAATCAAAAGCGGTCCTCTTCTAGAAACTAGCTACTTTGCATTTTCACTCGTCGAGTGTTAGACAGCTGTCTGCTGAAGATGCAAGATCGTTTGTGAAACACCGCTCCATCCCTTCACCGATCTGGGGAGTAATTGAGCATTTATATTTAATTAGCTGCTCTTGCCACCCATCCCACTGCTTAGCTGACTATGACACAGCAGGACCCCACGTCGCCAGCATCTTTAAAACATCATATCAATTATTCAAAGCCCAGAGTGTTTAAACAGCAAAGAATCGAAAAGAACAGCTTCTCAAACACAGCTGTAACTGCAGCTCATTATCAATGTTTATCAGTGTCATGTTAATGTCCACTTAAACTATGTTAATTAAGCCCTACAGGTGGATTTATTTACTCAGACTAATAACTATAACTTCCTACTATTTAGTCAGTCTGTTTGGATGTCTGAACTACCATATTATGTAAAAACACCCCAAAAATCTTTAACATTTTATTTATTGAGAAAAAGTGATTTCACTATACATCAGGCTATACATTCAGCCTCACCAACAGGTAATAGGTGACTCAATTACAGTTACAATTAACAGACCCACAGAAGAACAATTTACTACTTGGTGAACTTGCCTTTAACTTGCCTGAAACTGGAAAGGTGCCACACAATATATTTTAAAATACCTATAAATTAATTTAAATAAAATAGTTTAGAATAAACAAATAATTACAGTCATACAGCAAATAGCAATGCATAAACACCAGAAATTCAAAAATAAAAATGAGGCTATAAGGAAAGCAGTCTAGGCTACAATGAGCACTGCTGCCCACTTTTGATCCACATTTGACCCTTCAATAAGCTCACCTTAGTGGTTTACTGTTGCTGACTCAGACAAGCTTTATAGCACGTCTCATAGGAATGAACTGGAGATTTCCATGAGCAGTGTAATTTTCAGTATAATTTGTTCACAAAGTGGCAAAAAATTATTGGATATTATACCTAGATGGGCTGGAATTAATTATGGCACAGCAAACTTTTTCTTTTTTTTTTTTTTTTTTTTTGCTGATTTCTTTAAAGAAATTGTTAAATTACACAGTAAAATGGTTAAAAGCTGTAAAGAGTTAAATCACAAATCGAGGCAAATAAAAATAAAAGCCTTATTTGAGTGATTACAAATGATAAGATTAGCATAAATGAACACAACTGTTCGTAACGTTTCTACAATGTACTGTGAAACTGTCAACTCTTTATAGTATAAATATGTCAACTGATTACCTTCAAGCAAATGCAACATATATGTTTGTTTGGGAATTAGAGTGGCACAGTTTAGTCAGCTTTTGTAAATATGTGATCCAAAAACATCAGACTTTACATAGGAGCAATAGCTTCTCTGATTATATAGCAGAAGTTGTTTAGGTAGGATTAGTCTGTAATGTATTAAGTAGGGCTTTGCTAGTTAATAGGGCTGTAATCTAATTCACATTATTTTTGAGGTTGGGTTAAATAAGTGGCAGTCTCACCAGCTAGCTGAATAGACCTAGTTTATAGTCTCCTTAGCATCTACATATCACTCATGCTCATGTCCTCTCATCCATGAGTTTCTGGTGTCTTTTCCCCTTCCTCTCCCTCGTTCCCTGATCCACGGACTAACACCTATCTACTCTTTCTCCATTAGACTGCGAGTGCAATGGTCACTCAAATCGCTGCAGTTACATTGATTTCATCAACATTGTGACTTGTGTGAGCTGCAAACACAACACTAGAGGGCAGAACTGTCAGCACTGTCGCCTCGGATACTTCCGGAATGCTTCCGCCGAGCTGGACGATGAGAATGTTTGCATAGGTCAGTCAGATACCACTCCACGCTAACCCGTTTCACTGTTCCCCTGATGCACTAACACCACGCTGCGCGGAAATTGTCCTTTCTGGCCAAATGATATTATGGAAAGGTTGAGAAATCTTTCCTCCTATCCATACGGTCCAACATTTGGTCTGCCACCACCTTGCCATACATGTGACAATTTCTGATCTATTGAAGTCTAACGGAAGTATAGATTTAAATACAGTAACATCATGCAGACCACCCCTCTCATTCATCTTACAGCCTTTACTATAGACACACAAGAATTCCCAGAGTCCTGTCTTCATTTTACTGAAGATCTAGGAAATTAAACAACTTGCATTTTCAACCTTTCATCTTAAAACCATATTTTTAGACTTATGCTATGAGAGAAAAAAAAAAAGGTTTTGTGCATAATCTCATAGTCTTAAAAGTCAACATGAAATACCATTTGCAACCCATTTTACTTTGGTAATGCAAAAATCCCAAGTAAAACTGGATATTTAACAAGAAAAAACATCTAGGATTGGATTTTGAAAAGTATGTTACATTGTAAAACTGAAAAGAGTGAATTGTGATGTCAGATGAGAAGTAAATACGATTCACACACAGTCGTCAAAACGTTATAACATTTTGACAAAAGATTATGAAGACACTTTCATGAAGATATTTTCACTCACTATAAGACAAGAAATGTATATTAAAAAGTAAATAGGATGAATTTACTTCATGGTTGGGGGGCCGGGGCGATGTGTGTGTGGGGGGGTAATACAATCAGATTGCAGGAAGAATACAATCAGAAATCCTAAGATTAATCTTTTTTTCCCTTTTTTAAAAATTAAAACTGCTCCAAGAGCTGCTCAAGCAATCTGTCAGAACACTCTGATAATGATACAGTGACCTCTACTGGAAAAATGCAGACACATAAATCACTGTGCTATGACTGACAGGTGCCCAGAGGGACAAATTATACCCCTGTGAATACATAGAGCAAATCCTGCTTACATGACTGATGAACAACCAGTGATCACATAAAACTGACATCACAACTCACAAACATAGAAGTACGTTTCGCCTGCAAACACATGAATATATGCCTTCAGGCTGTGCTATATTTCCTTTAGGCAAAATGTTATAACTTCTGAAACACCGTACATAGAGTACATAGAGAAATATTTTATAATAAAAGGTTCATACTATTTTCTCATAGGTCCAGTAATAATGTGAATAAATTAGCTATTTAAGACTTATAAACTATTTAAGACTATAAACTCTCATGTGAAATGAGATGTGGCACTCCTGCACTCTTAAAATGTTGTATGTTTGCTGTCGAGTCCAATATAGTTTTACTGCCCCATCAGTGACATTGTCAAGTTGTCACATTGATAGTTTCTAACTATCCTTCTGAAGAATATGCTGTATTGTTTGTAAGTATGAAACAAGCCATTTTTGAGTTGTAAGTTCTGAAAGTTACAGTATGTTCAGTGAAATCTGAAAAAGAAAGAATCCCTTGAACTAAACTATAGCCTTCCATTTCAGGGTTTCAGCACAAATGATCTACAATTGGTGAATAATGAAAATATTTTCTATACACAGAGTGTAACTGTAATCAGCTGGGCTCTTTACACGCCCGTTGCAATGACACCGGCTTCTGCCAGTGTCGCGAGGGCACCATGGGCCAGAAGTGTGAGGACTGTTTCCCTGGATATACCTGGAAGCAAGGCTGCATGCGTAAGTCACACTTCTTGTACTGTGTCACTACACAAAGGCATTAAACGGGCTTAGTCATTAGACAGGTTCTTTGATGGATGATACCACTCATACAACAAATAAAGTGTTGTGAACGAACAACATATGGGTGTCATTTCAGTCAAACATATGAGCAACATTGTTGTTACTCACAGAGGTCTTTGCTGTTGTACTACCAATAACAGCTTGCTGGTTACAGCAGTTATGGTTTATAGATACTTGTGGGTGGGGTGACACAGTGGCTAAAGCAGCGGGACTGGGCAAGAAGGCTGCTGGTTCGAGCCTTGCAAGGAATTTGCTGTGAGCTCTATAATAAATAGCATAATGAAACACTGTCAGCACAGAATTAGAAAACGGGACCGTTCTTCGTACCTCGCTTAATACATCTGAGATGATTTGACAGATCCCAGATCTTCTAATCGTGATGACTGATCTCTGGCTAATTTGGTCTTCAAACGAATTTGCAGATTGGATTAAAATATCTGGATTAAGTTGTCTTGATTACTGCGCGTTCCTGTGTTCCCCCGAAGAGGGCAGATGTATCGATACTCGAAACTACGATCAGCAATGCAGCGATTGGCTGGCAGCAAGAAAGCAATGTAATGACATCATATAATTAAAAAGACACGTGACAAATAAAAAATAAAAATAAAAACTGAACCCTTGGTTCAGTAATTAACTCTTGTAATAAAGTAGCAGTGACTAGGACAGATTTTAAGTATCACCTCAAGATGCAATCTAATCCTGTTTACATGAAATAAGCCTGCTCCCAATCAGGTTTAAGTTTATGGACCTGTTGCTATGACGGCAAGTCCAGGATGAGCTTTGAAGAACCAAACAATCCAAGATCATGCCAAATCAGCAACAATAAAATCCAGCTAACTGAGTTAGCGACGTACGAAGAACGGACCCCAGCCCAAAATCTACACCACTAACAATGAAATAACTGTTTACAAATATACAATGTTGATGGTTCTTCAGGTCTTCAGGATTCCAGTCATCGTTATCATCTCTGCTCTATAAGGCCGGATTTTCATTAAGGTGTTACGCAAAGCTTGAAATCACAAATGACTGTACTTGTTCTATAAAACTACAGAAATAGCCATTCAGAACTGAGAATGCCCTTTTAAATTTCAATTCAGTGAGAACCAAGCAGAAATTGTCATTTAAATGCAAGTACGCGAATCCACATAAAAAGGGTGAATGCAAATGTACAAAAATCGCAGAAGTGAACCGCTATTGATGACGCATGATTCAATAAAACGGTGTTTGTGTGTGTCTCACTGAATCCCGACAAGCTTGACCATAGGTAGAGGGTGAACCAACTCCAGGGTATGGCTACGGTTTACCCTGTTTCCTCTTTTAAAACACATTTAAATAGAATGTCATGAAATAATTTGAAGTTACGTGAATGTCTACATGTCTACACTTTGTTATACTCGGCATTGGACAAACTGCATTTTGCAACGTGAGCGTATTCTAGAGCAAGTCTGATTGGCCATTGCGTTCAAGAAATCAACAGATATGTTTTTGATTGACCTTAAAAACACATTGTAAATAGAAACCTTTGACACTCTCAAGATCGCGAACACCAAATCTGTTTAGCCAGTATGTAATTATTATGGAGAAAACTAGACCAGCAGTTATGGGCAGCTTTTACTTCTAAAACCAATCAGAAGCCGTCAGTGTTTTGAGTGAGAATATTCCAGCCTATTCTCAAGTCTGTGGCCAGGGGATAGCTAAGCTTTGCCCAGCCTTACACCATGCTCCACCTATGAGCGTGACTGACGCACTGCAACCAGAGACAATGTATATCTCGTTTCAGCTCGCCTTCAGCAGAAATCGACTCCCGCATTCTTTAGGACATCTGCAATACATTGACGGTGGACCAAACAAACCAATGTGAAAATGTGAACAGACAGACAGACAGACATATCCCGCTCACTGAAAATTATAAATCCACTGGAAATTACTGTCAGTGCGAACGCCTTAAGTAACTTTGGATAAAAAAAGTGTCTGCTAAATGTCTACCTACATTTAGGCTGAAATATGATCTCTTTACAGATCTGAATGGTAAAGGCATGTAACATATTAGTGTTTAGATTACATTTAAGAGATATAATGTAACTTGATTAATGAGAATTTCCTCTATCCTTTTACTTTCAGCAAACGTGTGCGACGACGAGCTCCTCCTGTGTCAGAACGGTGGTTCCTGCATCCAGAGCCAGAAATGCGTGTGTCCGCCCAACTTTAGGGGCGTTTTGTGTGAGCAGCCGCGCTGCCAGGGCGAGAAAGGGTGCGATGGCGCATCGGCCTGCTACCTCAGCACTCTAACACTGCTGCTCTGCCTTCTAGCCAACAGCCTGCTTAAAGCCAGCGCCTAGAAACCCATCTTAGTCCTGATATCGATCCTAGTGTACGCAGGCCAAATGGCTGAACCCCGTGGACGGAGAGACAGTGGCCTGAACCCCGTACGGACCCAGCCTCACAGTGCTGGAATCGTTTTTTGGAAAGGGCGGCGGCTAAGCTGAGGTCAAAACGCCTTCATGAGACGAGCAGCTTATTGCTCGACTCCTAGCATCACTGATCGCCTGAACTTTATACCAAAAACAGAAAAAAGAAGTTACTTCTGTTTCAGCTCACTCTACACAAAACTCAAGTGGAGAAATATATAGATGAGGTTTCATTTCCTTTGCATTTCTACTTTCTCTGTAGTTTCAACGCTCACTGAGATACAAGCACTGCACTTAGCCAGCTTGTTTTAACGAACAACAAACGGTCGATATCACGGAAGCCTACTTATGCCAAGTTATTCTTCTTCTCTTGAAGACTTGTTTTTACATTTCCTTTCATTGCTGCATTTTTCTTGCATTTTATTGCCATTGAGGTTGTAACAAGTAGACGAAACCGATGGAAAAGATGTTTAAGCGCCGTCCTGCTAGTACAAAGAATGAATGTCTCTATAGCTTGTGTTTGAGATTACATTTCTGGAATGTAGAAAGAAGTTTTAAATTGTCACACTGAGCAAATATATATCGATCTATCTGAAAGGAAATATGAAGTATTGTATATTCTGATTATTATTTCACTATTTTTTGTAGAAATTGTTATTTTTGTTTGGAGTAAATGTTACATTGTAAAGACATTGCAGCCTTTATTGCAGTGCATATGGTATTCACACCATTGTAAAACTATATTTGATGATACAGCAGAGTGCATCTCTAATATATTTGGAATATTTCTCCATTCATATCATTACATTTAAATAAAGCATAAAATGATTCATTACATGCACAGCTTTAGCTCAACGTAATCCGCACATCATCTTGATACTGGCATGTATTCATCTGAGCAGATATGACCATTTCAGACTGCTTATTAGCACACTCCTATGATGATACCAATGATATAAGTACATTCCTAAAGCACAAAGTCGCACAAACCCCAAATAAACACAAAATAATTACAAAGCACAGAAAAACTGCACCGCCAATCAACACAATTACAATGGCCATTCAGATGAACAATCAAAAATACATAATGCAAGTCAGCACATCATATATCATGCAAACAGGTTATTTCTCAAATAATTATTTTTCCTTCTGTGAGTCTGAAAGAAATGCCAAAATCTTCAGCGGCTCATGGGCTTTTTGATGTATTTCATATTTACAAATGCTTTACATTCATGATGAGCCAGGGTAAATGAAATACTATGAATAAATATTATAAATGAATAAAACCTGACAATCAGAAAGCACAAAGCGATATGAGTGAATTGTCTTTCTTTAGAGTCTGTTCTTCTTTATGCATATCAGAGCTTTAAAGACATATATTTAGTGCCTGAGGCAGCATTACACAGACACAAAAGTCACTATAGCTAATAATAACAGTAATTCATATCAGGCCATTTTTATTCCTTGAAAGTTCCACAAGGTGAATCAGCTGTATATAATGGATGTCTACAGACCCAGATTCAAATGTGCTGAGCCATTTGTATTACTCTAACCACCTGCACTGAAATAAATGTATAAACCCTCAATAACACATCTTGAGTCAGCAGAGCTTATGCCAGGTGGAGACTTTTGCTTTCTGGAAACAAATAAATAAGGTTTATCCAAGCACAAGTTAAAGATAAGCTGCTCACAGAAATAGACTGCATGCTATATAAAATCAACGTATTATGTAATTAATACTGGAAATTCCACTTAGAGTTATTGCACAGGTAGAATATTCATTTATGTTAATACAATTTCTTGCAATACTACTCAGTAACTGTAATTTAAGTATGCATTTCTTTGCCTATATAACGGTTAATTGACAATTACCATCATCTGTTGGTAATAGATAGGTGCGTAGGAAAGAGGATTAAAAAATCCCAAAATCTCAAAAGTTAAAGGAAATCCTGCACAGTATCGATACTTGCAAAAGAGATCAAAGCTTTTTATTAGCAACACCTATATAACAGACTTTCAGAAATATGCTTTGGTCAAAGAATGTATATTATTAAAAAAATTATGAGCTAAAAGTTAGCCACTGCCCATTTTGACTACATGAGATGGCATGACAATTTGAAGTTAATTTTAGAATGATAATATATAAACCATATCAGGATTCATCAAATACATTGCTAAAACTTTACAGATGTTTGAGCTGTTGTGTTTGTACAGTTTGCACAGTGCAGGATAACAGGAGTGACTAGCTTTTGTTAAAGGTACTGATTGATTACCAATTAAAAACCCAGAAAAGAATTAGCATTTGGGTCACAGGTTACTTCAAGATTTTCCTATGGCAAGTAATACCTCATACAAGAATTTTGAAACGGCTGTGTGTGTGTGTGTTCATGTTTTTTTTTTTATCCCGGTGGGGACTTCAGCCTGAATGCACACAGACTCATGGGGACTAGTGTCACCGTGGGGACCTCAATTGAGGTCCTCATGGGGAAACAAGCTTATAAATCACACAGAATGAGTTTTTTTGTAAAAATGCAAAAAGATTTCTGTTGTAGGTAGTGTTAGTGCAACAGTGTAAGGGGAGAGAACAAACAATTTGTATAAAAACCATTACATCTATGGAGAGTCCCCACAAAGATAGTGAACCAGTGTGTGTGCATGTTCGGTTACACAGGTGTATCCTTTGCGGAAGTGTTTTATCAACTAAACATGACGCACATATTAATTATCCTCCCCCTTCACGTTTATTAATTATATTATTATGTTTACATGTACACAAAACAAATGTATGTCAAATAACAACAACTATAGGACAGTTGCAGAATTATATCAAAGCACAAAAAAAATGAAAGAAAATTAAACAAACTGTAATACTATACAACAAATTAAAAAGCAGTTAACTGGGAATAATTCATTGTTAATAATAACTGGTAATATTAAATAATAATAAATGTGGTATTTTGTGGAGGTTGAAACTATTACAAAATAGTTATCTCTAATGTTCAAGAATCCCGACGTGCAAGCTAAATCCAGCGGTGTAGAGTAATCATTAATTGACGACGCTTTGAAGTGACGCTAAAGGAAGCGAGGATATATCATTTCATTTCATTCAATTCCTCCGTCCTCACGTCTTTTACTTGCGTCCTTCCCTCGCATCCTGAAGGGGTGGAGCTGAGAGGAAAGGAGGTGGGGAAAGAAAATGAGGATGCACAAATAAGAATTGAGAAACACCCTGGCTCTCCAGGACCGACGTTCGCCACCCCTGCTTTAACTGAAACAAAATTTTAGTTTAACTTGATGTACTAAGATAACTAAAACTATAGTTATATTTAAAATAAACTAATAAAAATGACAAAAACAACAAAACTACTAAAACTAACTAAAATGAAAATATTCAAATCAATACTTAACATTTGAAAAATTCTACATTTTAATAAACTATAACAGTATCTCAAAGATACTACAATAACACTGTTTACAAAACAATAACAGGATTGAAAGTAGTTTTAAAAATCATTAAATATTTACCAGATAGATATCAGATGAAAAAACAAACAAAAAAACGTTTAATTTACCCCCTTATACATGCTTAAACACCAGCCAGCTCAAACCAAAGTTGAATTGTTTTTGGGAAAAACAAAACAAAAAAGTTAATTGTGTCAGTGATAATAAAAACGAATCATATAAATAAATATTATCCACTATATTTAGAAGCGTTTGGGATATGAAAATGTTCCGCATAGTAATAATACACTGTAACTTTAATTTTGATGTACTGCCGTTTAAAGAAATGAGAGACGTCATAATCATGCGACCTAGTGTCCTGTTTAGCCCATAGCCGGTGGGACTGACTCACATGGGTTATGTAAATACTGAGGGCAAAATAACAGCACGCTCATTTTATTTAGATAAATTATTTAACTATCTATTAAACGTAAACAATGCATCGTGTCTTCTGCTCGCGGTGGGTTTTATCCGGGCTGTCACTGACAGCTGGCATCGGCATCGGCGCCACCTTGACCAGCGATCGCCATAATGAAAGCCGGGATAGGAGCCACAGCGCTGGTTTGCTGGACCTTGTGCCGGTCATCCCGATACCGAGCGTCGAGGCAGCGTCAGAGATCAGCACGTACCAGCCGGGACAGGTCGCTGTAAACAAATCTACAGCTGTGATGAAGTACGGCTTCCCTTCCCTGTCCAACATCAAGAGCAGAGAGGCTTACGTAACCGCATACGACCCCAAAAACAGGACTGCAGCGTGGGTCATAGAGCAGCTCAACGCCGAGACGATAACCGGGACATCGGACAGAAAGTTGTGCGATTTTAAAGAGGACGACTCGGTTCATGTTTACCACAGATCGAGCAATGCGGATTACAGGGGCAGCGGGTTTGACAGGGGTCACCTGGCTGCAGCAGCCAATCACAAGTGGAGCCAGAAAGCCATGGATGACACCTTCTACCTGAGCAATGTGTCACCACAGGTGAGCTGGAACTCAACGGGTTCTCACACTCACACAGATCTCACTGCAATCACCAGTTAGGGAAGTAGAATTAAAATAGCATAGAAATTCGATCCTTAGATGCCAACTATAAAAATGCATTTAATCTATTTTATTTAAATTTTACTTATCAATAGTTGTTTATTATTAATTATTAAACCTTTATCTTAAGTATGCCAGAAAATAAATAATAGATATTAATAACTAATGTTTAAAATGCAACTTAAAAATATTTAACTAATTTGATGAATTATTAATCATTTGTTTATTAATGAAACGTTTAATCAAGTTTTTAAATATATCAGAAAATAAATAATAATAATAATCATTTTAAATGCGTTTATAATGAAACCTTTATTGAAAATACAGTACTGTGCAAAAGTCTTAGGCACGTTAGTATTTTCACACGAAAAATGTTTTTAAGCCAGTTATTTATATCTTTTACTGTAGTGCGTCAGTAGGAAATATAGATATGACAGCAGCCGGTATGATCTGATCTCACCATCATCGAGTCTGTCTGTGATCACGTGAAGAAACAGAAAAAACTGAGACAGACTAAATCCAGAAGAACTGTGGCAACGTCTCCCAGACACCTGAAGAAACCTTCCTGCAAAACTACAGTACTGTGAAAAGTTTAGGCACTCGTCAGAATGCTTTAAAGTGAGAATGCTGTCAAAAATAATGTCATAAATAGCTTTTATTTATTAATTAACTTCTATTAACTAAATCAAATGGATATTTGGGGTGAGCACCCTTTGCCTTTAAAACGTCACCTGCATCTATTGCAGGAAGGTTTCTTCAGGTGTCTGGGAGACGTTGCCGCAGTTCTTCTGGATTTAGTCCGTCTCAGTTTTTTCTGTTTCTTCATGTAATCACAGACAGACTCGATGATGATGAGATCAGATCTCCATGTGGAGCATAGAGACTATTGTCAGACTCTATGCATACAAAAATCTTCCGTTGTGTGATCTTCCGGTCATTCCTCTTGAATTTCAACATCCTGTGAGACCAATTTAAACAGAAGTTGCAATAGACTTTTCTTCCTTAGTGAAACGAACAAGAAACAAAACAAACCACTTCTCGAACAAGAAAGAAAGTGTAGGACGGAACCTGATTTTGTCCGTCAGGAATTGGTTGGAAAAACACGTCAGAGAAGAGGTGTCATTGCAAGAGGGAGGGGAAGTTATTTTGATTTAAAGAATACCAGGGCACATCAACTTTAGTTCAAATTCTTAATTCATATTCTTACTCATATTTGACAGAAAAGTGATTCAGAAGTTCTGAATTTTGCACCACCCTGGTGTTTTTATTGGTACTGAACTCTGCAGTAAAGTAGTTTTACTTTATACAATGACCAGCAGTTATTTAAAGAGTTTGCTTCTTTTTTTTTCTCCCTTCTATTTTCATGGGTAATTATGGCTAGTAATATTGCGGATATCTTTCCCCACAGAATCCTCATTTAAACCAAAACGCATGGAATAACTTGGAGAAATATTGTCGCTCTCTCACCAAGCATTACCAGAATGTCTTTGTGTGCACTGGACCACTCTACTTGCCCCGGTAAAAGTCTGTCAATATGCTCAGAAATCTGCACTGCCTGTATGATATGCCATTAAAGGGATACTTATTTACCAATAACTACATTGGAAACAAACCAGACTATGCCATAGCAAGGCCCACTGCTTAAGTTTCACCCAAGAATAAAGGTTGTCATCATGTACTCACCCTCAAGTTGTTCTGAACCTGTATGAGTTTCTTTTTCTGATGAAGATATTTTGAAGAATATTGGTCCCCACTGACTACAATAGTAATGTTTTTCATTCTATGGAAGTCAATAGGGTCCAGCAACTGTTTGGTTACCCACTTGGTTCAAAGACAGAAACAAAGGGCAATTTGAGGATGAGTAAATGATGAGAGAATTGTTTAATTTTGGGGTGAAATGTAAAATCTAATGTAAAAATGTAAAAAATCTGGGTCTGACAAAACCATTTGAGATTCACTGCTCTAGAAATGTCAAATTAGCCACATGTCTAAAATGTTTAAGATATTTAAAAATGTTAAATCAGTGATATAATTGAGCCTAATATTTTCCTCCCTGCACCTACAGACAGGAACCTGATGGGAAAATGTATGTGAAGTATCAGGTTTTGGGAAAGAACCATGTAGCCGTGCCGACTCACTTCTTTAAGGTGGTGATTCTGGAAAAGCCGAGAGGAGACGTGGAGCTGCGGTCCTATGTGATGCCCAATATGCCAGTAGATGAGAAGATTCCACTGGAACGCTTCCTGGTCCCCATTGAGAGCATCGAGAGAGCGTCCGGATTGCTGTTTGTGCCAAACATCATGAAGAGGACCAGTGGTCTGAAAGCCATTACTGCAGGGCCGTGATGAGTTTACAGCGATTACTGAGGGAGAATGGGAAATAAATCTCTCAAAATGCTTTATGCCACTGTCAAACATTCGTAAAGTTACTGGGGAAATTATTTCATTTTCAAGATATGTGGAAAAACAACTGAGATGGATCATATCAGTCATTAATCACTGTCTAATGCTGTATTGTTTAATAGGGGAGATCTTGTCCCTTTACTGTTTTTTAGATATCAGCCAAAAACAGGGCTTTTAAAAATGAACAATTAATGCCAAGCCACAACTCTGGTGAAGTTAGATTTTAATTTATTTGTACTACTGAAAATAAATGTGTGCCATTCATAAACTATCACATTAGTAAATGTGTATTTTACTTTTTTTTTTTTTTTTTTTTTAAACAAAGCCATGCTTTATACGCTTAAAAGTACCAAAATTCATGATTTACATTAAAAACACAAGTAATCAACCATTTGATTTAAGTTAGTAAGTTATATCAGGCAACAGACCTGGAATGATATCATCATTTAGTTGAAGTTACTGGGCATTTAGAAAGACAAGAAAAACAACATGGTAAATTCTGTTGTTCTCAACCAGCATTAAATATTAGTTAGCTGTTATTTTATGCACAGAAACGAAATATTTAGTCTATAATTAAATGCAAAAGTTACAATGTACCTCACAGATTGAGTAACGTTAAGAGCCTGCAAACTGATTTTGGTCAGTTTAGGGGAGTCATCACGTCACATTTTTGATCAAATAAAGAGAAAATTAAATCAAATGGTACATTTGTGGTATGAACAGTGTCAAATCAGGTTGATTTTAAAGTGGAAAGGGTTGCTGTTTCCAAAACTAATGTCAGGTAAAATTGTGAGACATGTTTTGTTTCGTGTCTCAAGCATCAGTGACCAAAAACATTCGCAGTGCATTTCTGCTTTAAATTCAATCCAAACCATTCAAATTTTACCTGTCTTATTAGCTGCTGTGTTATATAGTTTCGGTTGTTGTGAAATGTATACTTCAAGAAATTTAACATTAAAGTCTGAAAATCTCCTACTGTACTGACTGCGAGTCTGCGACAGGCTTCAAAATGTAACTGACGGCAACGACGTCATCGCAATGATTGCATTCCGATTGGTCAATTCTTATGTTAATTGTAATATTAACCATTTGTTGACAAACCTATCGCTGACAAACCAAACCAGTGATTATTTGGTTTGCGTATTATTTAATATATTTAAAAATACTGTAATCGCTAAATCCAAACTACTCTTAACTTGCACACAAGTCTGTCCGTTTCTTTTCTCTCAGTTTTGTATTAAAGTCCCCATGTGGTGGAAATCAAGTTTTTAATGTAATTGTTTATACGTCTATGTGGTGTTTTTTATATGCTTTAAGACAAGCCATGTGCAAATTCATGTCAACACCATTGCTGAGTATTTTCTCTTTAAAGGTGCACTGTGTACATTTTAGCGACATCTAGCGGTGAAGCTGCGAATTGCAACCGCCCACCGCTCACCCCTCCCTTTCGAAGCACATAGAGAAGCTACAGTAAAAAAAAAAAATGGACGTAGTGTCCGTGACGTCACCCATAAGATTCTGAAGAGCAGTTTTGAAGCATAAAGTAAAGTTGGGCATTTTAACATGGAGCTCAATGATATTCTGCTCCCTTCTGGAGCCTGTCCCTAGTGGCCAGTCGATGAATTGCAGTTTAAGTTACTTCCGTATTGGCTTCAACAGAAACTGGCGGAGGTTGCCGCTTGGGGCCGACACAGGACAAAGATGTCGTCGTCTGAGACAGCAGAGAGTAGCTAGCGCTCTGTAGAGAAGTTTGTCCGTTTAGGGCTACTGTAGAAACATGGCGGCGCCATGGTGTGTGTAGACAGAAATGACTCATTCTAAGGTAATAAAAACCTAACGGGTCATTATGTAAGGTCTTTATACACACATAGTTATGTATAGTTTTAAATTGTCACACTGAGCAAATATATATCGATCTATCTGAAAGGAAATATGAAGTATTGTATATTCTGATTATTATTTCACTATTTTTGTAGAAATTGTTATTTTTGTTTGGAGTAAATGTTACATTGTAAAGACATTGCAGCCTTTATTGCAGTGCATATGGTATTCACACCATTGTAAAACTATATTTGATGATACAGCAGAGTGCATCTCTAATATATTTGGAATATTTCTTTATACACACATAGTTATGTATATTATATTGCATTTCTGTCAATAGATCCTCATAAATATTACACAGTGCACCTTTAAAACTGCAGTGATCTAAAGACAGTCTCAAAAACGCTGTTTGAAATTGCTGGTGTTTCAGACCTCACAAACATGTAACAAATCCCGTAAACTATGAGCATTTCTCCACTGACTCTTGCCCTGTCCAAATATCCACACTTGTGTTTTAGTTGGCGAGTGGATCAGGTATTCAGAGTGAGTGGAGGTGGGGATAATTAGCATATCCGTGTTTACTAAATGAAGCAAGGGTGTAGTTACATTCAAGCTATTTTAAAGGTGCACTATGTAACTTTTCCGTCCGCTAGAGGTCGCCTATTCAAAACAAAGGCGTAGCTTGATGACGCCAAGCTTGAGCGCAGAATCTTGGGACATATGGTCTTCACCTCACAGCCGGTGGAAAAGAATCGGGATAGGACTCGGGCAGAAATCATGTTCATGGATGCGATCATTAACTTTACTGTAGTATGAAGCAGAGCAGGACTGAGTGTTGTGTGTTAAGATGAACGCAACACACGCGAGCAGCGGGACTTTTATTATGCCACAGCGCCGGCGCCATTTGCGTTTTTCCGGTCATGAGTATGAGGTAACGCAGCTCTGTTTATCATATTAGATACATTTTAGTGTGTTGAAAATGATGTTATGACGCTACTTTGTGCGTTCGCTCGGTGGCTACTATGACACTTGTTGCACACTGCAGTGAGAGTAAAGCTGCAAAATAAAACTGGAAACCGAGGGTAACGCAGATATGACGCAATTGACAGGCGACTCCCTCACACGTCCCGGTTCATTGGTTAAAATAGCAATTTTCTCACGATTTACAAATAGTTGGAAACATTTGGGATATTGTAAGTACTCAATTGAACAAAATATATAATTTTTGGGATATTTTACAAAAAAAAAAAAAAAAAGTTTGTTACAGTGCAGCTTTAAGGCATGAATTATTTATTTTTCACAGGAAAAATAAAATATCATGTTGGTGATCAAAGGTGAGTTTTAAGGGATAAACTTATTGACTACATGGGGGGCTTTAATATTTATGTTCCTTGTATGGCTGTTTTAAATCTGTCAGTGTTTTAATTAAGATAATTTCACATACAGTTTACTATAAATAAAGCAGGTCACATTTACACCGCGTAGTAACTGTTATTCTTGTGTGCAGTCAACAAGACCACAGTGTCTCTGATGGACCATTACAAATACAGAACCAAAGCCTAAACCCTAAACTTGCCTGTTGTTTGCAACCTTTCAGGCACTGCTATTTCCTCCAGAAAATGTTGTTTTGTCATAAGAAATATGTGCACTTACACTTGAAGACCACTAGATGGCACTATGGTTTCAACATCACATTTAAGAGAGATATTACAAATATGAAGAGGTCAAGGTTTTGCACGAGGAGAAAGTTTGGCTGGTCAGCATGGTCCAGTTAGGGTGAACGTGATTTCACCAAGTGCAACATCTTTGTTGATCCTGGAACACCATTCCAATCAATCAAATCTGAGGGACAAGTTTACAGTTTATTCCAAGTTTAGTTTTACATACAGGGATAGGTGCTTCTACATCGGTTATTCACCTACTGCATCATCTCCCTGACATCTCCCTGATATTTTGACCTCTGATTTTAGGGATAAGTTTTTCAGACAGGAAAGTTGTTCTAGGATCAACAAAACATGTCATACAAAATCACAGTGACCGTCCAGTTAGCTGGTAGATGCCGTAAAAAAACATATTTTTCCATTGACATCCATACAAAAGTACCCAGGCATTCTGATGGAATAAAATGTTTTTGAAATGTATACATTACAAACATTACATTTTATTCCATTATATTTAAGTTTTACTATTGCCCAATTTTTTGACAGCTCATAAACTGAAATGTACTAATGTATAAAACTGTATTTTTCCCCCCATTAATATAAATGTATACATACATCAACAGTGAATCAATCAATCAATCAATCAATCTCTCTCTCTCTCTCTCTCTCTCTCTCTCTCTCTCTCTCTCTCTCTCTCTTTTATATATACACACACACACACACCCAACAAATTAGTGTAACAATGAAACAAATCAAATGCTTGTGAGTATTTCTTTAAGAAAGACCTTAGTGATAACACTCAAGGACAAATATTTAGCTTTTATTTTGAATGGCACTCACTGAAGTGCACTCATCTTGACAATGGCATTCTACATGGATATATACATTCTGTCCATAGCATTTACTTAACTTTACACAGGTGAAACAATATATCTTTTTCTCAACAACAGTATTTTTCTTGGACTGTACAGTAAACTAACAAATAAAGTCAGAACCTTGAAATAGCTAAATAAAACTTTAATAATTCTAGAGGCAATTGTACATGAATTGCACAGAACTTTTCTTCAACACAAATGACTTCTCATATATTGGCATGACTTCTGTTCATGTATGTACATGTGGCAAAACGGTCAGCTTAGCTCTGAAACATACATACAAAAGATGTAGAGGTAAAGCAGAAAACGATGTGGAGATTTTTTTCTTCTTTTTTGTTTTTATATATAATCATGCCGAACAGGAAAATGTTAAAGGTTGTCTTCCTTTAAACCAAGTGACATTAAACAGCAGCCCTTTGACTTTCACAATGTATTATGGGATGAAAAAAAATTGTCTTTATTGTTTTAATGTGCCGTACTATTGCCTTCAAAAGTTCATGTGACATGTTTCATTAGCTTGTTTTCAATTTCTCTGTAATTAACTAAAGTTACTATTAAGGTGTGGTCACATAAAGCGAAATTTCAGTAAAAATTTGTGGACTGTTTATTGTCAATAATGTAGCGATGTACGAAGCACAGCTCAAACAGAAGTCACTTTCAAACCAAGCAGCTTTCTGTTGGCCAATGCAGCAAATTTGCATGACCAACATGAACCATTGGGAATCCTACGTGGGGAAATTCTTCACCCGCACGTGAATTTCCTAACCGTATGGATTTCTATTGCTCAAATGAATACATTTCACCCTCAAAAAATTGCCAAACAATGGTAAATGTGACCAGCCTCACCAACCACAATTGCAAAAATAATGAATGTTTTGAAACAGGTTTCTCGAACCCTACTGGTCGAATAAACAGACTGTCCCACCCCCAACCTCACGCCATTGGTTGAGTATTTTAACATTCAACAAATGACACACTTCAACCTGAAAGAAATTTAAAGTCACCATGAAATCAACATTTGTTTATGGAATATTGCAGTATTTATTCAAACATTATTTATCCGTGCACGTCATTATTATTATTTTTAAATAATGTGCCCTCGTATTCTTAAATTAAAATAACTTCCCCTCCCTCTTACAACATCTCGGCTGCATCCGAAATTGCATACTTCCTACTATAGGGTGACCATATTTTATTACCGAAAACCAAGACGCTCGGCCCGGCAATGAGATACGTGTAGATTGCCCTAATGCCGGTCAATCTAATGGCCCAATGAAAAATAATAAAACCAGGACATTTTCATTACTTCATAAAAAACAGCCAGGACAGGACTTGAAAACAGGACATGTCCTGGGAAAACAGGACGTTTTGTCACCCTATCCTACTACATAGTAGTATGTGAAAAGAAGTATGTCCAAATTCACTGTACTCTTAAAAGAGTGGACAAAAAGTACCCGGATGACCTACTACTTCCGGTGAGATTCTGAAGTGTGGACACTTTACTATCCCATGAGGCCATGGGAGAGGATTTGTGAATGGCTGTGATGTAACTGACACTGGTAGGTCATATGATAAGGGAAACGTGGATAATGTAGTACATACTAGTAGTTCATACTAGAACATACTTTTTTAGCGGCCATGAAGTTATTACTTATTCAAAATAAGTACCTACTAAGAGAGTATGCAATTTCGGACGCAGCTCTATTCTCTGATGGCGTGTTTACTGGTGTGAGGGTGGGACAACCTGCCACTCACATGACACCACAGCAATCGATCCAATCAATTCAGACGGACAAAATCAAGTCCCGCCCTACATTTCACTCGGATATACATCACAATAGGGAAGAAAAGATAATCGCGACTTCCATGTCGACTTTAACATTAAAGGTGCTGTATGTAGGAATGACAGCTAGTGGTTGAAATGGGTACTGCAGTCCAAATTAAATCTATAGTTTGCCGCGCCCTCCTCCTCCTCCTCAGACTCGAGGCTCACGTGGGTTGCCAGTTAAAGGACACGCAACAGGAATGAGCACAATTGACAATGGAAGGCGAGGAGACTTGCACACTGTAAGTTGATGAGTTGATTTATCCGCATTTTAATGTGCTTCCATTCATAGAGATTTTAGATGGATTCCGAGGCTTTTTAGATCAGGTAGAATCTGCGATCTCTGACCCAGTTTGTTTGCAGGCTTCCATGACAGCAATACGCTGTGCAACCTGTGGTGTCGAAATACTATTGGGTAAAACTGGCAACGTGCGGTATGGCACAGACCAAAACAAAAACAGACATTCTGACACAGAACGCTCATTTCAAAGAATAACTGGCTGTAGCATTGTTTTTCAGAGAAACAAGTATGTGAACTCAGCATGTTTCCTAAATATCTGCAAACATTTTTATGCTTTAGTACAGTCAAAAACTTACATACAGCACCTTTAACGTTGGACACATCCAGCCCTCGAACTTCAAAAAGTACTCTTAATTTTGGGGTTGTAACAACACATACAGTTGAATAAATAAATGATCTGAACATAATTTAAAATATAAATTAAAATTCAATTCCAAACAACAATTAAACAGAGCATACTTTCTCTCAAGCCTGTATGATAAATAAAAAAAAATGTAGTGATAATAGAGATTTCAAAGAAATGGAGATGTTCGATCTTGAGATTTATACACAAAGTGGTTTGCCCTTGCAGTTTTTCCAAAATTATTGTCCCAAACAAACTGATGTGAATATTTATACATAAAGAAACACTGAAAGTCTTAAAACTCCACTCTGTGATCCTGATTTGAATAAAGTTCAGTGAAGCTAAAACAGGCTCTTCTGATACCAGAGCAAACTTTCAGGGTCTGCAGGGTTGACGCAACTATTGCCGTGCTGCACTGACTCCCAGCTTGTTTGATGCAAAATGCATTTGAAGAGCAGGAAACATCACAACCTTTAAGTAAAAAAAAAAAAACAGCCACGTACCCTTCACACATCTCAAACCTCTGTCATCCAGTAGAAGTGCTGAATGCTATATGCTTTGTACTTGCTGCTCTGAATAGCCTTTATAACAAGTCCACAGAAGCAGGTTTTGGTTAAAGGGTCCATTCTAATGCTATAGAAAGTGCATAGAGTGGAAGAAAGACATCGTAGATGTAGGGGCAGACACTGATTGTACTGTAGGTATGGTGTTGGATACAGACTCTAATACTGGTCACGTGATCCGCAAGCAGTATGAGGACATTTCTATCCACAGCGTTGGTTGTGATTGTAGAGGGGTTAAAGTGTGTCGTCATCATTGCTCTGTCTAGAAGCAGCACCTCAGTGTACAATCGGAGCTTACACTGTTTGTACATTTTTCTTCTCCTAAATAAAGTACAGCAGACCTCAGCACAAGAAATACACACTGTACGAAAAAAAGAAAATCTCTTTTCTCTGAAAAGCCCATAAAAAACTATACACATTGAGGCGCGTCACCTCTATATAGACTAAAATGTTATGCGCATAGAAAAAAAAGGATGCAACATGTTTCTCTTTAACCTTACAAAAAAGCCAGCATTTTGTGCTACTGCTGCCCTGGAGTGACGCAAGCAACAAAAAACGTTGAAATGTACAGATGTATCAATAAAAAGAAAGCAACAAATAATTACAGACGTATGATCATTATTATCATGCTAACTCCAATCAAAAGGCGTATATGCACAGTTCAAATCTAGAGATGATACAGAATTTGGTCACGACTAACATCTGTGACCGAGTGGCTCTCGAGGCTAAGAATAAAGCATCATGGGAATATTCCATTAGACATCTTTGCGTGGCTAATAATTTATTAGTCTTTATATACTGAGCGAAATAACATTGTGCAACTCTTAAACATCCTACCCGATTTGTTCTCAAAGGAGTTATTCCGACCCAGTACTCAGGACTTTGTGAAGTAAATCTAAACCTGCTGGAGTGCCGGTTTCCGCATTGTAAGAGAGTTACCCATAGCCCTTGTCCATCACTAGGCACGTAGGCCCGTGTCGGTTTGTATCCATGCTAGCAGTTGCTGCTGTTCCGGAATTCTCCGTTTTCCGTGATCTGCAGCTTCGTAGGGTTGGTGGGAGAGATGCCGTTCCTCGTTTGCATGCTGTACCGATCCTTCAGCTGAGACAGAGCGCTCATTAGCCGGGCGTTCGCGGCGTCCAGGGATGCAATTCTCTTCTCCTGTGGGGAGTGACCATTTATGGAGGTCAGATAGAAGAAGGTGATTAACAGTGCATGATATTTAACGTTTAATTAAAGTCTTTCTACTCCGCAACAGACACAAGGTAACTGGCACTTTTTGGACTGAAACATTACAGGCGAATTACACCGTCTAAAACCCATAAAATTAATTCATAGTTAAAATTAAAATTCAAGCAGTGACAGCAGTAATCTCTCCTTGTCTTTATAAAATAAATCTATGATGTAAACAAAGTCTTTAATGATTTTGATGAGTGCTAGAGTGAATCCACAGTGGGTGGTTTTTATGCTCATCAAACTGTTTACGAGAGACGCTGATTGTCCCCGGAGGACATAAGCGTTTATCATTAAACTTTCAACTACATTAACACTATTAAACCTCAGAGACCAACTCATCACATCATGCTGAAATCAAAACAGAACACAAGAGGGCGCTATGACCCTGCAAATGGGTAGCTGACAATTGATACAAACATCCAAAATCATTAGTGAAAATGCATTTTTTTTTCTTATTTAATAGAAAATGATACATTAAATTATATTATCAGCATAAGAACTTGAGTGAAAAGTTAACATTGATTTCTTAGTATTTAGTATGCACCTGTATTGCTTTAATGACAGCACTCAAGCTGACACAGGCTGATGATCTGTTCTACAGCAATCCAAAAAGCATCTTGTGCTTTAATGGAAGCAAGAAAATTCTTTTGTACAAACATCTGTTTATTTGATTAGTGACCTAGAAATAGTGCAGAATCATAAAAATGTCTTTTATCATTTTGTCATTTTTATTTTAATGTTATTTTTGTTTTAAATGTAAGAATTGTGGACATAGCTACATTTATTTAATCAACATACAGTAAAATATTATTACAATTTAAAATAGCTATTTTCTATTTTAATGTATTTTAAAATGTCATTTATTCCTGTAATGGCAAAGCTGAATGTTCAGCATCATTACTCCAGCCTTCAGGGTCACATGATCCTTCAGAAATCATTCTAATATAATGATTTTGCTGGTCAAGAATCATTTTGTATTATTGTTGAAAACAGTTGTGTGGCTTAATATTGATTCATTGTTTCCAGGATTCTTTGATGAACAGAAAGTTCAAAAGATTTCTTTACTGTCACTTTTGATCAAAACAAAAGCATTCATTTCTTTTCAATAAAACTTGACTTGTCTACAATGAATAAAGACATAACAAAAGTGATTTTAGATTCACCTGGGCTTCGATGATTTTCTGTTTGGAGTCTACGATGGCCTGCATGTCTGCATGATCTTTCTTCAACTCGTCTTCAACTGACATCAACCTGAAACATAAAATGGCCACATCTTTAAGCTACAGATAATACTTGAGTGCTTAACTGAACTATAGCATAATACTTAAAACACCTCAGTAAGAAAATAAGGTATCATCTGCTTATTGGTAAAAGGAAATATTGTACTGATTAATTACACCATCTAAAGGAAGCATGTAAAGGTTAAAAAATGGAGGACCCAAAACTGAGCCTTGAGGAACACCACAAGATGTGACACAACGCCTGGAGGTGTAGGTACCCAGTGTAACAGTATTTCACAGATAGTTTGTTTCTGTATTGATTCTATATAAAAATAGCAAAAAAAATTAAAGTATTTGCTCTGGCTCTTGTTTTAAATAAATGCTGCTTGTTTTCATCTGTTGACGTTGTACAAGCAGAATGTGTTGGTTGGTCGGTGTTGTATTTGTCCCACCCCTCCTCCACTGTGATTGGATGGCTGGGTGAAAAGTGACAGTGATGAGCGCTGCATTTTGCTCAAAGTTGAACATTCTTCAACTCTTGGCGACCCGTTAAAAAACGATGAGCACTCAGCGCTTGAGCGTGAATGAGCTCGGCGCACCCATTGAAAACAATTTAATATGCCAGCCAGCCACGTGAAAAAACTCTTTGGTGGACACACAGCCTAAGACAGGACCTGATAGACCGACCCAGTTCTGTAGTCTGTTGGGATAGAATCTCATGATCAACAATGTCAAAATCAGCACTTGGATCTAAAAGTTCAAGTAGCTTGCAGATCATTTAAAACCGTAAGCAAGGCTGTTTCTGTGCTGTGATTTACCCAGAAGCGAGACTAAAATGTGTCATTAAGTTTATTGCTGTTGAGATACTATAGCTACTATAGCTGTAGTGATGCATTCTTCCATCTTAAAAATATATCTACATTTTGGCACATGCTTTCAATGCAAATTGCTGAACAGTTAGTTCATGTGTTCGTGACCTCAAGGCTAGATTATTGTAATGCTCTACTGGGTGGTTGCCCTGCTCGCTTAAATAAACTCCAGCTGGTCCAAAACGCAGCAGCTTGAGCTCTTACTAGAACCAGGAAGTATGACCATATTAGCCCGGTTCTGTCAACACTGCACTGGCTCCCTAGTAAACATCGTATACATTTTAAAATCTTGCTAATTACTTACAAAGCACTAAATGGTTTAGCTCCCCAGTACTTGAGCGAGTGACCCTTTTCCTATTTAGCAACTAAACTCTTCCTAACATTGTTCGGGAAGCACTCAGTGTCATTTTAAATCTAGACTAAAATACATCTCTTTACTATGGCATACACATAGAACATTATCAATTTCTATTATTCAAATCAGTTAAATGATTGTTAGGCTGCATTAACTAGGTCAGCCGGAACCGGGAACACTTCCCATAGCACCTGATGTACTCGTTACACCATAAAAAGAATGCCATCTATGCTAATGTGAGTCTCTCTGTTTATCTAGAGGTCGACTGCAGTCAGACGGATCCGGTCCGTATCCAGATCAGATGGTGGACCTGCGCCTAGACGTGACCAACGCAGCCCTGAAGTGTGACTATGTCAACTAGACTCATCGGCATGACATCCAGTGGCACTGATTCTCAACAAACCCTTCTCTGGCATGATGACTCCGATCTTCAACCAGATGGAACTGGACAAATACTCTGAATGTTCTGATCTAATATGACTTCTGACTTGTAATGTTGCCTGAATCATAATCATACACTGTTTGTTCATTGGCCAGAGGAGAACTGGCACCCCGACTGAGGCTGGTTTCACCCAAGGTTTTTTTTCTCCATTATGTCACCTGAAGGAGTTTTGGTTCATTGCCACCATCGCCTCTGTTGCATTTGTCTTTTGGCTTGCTTAGTTGGGTACAATAAATATTCAACCATATTACTGATCTGCCCGCATTGACACTATATGATAATTGAACTGAAAGTTGCATTACTTTCCTGTTAGCACTGTGAAGCTGCTTTGAAACAATCGGCATTGTAAATTATTTACTTGTAATTATTGAGCTGAATGGACACTATTTTTCAATTATTTTACCAAGAAATGGAAGATTAGAGATTGGTCTGTTGTTACTGAGCACAGAATATTTAATTTACCATCAGAAGTTTATCTAGGATACCTTTAAGTTTCAAACAGTTCATTTTGAACCCTAGTAATATCTAATGTATCACCTTTTATGGGGATTGATACTACAAAGTTTTAGTTTCTAGACTGGATCTTTAATCACAAGGCCACACCACCTCAAATCCAAACTCTCCTTCTTTCAGAGCAGATCTTCACCTGGTGATAATGCTCTTCATCTGGAGCTCTTTATCATCTTGCTGCTTGCGTAATCGCTCCTCTGTGTCCTCCAGCCGGGCCTGGTACTCCAAGAGCATCTTCTGGGTTTGGTCGTCCTGGCTTTTCATGCGAGATTCATACTCCTCCAACTTCTTAGCAGAAATACGCAGCTTCTCCTGCAGGACAGCTATCTCCTGCTGATACTGAGGAAGGAAAGGGAGAATGAGGAAGTCTAATAGCAGGATTATAGAACAACAAAAGCGGTGTAAAGAGGGAGTTCTCAGATGTGCACGGCTGTGGTTTGAAATGCATATTACATGAATATAGCCCTGCTAATCATCTCGTATCTGTCTGCTAAGCCTGGGAAATCCAGCAAAGCTGTATGAAATATACCTGTAGATGCTGCTGAATATTTCAAAGACTAATTTTTCATGCGTTTTGGGGCAAACCTGTAGCTTAAACAGTAAAGCATGGTGCTAACAAAGGCAAGGTAACGGGTTTAATTTGCAAGGAATGTATAAAATGATAACCGCTATACTTTTAAATCATTATAAGATGCTTTGGATAAAAGCATCTGCCACATGTATACATGTACATTAATGTACATTAACTTACTAACATATTTATAAGACTTAGAATAAACTATGTTGAAATAAGGTTATTTGTCTTACTCCATCGAGAGTCTTAGAATCTTAGAATTTTTTTGATTAACTCTTTTTCAATGGGGTAATAAAAATGGATGTGTAATGAAACTGATAAATAAATAAAAATAAAACTGGTAAAAGTTTAGAAGAAGAAATAAAGCCATAATGTGAGATATAAAGTCACATTTACTGGAAAATCTAGTCTTAATAATCTTACACAATTTTGTTTTTCAAGTAAATGTATCTTGTTTTTAAAAAGAAAATTATTTTTGCTGTGTTTTTTGCTTCAGGCTATTCAGCAAGTTAGAAAGTGTTGTATGTAATTTTTATGGAGTTCTAAGGAGAACATTTTTGAGAATTCACTGCAGATAGTCTCCATCTTGAGATTCTGCTTGGCCAAGGGCTTATAGATACAGAAACTGACTGCTTTATAAATATGCAAAGACATGAAATAATAAGCCTGGTTTTTGGTGTTTTTTTATCTGGTTGTTTTTCATCTAGACTAAAAACACTATTGTGCAATAAACTTTGTTCCCTTTAGAGGATTCAACTAATCTTCACAGTATCACTTACATTAACAGCTTCAAACAGAACGGATGCAGTGGGGTTTTGCTGAGGGAGAGGGTTGAGTATGTGGGTGTGCACGCTCTGTGTACTCCGCCGGGTTCATTATTCATTAAAGATCAGGGGAAAGAGACAGCAGACAAGCCTGAGCCAGGGGCGTGCTCTCCACTGTTGCAGTGTATAGTGATTTGAGCCTGATGGCCAAAACTACAACACTAGAGAGATCAAGAGTCAACTTTATCTAAAGTCCTTTTGAATTGCACGTCTACTCTTCGACAGCATCAACCTGTCTGCAGTTTGACATCTACCATGCTTGTATCAGTTTAAGACAAGATGCCGTGACTAAGCAGTTGGCACTCCAGTTCAAAAGTTTGGGCTTGGTAAGATTTTTTAATGTTATTTTAATGTCTTTTTTAATATATTTTAAAATGTAATGTCAAAGCTGAATTTTCAGCATCACAACTCCAGTCTTCAGTGTCACATGATCTTCAGAAATAATTCTAATATGCTGATTTGCTGTTCAAGAAACATTTCTTCTTATCAATGTTGAAAACTTTAGTGTGCCGCTTTTGATAAATTTAATGTTTCCTTGCTGAATAATAGTATACATTCTTTCTTTCTTTCTTTCTTTCTTTCTTTCTTTCTTTCTTTCTTTCTTTCTTTCTTTCTTTCTTTCTTTCTTTCTTTCTTTCTTTCTTTCTTTCTTTCTTTAAAAAAAAAAAAAAAGCTTAGCTAATGATTATTAATTAGGTTTACATGATTGGTAATTCCAGAAAGGTTACCTGGCAATGTCAGCATGGCCTAAATAATATTCATCAACATGTCATGATGTCACAGAAAGTCCATCATGTTCCAGTGACAATAAATATTGAAAGCAGTTAACGCATTTTAAGAGATCTTTACTGTTTGCTATCACTTCCTGTCTGTGTGCCCATGGGAGGCCAGTTTTGAACACACAAACGGTAAGCCTGCTGTATTTTTATACGGCTGCACCGCAGAATGAGGTCTCATTATTACCTTTTCAGTTGGCGTGAGATCCTCCTTGTTTGGAAAGTCCTCCCGGTGTTTCATATCTGGGTCAATTCCCTCCTGCTCCAAATATTGCACATTCATATTCAGCAGCCATGCAGCAGTGCGGTCCAATGCATTGGGATTCACAGGGGATGGAGCCTAATAAAAGTTTATTTGAGCACACACACACATAAATACATCACTGTATTATAAAATGGCCATGCTAACATCCAATTGAGACAGTTGCTTTTGTTTTCACTCATCCACAGAAACATACACACACAAACAAGTGCCTCAAAACCTTTCAAAGTGAACACTTGATCATTTTTTAATGAAGAGTCAGTCAGCAGACATCAACAGACATCAAAGGAACAGTTTGGACAATGCAAGCAGTCATTTAATCACTAGCGCAGCGCCTGTGCTCTGGCAATTAATTCTGCTTGTCTGCTCCGTTCCTTTCACCTCTGACAGTGAGAGGGCTGCGTGTTCATCTCAACCTAAGAGCCATGTTTGATTGTAGCGTTGCACCAAAAGGCTCATTATCCCCCGAGAGATCTGAGTGCCAAGTTGTTTTAAGGATATCAGCCAAGTGGTAGCTAATTTAGTGGTATATCTAAATTAGCTATGAGAATATAGCAACATAAAGAGACAGAAAGGATGTGATCAGTTTTAAAATGCTATGTTTTGAGAACTTGAAACTGAGACATATAACATCTTTTTCTTGATTGTAGCAGCAATAACAATGATTAGGTTTATAACACTTCTGAAAAAACATGAGTGGCGCTAGCCCTGCAAAACTTGTTGCCACAGTGCTACTTGTTAGCATGTTGCTATGTGGTTGCTGGGGGTTTCTGTTGAGTTGCTTACTAGCCCATCAATTTTCTGTGATATTTTGATCTCCAGATATAACTTGGGTCTCATCTTCAATGTAAGTCCATTGTATTTTTTTTAAAAATAGTTTAATTGCCTTAAATAAAAGCAACATTTGTGATGGCATATGGAGCCTCACACATGATGTGGGGAAAAAAATAGACATTGAGGCAAAGATCCAATTTATTTCTAATATCCAATATATTATTTTATGAACTAATTCCCTTGTTTTAGTTAAATTGAGGCCACTAAATTGAGTGAACAAATTCTTAATTCATGGTAAAGATATCTTGTTTTTTTATTTATTATGCTTTAAGAAAAAAGTTTTTAAAAATCATGTATGTTGTGGAAATCTAGTGCTCAAAAAGATGTTTTTTTGTCACATTTAACTCACTTGTTTGTGCAGGGTCCGCTGCTTGGATTCTGGACTGTCCCCTTTGGAGGATGATGACTGCTGCCTCAGTCTGGTGCCGCTGCTTGGCCAATCAGGAGATGATGACATCATGCTTCCACTGGAGGGACGGGGGTAGGGTGCGGTGTTGAGCATGTTGGGTGGAGTGCGGCCTCTTGTGACGGTCGGAGGCGGCTGGTCTATCCGGCGCTGCGGCCCTGCACTGTTCTGCCGTGGTACATTGGTCTGGTGTTGCGTATCCGTGAGGGACAGCTGTCTGCGGGTGAATTCTCCAGAACGCCGAATGAACTCATCCCCACTGCTGCCCCCTCCACCACTGGCCCCCGTGCTGGACTGGCTCAGGAACGGGTGCTTTGACCCCGCAGTAGCTGCTTCCTCTGCGTTACCCTGGGAGCTGATGGAACTCTGGCATTCAGATCCCGAATCGGCCACCGCACGGGGCGACACGGGTAATCCGGCAGCCATCTGGTACACAGGGTTCTGGAACGAGAGCGGGGCAAGCAGCTGGGACCTTCCCGGAGCGGTCTCTGTGCTCGGTGTCGTGGGGGTCTGACCTGCCCTCCTTAGGGTCGGACCACTGGGCGTGTTGCCCTTCACGGTGCGGGTGGTCCACACTCCCGTGCCCTGGCCAACGGAGGTCTGGCTGTCATTGATGGGGTCACTGAAGGAGGTGTTGGGAGCACTCTCGAGAGAACGGCTGTCCTGCAGGTCCACCATTGACAAGCTCTTACTGCCGTTAGGGATTTGAACATCTGGCTCGTTGGCCTCTGAGTAACTGGAGCTGCGGGCGGGCGATGGCTGAATCACAGAATTCCTCGTTACGAAAAACAGATCCTTGTTTTCAGGCGTTGGTGAGGGCAGCCGAGTGAAATCCACCAACCTGTCCAAGTGGCGACAGGACAAAAATGAAGATCACAGCTGTTCTTTAATTCAAATCAAACTCATTATTTGCCAATCTAGCTCATTTGCATGGTTAATTGATGTGTGCTGATATGACAGATTACAGTCCAAACACTATACTTTGACAAAACATTACAGTACACAGTCTCATGACAAAAAAATAGCTTTGATTCAAGACTACATTAAAAATATGCCAATGATTACTGTGCAAGAGGATAAACCACACTGGCCTGAAGCCACCCTGAAGTTTTTCTTTTTCTTTTTTTTTTTCTTCTCCACATGAAGAAAAGGAAAGTATAAACAATGTCTTGCTTGATTCTCTCCAGTCAAAACAAATCAGAATAAGTCTGGCCATGTTTGCATGCATTAAATTACCACTTTCTACATCTACACATTCAAAAGTTTAGGGTAAAATTTTTATTTTAAAGAAATTAATACTTTTATATAGCAAGGACGGGTTAAATCAATCAAAAGTGACAGTAAAGACATTTATGATGACACAAAAGATTTTGATTTCAAATAAATGCTGTTCTTTTGAACTTTCTATTTATAAAAAATCCTGAAAAAAAACCTATCACTGTTTCCAGTGGTCACTTTTTAACAATAAATGTTTCTTGAGCACCAGATCAGAATATTAGTCTGTGCATTCATACATTTTATTAGTATTCGTGTTCCCAGAGAACTGAACCCATGACATCGGCATTGCTAGTACTGTGCTCTTTTAGTTGAGAAAATTAATGCATATGTAGATTTGTAATAGATTTGAAAACAAATTATTAAAACGCGAAAACATTATCAGATTCAATTAATCTTCTTTGAAAGCACTGGGTGATCAATTGAGCAGCAAGAGAGGTTGTAGCTCTTTATAAGAGCCTTGCTCTGGAAAAGTTACACCTTCATTTTTACCATATCATTTCTACCATACACTAGAATGATAACGATTTTACTAGTTTGCACAAAAATCTTCAATCTAAACCAGGCTGAAATTGAAAAGTCTATTTTAGGTTTGACTTACCCTGTGATCTCACTGTCCATGACCATTTTCTGCAGACCGGTAGACAAGCTGCTGCTGGGTAGACTGGGGGAGCCCACACGCTCTGTGGGAGACGGCACAGGAACTCCGGTGGGGTTAGTCAGGGCTGAATTCACGTCCCGCAGGATCCGCGCAAGAGGACCAAGCTTGGTGATAGTACTCTACAATACAATGGAGAATGAATTGTGACTGACTGGATTCAAACTTGATGGAGCACAGAACTCACTCTTGTGGGTAAAAGACAATATATCACTTCAGAAACACCACTTAAAATAAAGTTTAGTATGTTATTCCAGCACAGTTTAAAGCAGTAAGACAAGAGAGGCTGTGCATTACAGTGATTTTACTGTTAATTTCGAGTTTTAACATAATTTCGAGTTTTAAGTCTACAAATGCAACTTAACCAGGCCTC
The DNA here is from genome assembly GCA_018749465.1 of Paracanthobrama guichenoti. Classification (NCBI taxonomy): domain Eukaryota; kingdom Metazoa; phylum Chordata; class Actinopteri; order Cypriniformes; family Gobionidae; genus Paracanthobrama; species Paracanthobrama guichenoti. The sequence goes on along the minus strand of CM031950.1, from coordinate 611,672 downwards.
GGCATGACCCATTTTTTTGTGTATGCCTTGGGTGGGAATTATTTAAAAGAAGAAACTCAGGTGTGCCTATATCTACTATTTCCCATTTTAGATCATTAGCTTTGATTATGGCTCATCCAATCAGATTTTAGAGCCAGTACTGTCTGTATTTTATCTTAAATGAAAATCTATTCACTTCTGATAATCATCTGATAAACTAAACTGAGTTCTTTGTAATTTATCAGATTCTACTACTTTCTGATCTCAAATTACAATGATAAAGATATTTATAAATCCCTTTTCACTGAGCTTTGTGATTTTCTGAGAGAAAACTATATATATATATTTCCCATGAAAATTATATTTGTTCAAACACAGGTGTTCACCTGATCAAGCTGTGAGACCGCTTCTGACAGAAGAGAATGGAGAGTGGAGAGTTCACGGCCCAGGTCAACATAACCCTCGAAGCCTGCTGTGTTTGAGATGGTCTCTGGGTTGGAGATCTCCAGCAGGAAGCGCTGCATGTTGGTCCATTCATGCTCCAAGAACTGATTCATGAAGGACATGTACTCCTCCTTACTGCCAAACCTATGACAAAAGACACAGTAAATAAAGTTTCCTAATGCAAATGGACCATCTAAAATGCTTTATCAGTATGTTTACATAACTAACTGCAAGCACAGGAATAATATTGTACATTATAATACTGATCTAACCATAGTTAAGAGTATGATGCATTAAAAGAAAAGGTTCCATATAGAACTTAAAGGGTTCTGTCTTTTAGAGGGTTCCTATTATGGGATAATTTTATGGATAGAGTTATAATTTTGTCTTAATTCATTTTTAATTTTATGAATTAAAGAGCTCGTAAACATACTTTATAACTTAAAAAAATGTGAAATAACCTGTTAAACATGAAAGTAATATGCAATTACTGACATTTCTTCTTTTGGCATCGAGTTTTGTTTTCACGTTAGATTGGGACGTGTTTTTTTGGTATTCTTTAAAATCGAGTCGAGTCGAGAACCCTATGGTTTTATATAGAAACCCATTGACCCTTTTTTTATAAGAATGAAGGATTCTCAAACTTTTTGTTAACTCTTAACATAAAATATTTATTTGAATTGTCCCATGCGATTTTAAGTTAATATTTCAATAATTTAACAACAATCACATTCACGGTTTTCTGATGTCAGTTATTGGTCACATGACAGGCAGGTAAATAAATGATTTCACCTTTTTAGTAAGTTCTGTATTTTGCTTTTATCTTAAAAATAATTTATTTATGTTAATTTGATACGTTTATGATTTAATTCATTATTAGTTTTTCATCAACAGTTCCCACACAAAAAATGTTCTATCCTTGATTTGCATGCACAAATTTACTCACTTGGTGAAGTTGGCAAGGTTTTGCGTCACTTTGGCAATGAGCGTGAGTGTGCGGGCGGTGCGGTCGTCGGGATATTCCTGCATGAGGCTGAAGAGTGAAGGTGACATGATGGCAGGACACAGGAAGCGCAGGAAGAGAGACGCGCTGATCAGGCGTTCACTGATGTCTGGTCGTCCTCGGCTACTGCATTCCTGCCTCCAGGACGCGAACACTTCTTTGAGCTCTCGAGGAAACACGCTGGAGTGAAAAGACGTGATTTGATTAGAAAACAAAAAGTCTGCTTTAAAAAGAAAAAACATTAAATGGGTAGTTTACCCAAAATGGAAATTCTGTTATTAATTATTCATGTCATTTCAGATGATTCCAACATATAATCTTCAACAGTTCATAGTGACTACAGCTAAAAATATCCACATACTGGTTTGGAAAAACATGAGGGTGAATAAATGATGACTTTAAACCAGCACTAGTGAGTCTAGCACTGCTAAGTAACTGTTTATTAACAAACAGGCCCAAAAACAACAAAACTCCCACACAGTTCTGCATTCCCACATTGCATCACAGTCACGGTGAGCATTTAATGAAGTGTTAACAATGCGGGACGGCATCTTCTCCCACAACACTTTCACTGCTACCCCCTTTAACCGTTACACCCTCCTTCAATTTTCACATCATCGCCGTAAGGACGTCTCCTGCTGCTGCCTCTAGCTCACCACAATCTGCTGTTTAAGTTGCTCTTTTTAAGACTGCGAGACATAAAAGATGGCGGACGACAAAACTGTAGCACAGTTAGACATAACCTGTCAAGATTCAGTCTAAGATACTCCTCAAAGGCAGGAAAATGACATTCCCCTGATGGAATATCTTGCACCAGGCCATTGCGAGAGAGACTAATTTCATTTCTCTGCATGGTTTTGCAGAAACGTAGGTGATGACTGAGGAATAGCGCAGTCTCTACGAGGACAGATGGAGACCTCTCAATTCTTATTAGTCCTACTATGCCAGGCATCATGGGCTTTTTGGAGAAATGACAAAATTGCTAATTCAGGAGCTGCCAGGAATTAAGAAATTAAAAACAGACGATAACCCTTCATAAGTCTTAAAATTATATTACATGTTTTTATTTAGCATTTATTAATCTATTTATTATGCTTATTATTCAAAGTGACTTATATTGCATTCATTATATATATTTTGGCAGTTCATGCATTAATGCATTAGATGATATAATAAATGTAAATACCTTTAATAAAAATATGATATATTTAATATTCTTCTTGAAATGTAGTGATAATCTTTAATATATGGAAACATTTATATTTGCATATAAATTAAACCTAATTTTAATATATTTCATAAAAATATTGTGTGTGTGTGTGTGTGTGTGTGTGTATATATATATATCGATCGATCAGCACCGATCAGGCATAACATTCAACTTCCTAATATTGTGTTGGTCCCCCTTTTTCTGCCAAAACAGCCCTGACCTGTCGAGGTATGGACTCCACTAGACCCCTGAAGGTGTGTTGTGGTATCTGGCACCAAGATGTTAGCAGCAGATCCTTTAAGTCCTGTAAGTTGCGAGATGGGTCCTCCATGGATCGGACTTGTTTGTTCAGAACATCCCACAGATGCTCGATTGGATTGAGATCTGGGGAATTTGGAGGCCAGGTCAACACCTCAAACTCATTCCTGAACCATTTTTGAAGAAAATGTGATTCATCAGACCAGGCCACCTTCTTCCATTGCGCCATGGTCCAGTTCTGATGCGCACGTGCCCACTGTTGGTGCAGCTATGCAGCCCCATACGCAACAAACTACGATGCTCTGTGTATTCTGACAATTTCTATCAGAACCAGCATTAACTTCTTCAGCAATCTGAGCTACAGTAGCTTGTCTGTTTGATCAGACCACACGGGCCAGTCTTCGCTCCCTACGTGCATCAATGAGCCTTGGCCACCCATGACCCTGTCTCCGGTTCACCACTGTTCCTTCCTTGGACCTCTTTTGATAGATACTGACCACTGCAGTCCGGGAACACCCCACAAGAGCTGCAGTTTTGGAGATGCTCTGACCCAGTCGTCTAGCCATCACAATTTGGCCCTTGTCAAACTTGTTCAAATCCTTACGCTTGCCCATTTTTCCTGCTTCTAACACATCAACTTTGAGGACAAAATGTTCACTTGCTGCCTAATATATCCCACCCACTAACAGGTGCCGAGATGAAGAGATAATCAGTGTTATTCACTTCACCTGTCAATTGTCATAATGTTATGCCTGATCAGTATATATATATATATATATATATATATATATATATATATATATATATATATATATATATATATATATATATATATATATACAAATATAAATGTGTTCATATATTAAAAATATATATAATACTATTTATGTAATTATTGTAATATTTAAATGTAATAGTTTATGATATATTTAAATTATTTACTATAATCACTATGATTACTATAATGACTTTACTATATGAATATATTTATATTTGTCTATAAAATGAATACCACATAGTTTAGATATATGTAAAAAAAAATGGTATATACTATTATATACTAAAATACTATATTAATGTAATATTTAAGACATTTAAATTATTTAGTATAATAACTATGATTACTGTAATAATTTTATTATATGACTACATTTATATTTGTATATAAAATAAATACTACAAAATTTAAATATATTTACATATAAAATGATGTATACTCTCTCTCTCATCCATAAGAATGGAGGTGTATAAGTGTAATATAACCACCGTGTAATGGTGCTGCGCACTATGGTGAACTATTTTGGCATAACTAGAACTCCATATTGACCAATCAGTATCCAATATTGGAATCATCATATGTACCTATCTTTCCAATATAAAAAAAAACCCATAATGAGCTGTGTGAGAGGTGATATGAGAGGTGAATTTGATCTCATTACCAGTAGGAGTTGATGATCTTGCAGAAAGCCAGCTCACAGCACATCTTGAGGTTGCTCTGGTGCTCATGCAGGTCGCTGGAGGAGCACTTAGACGGATCCACCTCACAGTTCTCATCTGACTCATACAGAGCTTTGATGAACTCACCTGGGACAAAGAAGGTAAACAATGCGGAAAACCTCAGCCTGCTGCAGTACTGAACATTACAGTTAATGCTAAAGTAACGAAGCTTTATCATTAGAAACGGATACTATTAAAACTGTTCAAAATATTGCACTTGAATAACATTACATCAATTGAATAACTTGAAAATAATAATTCACTCATTTTGTAATAAGATAAAGGAAAAGGAATCAAACTAATATTTGGTTTAATTTCGCAATGTTCAAAAATTACCCAAATAATGAATGGAACTATGCTACGTTTATGTAAGCTTTGACACTTTCTCACAGACTAAACTTTTAAAAGTTGTTTCTCAGCATCAAACAAGCGCTTTTGAGGGAAACCGAGCCTAAAGCTTTCCCTCCACACTCGATTTTGCGCTCATATTCGGCTTGATATCTTAAATAATTGAACAGACCTTCAAAAACACAGGCTACACAAAAAAGCAGTAAATTATTGATTCTTTATTCTCACGGGCATATTTGATGGTCTAAAATCACTGCAGGAATTGTGAGGAAAGCGTTGGGCTGCTTTGATTTGAATGACAATTAAATATACATTTCACAGAGACATGTACACAAAGTCAGTGTTTTTACCTAAGGCGTCCTGAAGGTACTTCTGTCCCACTAGTTTCAGGTACTCCTCTATAGCTTTAGTGGCCAGTGTGTTCTCACGGAATATGAGATGCTCGTTGTCTCCGCAACGATCCACTTCAGACATCATCAGATCTGTCAGAAAGTCCTGAGGGGACAAAACATTAAGATGTCTTTATTGATGTCCAGCTTTTGTTGTTAAACTGTCTGAAAATGATCCCCAATAGGTTTAAGCTAAAAATGGTTTTCCTGGACACTCCCCCTGGCTCTCATTGGTCAAACAAACAGAGTTGCTGTGTCGAGCTGGGCAGGATGCTTGACAACTTTGTCAAGAAAGTTGTCTTTGTATATAAAACTGATTAAAAAAAAAAGAGACAAATCATGCAGGCTTTTTACACACACAAACAAAACTCAAAAGAAAGGAGGTTGTTTTTGTGCCTGCTGTGCTGTTACTGGTCTGTTGCTTGCTTTCATCCTTTATTTTCCCATCTTTGATCACTCTGTTTTTGAAATCCCACGTTTGATTTTGAACCATCCAGAACCGGGTGTCTGACTGGATGACCTGGAAAACAGCAAAAGCATCTGATAGGCCAGACTCAGGGGCTTTTTATTTGGAGTCTAGAGGCGTCGCTATTGACTGAAGACACACAGCAGCTCCAGTCAGAATGTGTAACAGATTGAGACGGTTATGGATATCCAGCTGGGGAGATGACAGTGATAGTGTATTGATTGTGGGATAATGGACATTGTATAGTTCAATGAAATTTACCCTGGGTCTCGTCGCAATATTCTTTCCCTAACTTCCTGTTTTTCTTCTTTCATGATGCGTATCCCATGTCTCAGCTCCGCCTTCACTGCCTCTGTAATCAGTTTCAGCTGAGCACATCCAGCACTATAAAAGCACCATAAAAGCTGTTAAGAATACTCTAGCACTACACTTTAAGTCTTATAAAGCCATACAATATTTTGGAATAATTTTAAGTAGTTGAAACTCTTCTCCTCTGCTGTAGCAGTAAATATCAGTGATGTGAAACATGTCAAGCTTTTTGTGCTTGCAGTTTAAATAAGATTTCAGAGTTATGCCAGAGAGGGAGATCTTAAGTGAATAACCACGACATCTATGCACTTTTTCTTTTGCGCACACACACACACGCAGGAGCACGCACGCACGCACGCACGCACGCACGCACGCACGCACGCACACACACACCCACCCACCGTGTTTTCATGTTTTATGGGGACTTTCCATAGAGATAATTTTTAATGTACAAACTGTATATTCTATCCCCTAACATTAAACTTACCCATCACAGAAAACTTTCTGCATTTTTACATTTTCTAAAAACATCATTGTGTATGATTTATAAGCTGTTTTCCTCATGGGGACCCAAAAATGTCCCCTACAAGGACAAGGATTTCAGATATCGCTATCTCTGTGGGGACATTTTGTCCCCACAATGTAGGGATTACCAGGGCCACAAGCACATGCACACACACGCACACCACAAAAGCAGTTTGGAATGTAATGACAGGAAGTGTAATTTACTGAATTGCAATTCTAAGAAATCATTAGGTAATGGCATTGTGGGAAATTAAGTTCTTTACCATTATCCATGAAGCTGTCTGTCTGTAAAAACTATAATCCATTTTTTTTTTTTTTTTTATTGACAAATGTTCCCTTTTCTTGTTAAAATTAGTTATTGGGGAGTTTAAATTCATTTTCATTTGAATTTCAGTTCTAGTTCCAACTCCAACTGAAATTCAATTTCAATTTACCCATTTAAAAGCACATATAAATAATTTCAGAATGATGCTGAAATTTTGTTTAATTATTATTTTTTTAAAAGCACTCAGCCAGTTATAATGTCATTATATACTCATAATGTTCTATTTTTCACAATAATTACTAAATAGAAAGGTACCATGAATAATATTAGGGGTAAAAAGGGAATTTTTGTTCTCTTTTTGTCTCCAATGAATGATTATTAAATATGATATGCTAGTATTAAACTGCTGCGATCAGATATTGTTTCTGAACTGTATAAGCTCCAGAATAGCATGGTTTAAGAGACCACCAGTATGAGTTCCAGTTCCCACGCTACGCCACGCTGGATAGTGCTAGTTTAGGAATTGTGGACCAGCATAGCCTTGTTATTTACCAGCTGAACATACAATCCCACCAGCATCAAAAACACAATCTAGTGACATCCTATGAGAGACTATGGGTGGTGCTGTGCTACTGCTGTCAACAGAATCTCCGTAAAGGACATGGGCGTGTGTGTTTGCAGCTGGCCGTGATTTCTGCTGATGCTCTGGCATGTGATCAATGATCTGCAGCAGATGTATGTCAGTGTTTTGAGAGATAGTGTGTGAGTCATTATTGCACGTACCTACAAGCACCCTTCTGAGGATTTAGTCTCCTAAGCGGGTGTCCATAACAATCTAAATCAGTTGCTGACACATTACACAAAACAAGAACAAGACAATTTTCTGTACCACACAAAGCTCTCTAAACCATCACCGGTGGGATCAGGTGATAAGGGCATATCTGAGCTGTTCTCTTCCCAGTCAGGCAGAGGTAACATTGTGGTTATGATACTGAGAGGATCAAATGAGACCCAGTTTCTCGAAAAGCTCTGGGTCTTTGGCAGCAGTCACAGCACTCGGTATTCAATTAGGACACAAGAGCTTAACACAGTGAGCTGCACTCAGCGCCCGCTCACTGATGAGACTTATCCGTAGTCTCACCACTAATCAGACGCCATCGAGTGCAGTGCATCTTCACTGGCTCGCCTGTCACATCCCATCATGCCTGTCTGAAGCTTAGCACCACAATCAGCACAGATCTGCAAAAAATCTATGGGGTTTTATGGAATATGGAGTACTAGTGCAGGTTTTACTGCATACTGGGCAGAAAATACTGTGTAATGCATATAATTTTTTTTGTCACATGGCCTGATTAGGTTGCATGAGTGGTGCCCAGTTAAAGTGTCAGAAATATGAGCATTTGTAGCCCAGTTTTGTTTTAAAATGTCTTTGGCAGTAGGATCAAATAATGAGATGAGATGGAGATTTAAACATTGTGGTTGATATTACTTCCACTTCATTTGCCACACTGCAAGTCAAGCGCACTGCATTGCGGGATACATAGTGTGATTCGCTACTGAATGTTTAGGAAAATAGTCATGCGGTTTTACTATGTAGAACATTTGCATACTGTGCACAGTATAAACTACCAATAAAAGTCTGGCATTGGTAAGATTTTTAAATGTTTTTGAAAGTCTCTTAAATAGTAAAAATATCTATATTGTGAAATATTATTACAATTTAAAATAACTGTTTGCAATTTAAATATATTTTAAAATGAATTCTGAATTTTCAGCATCATTACTCCAGGCTTCAGTGTCACATGATCCTTCAGAAATCATTATAATATTTGGTGCTCAAGACACATTTCTTATTGTTATCAATATTGAGGGTGGGGTCTTTTAATTTGGTAAACACTTAGCAACCACCCTGAACACCCTAGCAACAACATAGTCACACTAAAATTCACTCAGAACACAACAATTACATAGCAACGCCCTGGCAACCCCCTCAAAACTCCTTAGCATCATTGTGGCAACATTTGCATGGACAAAAACACTAAAAAAATTAATTATGTTGTAATTTGGCTATTTCACAAATTTCTATTTCTACAGTGTGTATCAAACTCGCATGTGGGCACAAAACAATAAATAATGATGTCCAGTCTGTTGTAAAACCTGACACAACCTATTTGTTTTTGTTGCATGTTTATTTTTTCATTATACATAACCAATAAAACTGAAATCTGTGGCCATCTTAAAATGCTGTGTATTCATATTTCTTTCATAGGCTATACAGTCATTATGATACTTCTCCATGTTTTACACATTTCTTGCTATCCAATAGCCCGCGGAAGGGTTGTTAATGTTCTGTTTAAGCTTCATGCTTACAGCGGTTTGAGGAAGGCATGAATAAGTAAGCAGTAGCTTGTTAAAATGGCAATGTGTGCTCTTGAGTGTCCATTTATCCTCAGGGCGATCCACTAATGACCCCTGTCCCACAGGCTCCGCCTCCCTAGTGCACAGCCCTGCTGATAAATAATCTTTCAGACTTGCACATTACAGCTCAATCACATGAACTTGTTTGGCCCTTAAACCAACGGCTGAATTAATAAAAGCTGATTAGTATGAGGCCTGACACTTGGAATTTCCCTTGGGACAAACCCTGAATGGACACTTTGGCTCTGTGGGGTTAGAATCGTGAATCTCCCCCCTCCGCCTAACACCCTCACACAGTATGATCAATACTTCCTGCACTAATAGACTGGATCTGTAGGAAAAATTTGGATTTCATTTGTTTAGGAGTAAATACACTTTTTTTCATATACATGTGCGTGTGTGTGTGTGTTATATATATATATATATATATATATATATATATATATATATATATATATATATATATATATATATATATATATATATATATATATATAAATAAAATGCCCGTTACATTTTTGATAAAGCTCCCAAATAGGTGTTATGTAAATACATATGCACTGTAATTAATATCGGTAATGATTTAAATGTCTATATACAGTATATATTCCGTATATAACACAGACACACTTTATTGTATACATTATATACTGAATACATATTGCATATAAACATTTTATATATATATATATATATATATATATATATATATATATATATATATATATATATATATATATATATATATATATATATATATATATATATACACACACTCACCTAAAGGATTATTAGGAACACCTGTTCAATTTCTCATTAATGCAATTATCTAATCAACCAATCACATGGCAGTTGCTTCAATGCATTTAGAGGTGTGGTCCTGGTCAAGACAATCTCCTGAACTCCAAACTGAATGTCAGAATGGGAAAGAAAGGTGATTTAAGCAATTTTGAGCGTGGCATGGTTGTTGGTGCCAGACGGGCCGGTCTGAGTATTTCACAATCTGCTCAGTTACTGGGATTTTCACGCACAACCATTTCTAGGGTTTACAAAGAATGGTGTGAAAAGGGAAAAACATCCAGTATGCGGCAGTCCTGTGGGCGAAAATGCCTTGTTGATGCTAGAGGTCAGAGGAGAATGGGCTGACTGATTTAAGCTGATAGAAGAGTAACTTTGACTGAAATAACCACTCGTTACAACCGAGGTATGCAGCAAAGCATTTGTGAAGCCACAACACGCACAACCTTGAGGCGGATGGGCTACAACAGCAGAAGACCCCACCGGGTACCACTCATCTCCACTACAAATAGGAAAAAGAGGCTACAATTTACACGAGCTCACCAAAATTGGACAGTTGAAGACTGGAAAAATGTTGCCTGGTCTGATGAGTCTCGATTTCTGTTGAGACATTCAGATCGTAGAGTCAGAATTTGGCGTAAACAGAATGAGAACACGGATCCATCATGCCTTGTTACCACTGTGCAGGCTGCTGGTGGTGGTGTAATGGTGTGGGGGATGTTTTCTTGGCACACTTTAGGCCCCTTAGTGCCAATTGGGCATCGTTTAAATGCCACAGCCGACCTGAGCATTGTTTCTGACCATGTCCATCCCTTTATGACCACCATGTATCCATTCTCTGATGGCTACTTCCAGCAGGATAATGCACCATGTCACAAAGCTCGAATCATTTCAAATTGGTTTCTTGAACATGACAATGAGTTCACTGTACTAAAATGGCCCCCACAGTCACCAGATCTCAACCCAATAGAGCATCTTTGGGATGTGGTGGAATGGGAGCTTCGTGCCCTGGATGTGCATCCCACAAATCTCCATCAACTGCAAGATGCTATCCTATCAATATGGGCCAACATTTCTAAAGAATGCTTTCAGCACCTTGTTGAATCAATGCCACATAGAATTAAGGCAGTTCTGAAGGTGAAAGGGGGTCAAACACAATATTAGTATGGTGTTCCTAATAATCCTTTAGGTGAGTGTATATATCTCATCAAAACATGTTTGATACTATATGAACATTAACAAAATAAAACTGACATGCACAGCTTTTTAAAACTACTTTACAATTTTGATGGCTTCTTATTAGATCAATGAAGGTAAATGTCATATTATGCGACTACATAACAGAGAGCTTATCATTCTACAATTCAATTTGAAGACAATTTTAAAACGAGATGCCCCATACAGGCAGATATTATTTCAATCAGATATCAGTACATAATCGGGTTAATTAGCATTCATTACTGAATTGATGCAGACCTGCAGACAAAGACAGGAAGCTCTGGAATGCAGGGAGTAAGTCAATGCACTTTATTTACAGTAACCCTCAGCTAATGAAAGACAATGCACTGGCTGACCAGCTCTGGCCTTATATAATGAGAGACAATGCAGTCCCTGACCAATTACCTGCTTCATAATGAAAGACTGTGGCCTTATTGACTTATTGACTTGTTCTGCTGTAATGACAGACCAGCAACTTTGTTGAATGTCTGAAAAATTACATAATACGTGTTCTGTGAAAACCGGCACTAAAGAGCTTGACTTGTGAGCTCTGATGGCAATATGTTGAAAAAGTAACAGCTGAGGGCTGCTGAATAGGACAGAATCAATTTTTCATTCAATGCAAGCTGGAACATAAACACCAAAATGCAGGGCACCTCTTGTTGTGCACGTCTAAATAGAAAACACATTATGCTTTGGGGTTGTATTATTGCATTGCACAGACTCAAATCCCAAATAAGCCCAGAGTTGCACTCAACAATAATGCGATTGCATATTCTAGAGAACTGGGCGGTGCGGGTCCATTATGATGCAACAATGCCTCGGATTGGCGTCAGAGTGCTGCAGGAAAAAAGCAATCACAAAACAACTCTTTTCTCACAGCATTTGATCAGTAATGACAGATGAGTGACAAAGCGTCAGACGGCGGCTTTTGTGTGTGATGTCATCTGATTCTGAGCTGATTTATGGTAAGCATCAGAGCTGTTCGTGCTCAAGTTAATGAGGGCAATCATAGCGCTCAGCACTCCCGTGATTAAATGAAGGAAAGCAGGCCATGTCTCTATTATTCTTCTCTATCAATGACGTTTTTCGCAGTTGGAAATGTTGTGTGCTTAGATTAAAGCCTAGAACGCCCTGTGCTGTTTTTTTTTTTTTAGTAACACTCACAGCTGTTCAAATGCTTCCGTTTAGAAAAAAAAAATATCCTCAAAATAATTCTGTCACTTTAATCCAGATTTTTTCAACTATGACAACATCCAAAATAACATACAACTATTGAACTCAATATAGCACTATGATTGTTGAGTCTTTTATCTCGACGGTGTACAAATACGTCATGTCACCCTCTCATTCGCTTGCCAGCAAACAGCATCAGAGAGACTATAATTAAATAATCTTCCTAGAACATAGTCAGGCAACACATTTACTTTTGAAGTCAATATGAAAATGCCTCTACACTAGGGCTGTTCGATTATGGCAAAAATCATAATCATGATCATGGTCAGTATTGAAATCACGATTATTTAACATGATTATTGGTGGGTGATATGATCAAAGTCTTATTTCATGATATGAGTTTAAATGTCAGTGAAATTTCATAATTATCGATACTTCAGCAAAAACGAATACTAGGTTTTTCAGTGGTTTTCAGATAAGTACTAATAGTACTAATTTATAAATTTTGGCTACTGTCACTTTAAGAGCAGCATGGACCCAATAAACTGTTACATATGTGCTCTTTCTCAGTGTTTACATTCACTTAGGACATAACCAACTGTGTTTACAAGGATTCTTACCAAACCGGCATTCAACATATTTGTGTGTAGGCTATTTGACTGTTTAGACGCGTATCTGAAGCCCACAGTATACTTTTCTCATGCATGTTCTGCTCCGTTTAGGAGTGCGCGCACAAGAGGTTGCCTAGGGAACCGTCTCTTTTGCGACTTAATGTGCTGTTACTAACACTGTTTAATATCAAGCACATCCTGCAGTTTAACAACAGTAGACTGCATTTTACATCACTCACTTATTCAGGTGATTTGTATGTTATGTTTGGCTTAGGGAGGAATGAAAACGCACTGCTGTGAAAGAAAAGGAAATTGCGGTGGACAGAATGCGGCAGAGGCACAATAATCGTTTTGCCTCGATTATCTTGTTTTCATAATCGTTGGAAGCCAAAGTCGAAATTGAAATCAAAAATACGATTAATCGCACAGCCCTACTTTGCACCCCATTTTAATTCTGCTATGTAACTGGATTTGAGTGTATAAATGATTACAGAATGGATGATAGTAGGGGAGCGCGGGGCACAACCTAACGCAGGGTTAGTTGTAACACACATGGTTTAACACTTTCCACACATGCCAGGATGACGAAACTTTGTGTATTTACTAGTTGCCATATCAACATTATTTAGAGAAAAAAATTTGCCAAAATTAAGAAATCTTTGGAAGATATCACTGAACATTTATTTCTCTCTGACCCGCTGCTTTGCTGGACTCCTGAAAATATTGAAATGGAATTGATTAACTGGTCAATCAGCGCGATCGACAAGATTTTCTCACAAAGGAAGGGTGCCCCGGGAGAACCCACCTGCCCGGACGGGACCTTTGCTGCAGGGTACGTGAGGGACGCATGGAACAACTGGCAAGTCCTGTGCCTGGAGGCTCTGTCCGTGGAGGATGCGGAAGATTTATACATGATTGGATTATTGATGGCGGGGTTCCTATTCTTTGGCTTTGGGATTGCCCTGACCTATCGGAAGATTGGTAAGACAGCTGCAAGCAAATTCACCCAGCCGCTGTCTGTGGAAATTAAGGAATGCTTCGGGCTGTGTGTGACCGTTTGAAGGAATTAGATCAGAGAGTGAAAGGAATTGAGGAACTGAACCGTAACAACGCAGTCCGGACTGCGGATACGCAGGGAAGAGTGGGCTCCATCGGGGGTCAGATCGGTGAACTTTTACGGACTGTAACCGGTCTGGCCATGAGGCTGGACGTAATGTCTAGGGAAACTGCACAGACCGGACGCGAATGCTGAGGACCAGATCTGATTGATTGATTATGATCCGGACAAATTACCGAAGATCATCAAATGGATTAAAAATAAAAAATTGTATTTGCCTGACCTAATAAACTACCCCAACGAACCTCACTGTCCCTATCTCTCGGTTGGGAGGTCAGCCTGACAGCTTGGTCTGCTATCTCCCCCTGTGCACTGCCTTATCTCCCTTCAAGGACAAACCATAGAACTGAACTCGAAAACATCTGAAGTTATGGCTAACATTCTCACACAACACAATCTCAGACTCACTCGCACCATACACACCCGATCCCGATCCCACCCCGCCTCCAACCGTCTGCCTGTCTTTATCTATCTCCTCTCCCACTTCCATACAAAAAATCCCATCACGTGACCACGTGTACTGTGTCATGTTTATGTTTTGTTGTGTTTTGCTATGTAATGCTTGCTAAACTGCATTCTTGTATTTCTGGAGAGCGTGTGGCGGCGCCTGACTAATCGGCTGCGGCCCGGAGGCTTGCTCCAAACTTCATTTCGTTATACTGTACTTGTACATGTGTAATGACAAATAAATAACTTGTAAACTTGTAAACTTGTAACCATAGCAAAAGTACATTTCTTAAGTTTATTTTTCATGTCTGTTTGTTGTGTTTATTTAAAATAAGACAAATCTGATATTACTGTAATCTTCTATCCGTTATTTAACAGTTGAGCTCGTTCTTTAATGCTGATCTAACAGCAGAAGACACGAGCCGCGGTTTAAATCCCAGTTGTGCAGGTCGGGTGCGTTGTAACACTGCGTTACAATGAGCCCCTATTAGAACTACGCTATTATATTCTATACTTTTATGAATTCTATTGAGAAACCATGAGAAAAGGGTGAATAATGACAGTCAATGTTCAGAAATTATTCATTATGTTTTGAACTGTATTTAGCGATGTGTTTGTTGTCAAACTCAAAAATTAGTGTATTTGTAATGATAAAAAATGCCATTATTTTCTTTTAAAATATCAAAATATTTTAGTTTGTCTTGTATATTTTTTGATTATATCAGGTAACATTTTAAGCTGTCATCTGGTAATGTTACAATGTGCCCCTCACATGTTACAGTGTACCCCACCTATGGGGCATGTTGTCACATTTCACTTCCATTCTTTCGGGGTAAATCAAGAAAAAAGTATACACTGTATTAATGAAACAAAACCACATATTTGTTCTAGATGTGGGAAATTAATGTGGGAAAAAATAAATACTCTGAACTCCAAGTGGATTTACACAAACTAAGAAAGTCAAAAAGCGTTAGGTTGTGCCCCGCTCTCCCCTACTCAAAACAACAAAATGTGTCATTTCAGAGACGGATCAAGGTTTTATCATTTTTAAAACAAAATCAGTTTTCTTTGAAATAATGTGCATCAGTGAATCACATTAAGAGCGGATATGTGAATTCATAAAGTAAATGGGGGTCAATTTTGATTTCAAGTTGACTTTAAAGAGGCATAAAAGCATACAATGCAATTGTCTTACCTTGGCCTTGCCTGTGCTTTGTAAGATATGGACAAGTGCACAAGCCATCTCTTCCTTGTTCTTCACGCTTAGAGCTGGCTCCAGCACCGAGCACATTAACATATAATTGTTAGTAATATACTCTGCAAACTCCTTGTACAGCTCCATGGGAAGGATGCTCATGCTCTGATATCGGGATTTCATTCGGACCATGGGTCCCGGACTCTTTCCTTTGTTGGGATTCGGCGTGCTCACGGAATACCATTTTTCCACAAACTGCCGCCCGGTGACTGCCGCTATGGGGATATTGACCAGGCCCACGTAATTATTTTTGTCCTTCTTTTTCTTTTTGTCTGTTTCCTTGTAAAGATGCACGGTGATACTCTTGACTGAGGGCAGGTTGTTGAACTCAAAGTGTTCGCCCCAGAAAACGTTGTCCGTTTTGAGTTTGCAGGTAGTCCGTGCATATAAAGTGTCATCCAGACAAAGTTCACAGAAGTATTTTTTCTTTGCCGGCAAGTCCTTGGCTTCGATAATCCAACATTTCAGCATGTTTTCCACCCGACGGGTGTTATCCTGTAGAATATAAAAAAATAAGACAATGCATGTTACAGTGACCTCTGCAAGCTGTGGAAAGGAATTAGATAACCCCCCCATGTGTACTTTAAAAAGTTAAGCCGGGTCAATGCTGAGAAGTCAATCAGAAACAGTCAATATGTGAGACAGGATATATGAAAAAGTAACATGCTGACTGGCTTAAACCTCATCTCGTCTAGCATTACACAGGATTCAGATGAATCATCCAGTTTACCTTGTTGGGATGCACAGCACGTCTCAAATTCTCCATCCATTTGTCTCTCTCGGCAGCCGACCGACATGAGAAGCATTTGCTTCCTGTTGAAGTAGTTACCTGCAATTACAGATTACAATTATCTTAAATTTGCAGATAAGCTCATGAAGGGAGCTAGAAAGGATGTAATGTAGATCAGTGAGATGGTGGACATGAGCAGAGAGATCTACAGCACTCAATCAATGAAGCGTTTCCCAAGAGTGGAGAACAATTCCATTTGAAGAAAGAATAAAACCCTCAAATAGCCCAGTCAGACAGAATGCACTTAAATCAAATATATTTGCAGGATCACATGTGATATCAGAGAAATGAGATACAAGGAGAGGCCTTTTACAAATATTCTTTTCATATAAAAATTCATTTTGCAAAGGCCATCTCTTCAGCAAAAAAAAAAACATCCAGTTTAACAAGGTGCTATCTGCCTCTGATTTATTTTGTATTTAAATTATATTTAAAAATAAATATCTAAGATTACAAAATAAATATTAAATAAAAATTCTGTAATATTTAAAAGGTAAAACATTAAGTAATATTTAAGTAATATATTAATTTAAATTATACTAGAAATAGTATACTAGAACTAGAATTGTGGAAAATAATAAAAATAAAAACACAAACAAATCAAGCAATTACGAAATTGCTATATTTTAAAAAGTAATTGCAATTTGTTACGTCCTCGTGTGATTTGTGGGCATGTTTTCTTTTCTGTCTCGAGTTTCTCTCTCTCCATTGCTCCAGGTTCCGGCCGCTAATCACCTGGGAAAGAGGATTGGCTCCACTGTTGGCATCACATCCTTTAAAAACGGGCTTCTGCGCAAGACAAGGGGAAGCGGCTGTGTGTGGTCTGGCGGGAGGACGCGTTTGTGTCAGCGTCCCTCCGAATTGTTGTACTAAAGTTGTGAAGTAGCCTGGTGCATGCTTAACATTGTTCCCCTTGCTTTTTCAGTTCGTCTTTTCTTGTTATTGTTACTAATGTTGTTTCTACTGTATCTGTATTAAAACGTAATCTGTAAATAGAGAAACGTCACTACCCTGAAGGAGGTTTTTATCTTTTTATTGATATTGTGTCGGTATTAAAAGGTAATCTGAAAATAAAATAATGCCACTATTTTTCGTTTTTTTAAAGTATATTTTCTCCTGGTTTGAAATAGACAGGAATTAGGGCAGTGGAATGTATTTCTGTTTTACTTTGATAGGATATGGTAGCGTTTAAAATAACAGCTAGTTTCTGTTTTGTTTGCTATTTTGGCACATACAAATTTCCGAAGCTTGTGTAGTGGCCTGTAAAAAGAAAGACTGAGTGCTCCTACAATAAATTAAAGAAAATCCACGCTTTTCTTATGTGATATTCTTCATTTATGTTATTCCACACTGTTACTAGACTGGGACTATATTTAGTCTATATTTCTATTAAATAAAGATAAAATTAAGTATGGGCAAAATTAAGTAATATCTATTTTTAAAATAAGTAATTGTAAACTCACAAAAATAAATGTAAATAAAAGTAAGTAACTGCAATATTTAAATTAAGTAACTGCTCAACAATATCTGTTTTAAATGCGTGTTTTTTGCTAGTTTCGGCCCGATGCAGTTATCATTTTCACGTCCTACATTGTTTAAATAGCAAATGCACTCGCGCCCATCTGTTCGTGTGTTCAGGCACACTGTTGGTGCATTGCTATTTTGAGGCAACTGAAAATGACAGCACAGTATTTTTTGTGTTATTTAAAGGGCACGTTAGTAATATGCGCCTATAGGCAGGTGCACAATGCGTGTACACTCTGCTTATTACACACACAGGGACGCGCAGCACACAAACATGTTTAAATATTAAAAATAAAAGGATTCCTCTCTGGAGAAGCATTCAGTCTTTCCGCTCGCAAATTGCGCCATGTAAATAGAGAATCTGTCATGGCACGAGCACAAATGGCTTTTAAAGGGAATGGGAGATGAGACTCTGATTGGTTTATTGCACGTTACGCCCAAAACACACCCATGACTCGTTAAGAGACTAGGTACAACCCTTTTGGACTATGCACCTGGCATGCTGATAATTTTTTCCATCGTTAAACCAGCAAAAGTGGATTCGGACATGCCCTAAGTGCGCCTGTGCCATGCGCTTCAGACCATTCAACTCACCCTCCTTGACTTATCTCTTTTGAAGCGCACACTGTGATGTACTATGTAAAAAAAATGTATGTAACAGTCAAGTTGTGAACTGGGTAGGCTACTACAAAAGACTTGGTGCTAAACAGCCTCAGAGCATATATTTATTGATCAGATTTAAGACCTCATCTTAAAATTTCCTCACCTAGCAGAAAAATACAAATATTTACGACTTTTTAATGCCCCGCGGGAACCCTGGTAAAGTCATTCTTAGTAATATATTGAAATGTAGTCCACTTCAATATATAATTTTGACTGTTATAATTCTAGTTTATATAATAAATGATTGCATAAACAGAGCGAACAACATAGTCCATAATGGACCTCTGGCTGACCCCTGCAGAACTCCTTCTAACTGTGAGTGTCTCATTCTTTCCAGTTGGCGTCTGGTTCAGTGTAACAGTCATCGACTCCATGTGAACTGGCCTCTTGAAACTCACCTCTAGTGAGCAGAGAGAGAATGAGAGATGTTCAGACAGACAGGACGGGCTTGCTCACACCCTCTCGGGCAGGGGATGCAAAGAGACAGGAAGGCCCTTCTAGTATTAAGATCTGCATGCAGACGCCTGATTAGATTTTTATACGGTCACCCGGGGCATTGCCATCATTTCAGAAGTGAGGGGGCAGAAATGTCAAGTGTAATACCATTTTTTCCCGAACTTTTGTCTAACTAACAGGTTTTATTTTTTCCTATCGCTTGCTTTTAATTGGCTAAGAAATCAAATACACTGCTGAATAATAACCAATAATTTGTATAATATTGTATAATATTTTTCCTAATGACAATTGTATGATTGGTTTATGTACTACAAACACAAAATGTTTTATCACAGAATAAAGGCAGAAAATATATTGTGTAGTTTCTATACTGTAATAAATGCTATGTCAATTAGCACTGCATTATTCATACATTTTATTGTTATGAAAATACCCCGAGATGACTTGAAAAACACATAAACCATATATTGTCGCAATCGTGTGTTTATTGTTTTCAGGTTCCATCAGTCAAAATGTTTCTGCTTTTTATTCGGCTACAGCGATAGCTGGATGCCTTGTCCATATAAGGGATTTCCTAGAACATCACAAGTTATTACTTCTATGGGTCAGATTTGGACTTTCTGCGAGAGAACGCCCTCCAGATTCCAGTACGAATGAAATATACGTTGCATGAGAGTGTTCAGAGTGCCATAATGTTCACATCACCTCATTTTGGATAAGAATAAAACGTCAGGTCATGCATAGACTATCTTGTCTCTTTGAATTTAAATTAGATTTATTCACATCGGCCCGATTAAAATGAATTTACATTTTAATAAAAGTGTGTGTGTGTGTGTGTGTGTGTATTCTATGACCATGACTGTCACCCTAATTGAGAAAAACCCTTTTCACTAATAATTATTTTTGTGCCAGCAAAAATAAAGTCCTAAATATAGTTATTTTTTTTATTTAAAAACGTATTGCTCCTCAAGAAATTTTAAAGAACAGTATTTATCTATTTTTAATCTAAACCAGTAGCATGACTGTAGTTTAACTTATGATTAACTTATGATGAAATTATGATTAGTGTGTTGTTTCAAAGTAGCTGTTTCAAAGTAGCTTCTCAACACTGTTTTTGGTGGTATTTTTGTGCTTTTTGTAGCTTGACAGTCCT